>CM054060.1:110912070-111454570 GCA_028641055.1 Alopecurus myosuroides | reverse complement strand
AAGGATGTGCAAAAGTTTACCGGATGCCTGGCTTCTCTGAGCCGCTTCCTGGGCGGAATGGGTGAGAAGGCTTTGCCTCTTTACCAACTCATGAAGAAGAGTGACAGGTTTGTCTGGACACCGCAAGCTGATGTGGCGTTCAAGGAGCTGAAGGCCATGCTGGGTAGTGCTCCCATCTTGGCTAGTCCGCTACCCAAAGAGCCAATGATGTTGTACATTGCGGCTACCAACCGAGTAGTCAGTGTGGTGATTGTGGTGGAACAAGAAGAGGAAGGCAAGACTGTGCAGCGGCCAGTATACTATCTGAGTGAAATGCTATCCAACTCCAAGCAAAATTACCCGCATTACCAGAAAATGACATACGTCGTGTACCTGGGTGCCAAGAAGCTGAAGGACTACTTCCAAGAGCATCCCATCATGGTGGTGAGTTCCGCTCCCATCTCGGATATAATGGGAAACAAGGATGCAAGTGGCAGAGTAGCCAAGTGGGCGATCGAGCTAGCCACATACACTCCCTTGTACGCGAGAAGAGAAGCCATCAAGTCACAGATCCTAGCAGACTTTCTAGTGGATTGGGCCGAGGTGAAGTATGAGCCTCCCTTGCCGGAAACCAACTACTGGAAGATGCATTTTGATGGCTCCAAAGTGAAGGAAGGCCTTGGTGCTGGCGTAGTGCTTACGTCACCCAAGCGAGATCAACTCAAGTATGTGCTGCAGATTCATTTCAAGGCATCTAACAGTGTGGCCGAGTATGAGGCCGTAGTACACGGCTTGAGGGTAGCCAAGGAGGTTGGCGTGCAGCATATCATCTGTTATGGCGACTCGGACTTGGTGGTGCAGCAGGTATCCGGCACCTGGGATGCTTTGGATGCTAACATGGCATCATATCTGTTTCTGGTGCAAACCATGACTGGATTCTTTGAAGGATGTGAGTTCCAACATATACACCGAGCAGAGAATGATGCAGCTGATGAGCTGTCCAAGTTGGGGTCTTCTCGGCAGTTCATCCCGGCTGGGATTGCCTTGGAGCATTTGAGAAAGCCATCTATCAAGTCTATCTTCGTTCCTTCACTTCCAGGAGAAGAAGTTGTTCCCATGGAGATTGACTGGGAGGCTGCAAAGGAGAACCCGAGGACTGCCGTCTCAAACCCGGGGACTGGCACCTGCAACCCGGGGACTGTCCCTTCTTACTCGGGGACTGCCCCTCCTAACTCGGGGACTGTCGCGTTCATCGAGGGGGTCATTTACGAGTACTTGGGGACTCGAGACCTCGTCCTCAACTCAGAAGAGATATTGGTGGCTGATCCAATGGAAACGGACGAACCAGTGTTTCCCATCCGGGAGACACCGAGTTGGGCTCTGCCCATATTATCCTTTCTAAAGGACGGCACCTTGCCGAGTGATGAGGTTACCGCTAGGCACATTCAGAGAAGATCCAAGGGCTATACTATATTCAAGGAAGTGCTGCATAGAAGAAGTCCTACTGGCGTGCTGCAACGTTGCGTAGAGCCAGAAGAAGGAGAAGAAATTCTGGTGGAGATACATCAGGGAGAATGCAGGCATCACGCCTCTTCTCGGGCTCTGGTCAACAAGGCTTTTCGCCATGGCTTCTTTTGGCTCACTGCTTTAAAGCAAGCTGGAGATATTGTGAGAAAGTGCAATGGGTGCCAGAAATTTGCAAGTAAGATTCATATGCCAGCTTCCGAGTTGAAGACCATTCTCATTACTTGGCCATTTGCAGTTTGGTGTTTGGATATGGTTGGCCCTTTCAAGCCGGCTAGAGGTAACATGACTCACATCCTGGTCATGGTGGACAAGTTCACCAAGTGGATTGAGGTGAAGCCTATTCGGAAGTGCGATGGAGCCACAGCTGTGAGTTTCCTGAAGGATGTGATCCTGAGATACGGCTACCCGCACAGCATTATCACGGATAATGGCACAAACTTTGCGGAGGGTGCTTTTGCAAGATTTTGCAGAGAGAAGCGGATTCGGCTAGATGTTGCATCTGTTGCGCATCCGGCCTCCAATGGGAAAGTTGAGAGAGCAAATGGCATGGTGCTATCCGGCATAAAGACAAGGCTGATTGAGCCACTGCTGAAAACACCTGGGTGTTGGCTAGACGAGTTGCCGGCGGTGTTGTGGAGTCTAAGGACTAACCCTAACCGATCAACCGGATACAAACCATTCTTCCTGGTATATGGAGCTGAGGCCGTGTTGCCCACTGACCTAGAGCATGAATCGCCCCGAATAACCCTCTACACTGAGGCGCAGGCTAGAGAAGCTCGAGAAAATGACGTTGACCTGCTGGAAGAAGCAAGAGAGCTAACTCTGTCACGTTCAGCTGTTTACCAGCAAAACTTGAGGCGTTATCACAGCCGGAAAGTAAACCCAAGGGTTTTCCGAGAAGGAGACATGGTCCTTAGGCTCGTGCAGCGCATGGCCGGGATGCACAAGCTTTCCCCTCCATGGGAAGGGCCTTTCATTGTGAGCAAGGCTATGCACAATGATGCCTATTACCTAGTTGACGCACAGGCACCCCAGAAGAACAGGCCTGATAAAGCCGGAGAGGAATCTAAGCGACCCTGGAATGTAGCTCTACTCCGACGTTTTCATTCATGAGAAAACTATGTATGTATCCTCACCCGAGTTAAATTCTAGTCGGCACTCCGAATTCAAACTCGGGGACTGCCCTTGCTCAAATTGTTCCTTGTGTTTACTCTGTTTTACTTTGTCTATTCGGTTGAACCACTTAGAATTTCAAAAGCATATAAAGTAGTGTGTTTAAACCCACGGGACAACTCTGCGACTCTACTGCTGTCCGCAACCCGGCTTCATGGCAAGCCAGAGAACAAGCCAAAGGGTCAATGAACACATGAAAGATTGCTAAGGAAAGGAACCGTGTGGCAACCGAATAGAGCGTTTTTTTTAATGTTTTTTCTTTTCGGCTAAGTGGTGGGCAGCGTTACCATGCACTTTTCTAAGTGGCTAAGTATTTGAAACTCAAAGTTTGAAATCTTGTGTCTCGACTACCAAAAAAGCAACAAGTTGCAGGTAAGAGCTGAGACAAAAAGGAAGAGTGGATAAAAAATGCAACTCGGGGACTTGCATAGAAACGCAACCCGGCATTAAGCCAGAGTCGCTAAAATATCAAACTAAAATAAAACTGAGTAGCAGCAAAACAATAATTGTACGGTTACATCTGCACCCGGCATCCCGGGGATCTGATAAAAGTTCAAAGTAAAAGTATTGCAGGAATCACTCAAAGGGTAGTGGGGGTGTTGTCCGCATCGACGTTGTCAGCATCAGCATAGGCGAGGTAGCTGGGTCAGAAGTTGTAGTGTCGACTGAAGTAAGATCTGTGGCAGAGGTGGACGCAGCAGATTGGGTCCTGAGCAGCGCGTCGGCATCAGTTGGCGCAGCAGCAGCAGCGCCCAGCTCGGGAGCCGCCCGCTCGATCACCATCTCAGTGGTGATGGTGGCCTCTTGAGCGCTGGATTGCGGCTGCTCGGCCGCTGCGTTGGTGGCCAACTCAGACTCCTCCGGGTTGACCAGTTGCTCGGTCCCTTCGATGACCTTGGCCTTCCCCTTCTCGGCTGCTCCTTTTGCGGCACCTTCCTCAAACTCGGCCAAGTCCTCACTGGCAATATCGTCATCATCTGCATCATCCTCGTCCTCGTCTTTAGGTTCAGTATCTGGCTCGGGGAGGCCGTCGATGTAGGTGGCGGTGTCAGCGTAGGAGGCGATCTCGTATGCCACTGCTTTCCGGCGAGTGACGCAGTCGGGCTTCGTAGTCCACTTGGATTCTTCACGGATAGTGAGGATTCTGCTCAGATCCAGGTTTTCATACCAGCTGATGATGAAGTGGAGTAGCTCATCAGCTCCTGCCCGAGCTGCACAGGCACGCCATTTCTTCAACTCGGCCTTCACTCCGTTCAGCTTCTCGGCCTTCACTCTGTTCAGCTTCTCGGCAATCTCGCGGAAGGTAGCTCGCGCATCCTGATCCGCCCAGAACAACTTGTGTAAGTTGAAGGCAGTGGACACCATGGAGTTGCCCAGGCCTTTGAGTGAGCGGATCTGAGTCTTGATGCTGAGGAGATAGTCTGCAATAGTAGAGGTATCGTCGATGGGTAGACCAGATGCAGCCCGGAGTTGTCTCGCCTTCTCCAGAGCAGGCACACTGGCAGAGCGGATCTCAGGGAACATATCTAAAAAAGGAACTAGTAAGAGTTAGAAACAGAGAAGAAGAAAAACCGAGAAGAAGCAAAACCGAGTAGGAGAAAGTAGACCAGGGAAAATCAAGCCAGAAGCAGAGTAGAGGAAACTCACACTCCAAGTCTACCAGCAGGGCGCCCAACTTGATTTTCCAGTCGGTCTCGTTGGAGATGTGCATGTCCTGGATATGGCGTGAGTCTGCGATCTGGAGGACGAGTTGCCGATTGTGCTCCTTCACCATCAAGAGTTCCATCTCGAGTGTGTTCTCCCTGGCCTTGGCAGTTTTCAAAATCTCTTGTTTCTCTTCGCCTTGCTTGACAACAGCCTCGAGTGCAGACTTCAGTTGGACCTGCATCTTCTCGTACTCCTCCCTCTCGGCGGTGCGCTCCTTCTGGATCTCGGCTTCGCGGGTCTGCAACTGCTGCTGCACCCCGGCAGGCATGAGGCAGTTCAGGTGTTGCTCCCGGAAATTCTTGTATTCTTCTGCGAAGAGAACATCAGTTTCAACAGAGTAACCGAGTAAAAAGAGACACAAGTGCAGAGAAGAAAGGCAACTCACCCTCCAAGCTGGCAATCTTGCTCTCGGCAGAGGCAGCAAAGACTTCACAGTCGAGATGCCTTTCCACCAGGTCCTTCAGCTTGCCTGCAGAGAAAACAATGATAAAGCAAAAAGCAAACACGGGCGTAAACACAAAACGCACAAACCTAAATGCTAAGAGCTTACCTTCAACTTCTGAGATTTGCAGAGTGCGGTCCAATGCCATCTGCTCCATCGTATCGCCATCTCTCTTCTCATTCTCAAGAGCCTCGATGCGGTCCTTGGCGATGCGATGATTCCAGAGTAGACGGCAGAACAGTCTCGTCCTCTTCTGGAGGCTATTCTGTAGAAGAGAAGAGAAAGAATTTGAGTATTTTGGAAGATTTTGCCCGAGTAGATGGCAACTCGATTGAGTTTCCGCCTACTCGTCCTAAATCTCGGGAACTGGGGGAATGGTTAAGAGGAAAAGAGGAAAAGAGGAGAAAAGAAGAGAAAGGAAGAACAGTAACTCGAAAAATGCAAGAAGAGGAGAAAAGACTTACAACATAAGTTTGCTCAATATCCTCGGCAGCTTTGCGCATGACGAATAGCTTCCCGGCCAAGAAGCAGGTGGAGGCACTTGGCGAGGAGCAGCTGGTGGCAGTTGACGAGTAGATTGAGCTGGCGGAGGCGATGGTGTTGTCTGTGTTGGTGGAGGAAGCATCACGTTGGGTGGAGCCATCTGCTGGGTAGGCGGCACTGGAGGCCGGCTACCCGGTGCAGCGTCGAGCTGCACTTGGGCCTGGCGGATGGGCTCCACCACGTTCTCTTCTACCCGCTGCTCTGCAGCGGGATCAGGTCTTGTATCGATAACTTTTTCTACCCGCGGCCCGGCCGCGGGATCGTCTTGGGCTGCAGCGTTCGTATCCTGCTGCTCGGGGGTGGCGTCTGGCCGCTCCATGGCGGCACTGTCTTGTTGCTCGGCGTTTTCTTCAATATTTTCCCTAGCTGATGCAGCTGGGGGAGAGGGCGGCGTCTCGTCATGAGCAGCATCCTGCGCAGTCTGTTGCGCGTCAGGCTGCTTCTGCTAGGAGAGGGGATCAACATCATCACTAGCGCCAGTGTTCTCGGCGCTGGTGTCTTCTTCTACGTCAACAGGGGAGGACGCACGTGTCCTTTCCTGCTGGTCTTGCTCTTCATCGTCGTCCGAGAGATCTACGAGCTGATCTTGCGGCACAGATGCTTTTCTCTTGGGGCGAATTGGGACTGCGGCTGCGTCAGCGTCAAGAGGGGCGCTGAAAGAAGAAAGAAGTTCAGAGAGGCAGAAGGAGAAAAGCACATCAAGAAGCGGCAATAGAGCGTTACTCGGATGGAACAACTTACCCTTTGCTGGTGGGAGGTTTTCTTCTAGAAGCGACGGCTTTCTTTCCGGCCGTCTTCCTCGTTCTCTTTGGGGGGGGGGGGGGTTCCTGGGCATCGCTGCCAACTCTCTTCCGAGTGCTGGGAGCCGCCACGGACAGAGGATAAACGTCCATAGCTTCCTCCTCGTCATCCGCATCAGGTTCCTCTGCAGAGTAAAGGAAGGAAGGAAGTTAGAGACAGAGAAGAAAAGCAAAGAATGCTACTAAGGAGCAGAGAGATGAACTTGGTCACCTTCTTCATCTTCGGACCAATCCCGAATAGAGGGACCAACTCGTGACTTACCGGGTTGGATGGCATTGGGGATACACAAGGTATCCTGAGTGTCATAGGTTCTTGTGTCATCATCATCTCGGTCTTTGGTCCAGTTGGCAGTAAAGACCTCACTGTCCTCTTCTCGCTGGCGCGGGATGTGCTGTGATTACAAACAGATAGCACAGTGAGTTGAGTTCTAAGCTAAGGAGTTCTACTCGGGATAGCATGCAAACATAAAGCATATAAAGCTAAGGAGTTCTACTCGGGATAGCACGCAAACATAAAGCATATAAAGCTAAGGAGTCCTACTCGGGATAGCATGCAAACACAAAGCATATATAGCTAAGGACTTTCTACTCAGAACAGCGTGCAAACAAAAACCATATTAAGCTAAAAGTTTCTATTCGGTACCAGAGTAAGAATACAAGGCACAGTGTACTAACCTGCTCGATGGGCCTGGTGGGGCTATACGGCTCGAAGCCGTACGCCCAGTTCTCGCTGAGGGATGTCTGAATTATGGACCGGGCCCAGATGGCCACCTCGGCCTTGCTCAGCTCGAACGTAGTCGTCCGAGTGCAGTCCCGAGAACCGCTCATATAGCACATCTTGTGCACTCGGCTCTGTAGCGGGAGCACTCGGCGCGAGACCCAGCAGGCGATGGGGTCATCCTGCATCAGGCATGCCTTCACCAACTCGGTGAGGCGCTTCTCAACAGAGAGGACATCTGGCACATTCTTCGACTGGTCGTAACCCTAGTTATGTCCAGAGGGCGGAGAGTTGACGAAGGTTGGAAGCCCTATTCTGTTCTCTACGGCCTTTCCTTCCTCAGAGGGTACGTTCTTGACGTAGAGGAACCCCCGTTGCCATTTGCGCACGGTGTCCAGTCCCTTTACCCTCGGATGATGGCCAGTCGTTCGTTGGAGCATCATGGCGCCACCGGTCTTTGTCATCACGCGAGGGCCAGTGGTGCCGCCAGGCTTTGGAACCTTTTGGCGGCGAAGGAAAAAATAATGGGCCCAAGTGTGGATGGTGGGATAAACTCCCAGAAAAGCCTCACACACGGCGGCGTGCGTGGAGAGCATGACTATGGCATTGGGAGGTAGATGGTGTGGTTGGAGGCCAAAATGGCAGTGGAATTCGGCAAAGAAATCTGAGACGGGAAGGCCAAATCCCCGATTGAAGTGGGACAAGAAGACGACGTACTCACCTTCTTGCGGTTCCGGCTCGATCTCGTCGCCGGGATGGCGGCAGACGACGCCGGGAGGAATGCGACGCGTATTGACGAGCCATGTGCAGTCCTCCGCCGTCACGTCCGAGCCTTCCCATCCGGCTCAGGCGGCAGCAGTGGGATTTGTGGGCGCCATGGAGGCGGAGTTGCTAAGAAGAGGTGGAGATCTCGACGGAGTTGGGCGGATGCTCTCTTTTGTCTCTTTCTCATGGCGGCGCAACGAGTATTCGCGGTGGCGGAGAGCTCGACGGAGGCGAAGAGCGAGAGAGCAGAAAGAGCAGGAAAGAGGAAAAGATGGCGGCGTAGGGGTATTTATTCCTCCCTTGCGGATTGCCGTTACTGGCGGATTGAACGTGGCATTGATCGTGGACAATGATCGTGCGGCGTGGGTTAATCGACCGTTAGAAACGCACACAGCGCAAAACGCGTGCGTAACAGGCGCAGTTAATCCCACGTCTGGATCGTGGGCTCTCGAGTACGACTGAGGTGACCTAACGGGCCGTGGGCCCTACTCACAGAGGCTGGCGCGTGGCCTGCGTTTGAACCGAGGCGTCGCGGTCTCTGCGTGTGCCACGTGCCCCTTAGTCACACGAGCAGTTGGATTTGTTCTGATCCCGCAGGATCGTGGGCAGGATTTCCGCTAAGTCTGTTTACTCGGTATCACAAAAGAAAGGAGGTTCTACTCAGAGAAGAAGAGATCCAAGCAAGAGTTAAGGGGCCCTGTGGAGGTGCTACTCGGCCTTTTTCAGTTATGAAGACAAGGTTTGTTTTAAGATGGCAGGGCCCAGCGAACAAGTTCATTGGACTCTACCAGCTTCGGGGACTAATGTCGGGGGGTTACCCCCGAGTAGGGGTAAGGCAAATGCTAAAGTGAAGGTCAAGCTACTGTCGACCGGGTAGACGGCTACCCGAGTACTTGCTACCCGATAGGTTTCTATCCGGCCGTACCCACCAAAGGACAAGAGAAGATATCAGAAAGTTATGTTCGTCCGAGTAGAGAAGTTGGTCTAAGTAGACGGATGGCAATCCTACTCGGGCCAGAAGTCAATGGAGCCGTTCTGACAGGAGATCCCACGTATCCTGCGTCCGTACCCGCGTGCGGTTCAACTTACAAGGTTTGTGATCATCGGTGACGCAGGGTTAGGCAGCCGTCCAGTCTTGTCAAGTACAGAGGGGACAGGACGGAGTGGAGGTCTACGCTGTGAGGCTGACAGAGCGGACAGGGGCTGTCAGCCGTACGGCGCGGCACTTCTCCGCGCGAGATCTCGGAGGCGTGCCAACGTCACAGTGGTCAAGTCACATCACCGTACCTTTTAGTCTTTGTTTATTCGGCTGGGCACCAGTATATAAGATGCCCTGCCCCCTCCTGCGCGAGGGACGTTTCTTTACCTCGCATTTATTTACTAGAGACAACACCAGAGCCAGAGAGAGCAGCAGAGTGGCTACTCGGCCAAGAGACATACTTTGTACTCTGGCTACTCGGATTACACACATAGAGAGAGAAAGGCAGGAGTAGGGGTGTTACCTCCACACGAGGGCCCTGAACCTGGGTAGATCTTGTTGTTTGCAATGCTAGAGATACCTTAGCGCGGCTACTCGCCGTGCGATCCCTCCCCGGATACCTCCAGCGTCCGTCGGCCCCAACACTTTAGCCATCTCATGGCATCTGTCGTGATACCACCACGAAAATTTTCTTCATGATGCTGCTGAAATTTATTATGAGAGAGTGAAACATAGTCTTATGCATCTCAAAAATATCAAGTTTCCCCTCTTTATGTTGAAATTTTTGAAGTTGCACTTATTTTGTCTTCCTATGCTAGCCACTTTGTGCTTTCATGACTTGTTTTTCTACAATATTATTTTTCATAGGAAGCGGGTTAGAGTTAAATTTGTTTTAGATTTGCTATTTGATTCTCTCTTTTGCTTCAATTAATATTCCACATGTGAGCATCTTCTCAAATTATCACGCCTAACTAAAAGGCTTTAAAGAAAGGCACTTCTTTGGAGATAACTCATGTTTTATTTTTGCTTTGTTTTTCTATGTTTTGTTTGAGTAAAGGGGTTGTATAATTCTGTAGAAACTCCTTTGTATCTTTGTTTTCATGTTTTAGTAGTGCCAAGTAAGGTTTCTGACGAGAGTTGGAGTTGGTTTTCGGATTTCTGTGCAGCAAACAGATTTCCGCTGTCCACCGTAAAAAATCGTATAAATCATAGAAAAATCAGAATGAACAGAAATTTCCTGTGCTTATTTCTAGGCTAATTCCTCAACTTTTTTGTTCTTTAAGTTTTTCGATCTGAACAACATAAGTGCCTCGACAAAATTCGTATCTACAGACTATTCTGGTTTTGACAAATTCTGCCATTTTTCTTACATTTGCTCTTTTGTGATATCAAGTGGATTTCTTTGCTTCACAGAACATCAGTGGATGTAGCTAACTAGATTCGAAAGCGCGGCTTGCCGCGCTCCACATATTAACTCGAAATTATTTTGCCCGTAATTCTCAATGGATTGTACACGGTAATCATATGGTTCATGTTCTAAGGAACTGTAGATCCATATTTGAAATATCAGTAGCACGTACTGATGGTGATAATGATAATAGCAGTGGTAACATTGATTTCGTCATAGTTAGTGCAATCCTAACCAGGACGGCATAAAACTGGTAGAGCATGTCCAGGCCAAAGCAGATTGATGCATATACAACTTGTGTTCACATGTACAGAAACTATGACGATTTGCCTAGCAAAATTACGAATGAGAACAAGATAATCATAGCGGAAAAGTAGGAACAGCTAAAGCTTGTGCATGAATGAACATACCAGAGCAGCGCTGAAGCAGAAAGGTAGCACTTTAGAGGTCCAAATTCTAGTGGCATATCATAATTAAGATGACCGCATGGCAGGTACACAGAGATTCGCTGAATATATACGGACAGAGGAAACGCAGTAAATACAAAGTTTGTGATCAATTACATCGATCAACCCTGGGAAGTGGCGACATGATTCCAGCGTCTGGTAAGGAAATTCATGAAACCAACATGATCAAAAGGCGATCAGTTCGCCGATCTAAGCTGGACACTGGAGACATGATCTCAGCGCCTAGTGATGAAATCATGAAATCAAGAACGTGAACAAAATACAGACGCAACCAGCCCCAGTAGCGCTAACAAGGAGACGATCCAACAACGGCAGGTCTGGATGAGGGCGGAACCAAAATAACACCAACCATATGTAGCTAGAGGTAGGTCAGGATGAGGCGGAACCAAAATAACACACAAACTAATAGAAACCTGCAAGAATAAAACTCATGGTTAGCTAGGAGCCTAGGAGCTAACTTGTGCATACTTTAAGAACCAGAGTCTTTAGAAGGCAGACCACATTTTGTTTTTGTTTGTCGGAGCACTGGGAAATAATCACAACTCAATATGGACAGAAGAATTAAAAGTGAAATATAAGGAGGGAAGATCTAAAGAAACCTCTTATCATTGACCGGTTCAGAAGGCGGTAGAGAACAAGATGCATTTATGCGTGCATCTTTGTCTGCTGGGGCCACTTCCACTGGTGCTTTATCAGTTGGTGTAAGCAGCGGTTCATCTGAAGACACAACAACTTTTTGGTAGCCTTAGGAGCTGAATTTGCAAACGCCAGGTCTTGCCCGTAATGGATAGGGACGACAGTGCATTCAGGGTCGCCGGCAGATCCTTACCAGGCAGATATAGAAATAAGTAGTAACAATCAGTTATACGCAGAATGGAAGCAATTAGAGAACCTAAACTTTAGTAAATAATATGGAGCCAGTTCTAGTTCTGAATAACAAAACCATAACAGGAACATACCAAATATTCTAACCATAGACAGAGAAGAGATTGTGAACTGTTTCTTGTGTTTTTCCATAGTCATCTTTAGATAAAGATAGAGAGAACTAACACCTAGATATAAATATGAACCTGATGGTAACCGCAACAATTAATTATCTCTCTAGCGATCTATCAAAAAAAACAAATATTTTGAAATAAGAGTACTATACGACACTCCAAAAGTAAATACAAACTGGTGCAGGGCTTAGGCCATGAATTTCTAGATAGCAAGAAACAGTAATATTCCAAAGATGATTAAGCACCTGTGCACTCTGACCCTGCTCCTTAGATCTTTGAAACAATGGTTTGCGCACACCTCAGGCTGAAGAAATATTCCTGGTCCTGTGGTTGCCAAGGATGCGAGACATGGTTAGTAAAGCAGCCTCATAAAGCATGTCGATAAATATTTTTGAATAGGTAGCAGCCTTGTTTTATGTACCTGAGATTTGGAAGATTGCTGACGGAAGGAGGTGATGTTACAGCTGAGAACAAATTGGCGGTCTGCTGCAATAAGAAGGAAAGCGCAGACATGTAAACCTATCCTAAAGCAACATAGAAAGATGAACAGGACTATACAACAAAGATATGGTCTAACTTACATATGTGCCAACTGAGTTGGTTAAAGCTGAAGGATCATCTACCATAACAAGTACTGTCTGACCGGGAATCAGCTCTAGACGACGATCCAAGCATTAAGGGCATGTACAATGGGGGCAGCGGTATGATACCTCATGATTTGACCAAGATAAAAAATATATGGAGCAACTTGTCTTTTTCTCCTCCCAACCCCTTGCCTGCGTCGGTTTCTTCCTGCTTTACTCCGCATGGCTAGCTTTTTCACGGGAAGAGACGGCCTCCTCTCTCCAAGCCACACAAAAACCAGTTTGGGACCATCCGAACCTTTGTGGTGAGCTGGGGAAGTAGTCCAGCGTGGAGCGTTGTCCATGCTCTAAAGGAAACTGGCCAGTAGGCGACTTGCCAAAGGAACCGGTGGATAGGCAGGTTTGCGTAAGGCAGAAGAGTGCAGCAGTTTTCCAAAGTTTGTGTCGATTCTATGGACTTGGTAGCATGGTTTTGTGCATTCTGATTCAAAGCTCTTAGAAGTCACTTGCACAACAAACCTATACTTTGTAGAAACAACAGCAGATAATTCCTTTGGAACTGATCCATCTGACCTTGTGGAATTCACAATATCAATTCAAACATGTGATGCTCGAGTGGCCAGAACGCAAAATGTTAATGAGTGGATTGCCAGCCTCCTTGCCCACTTGATCAAAGAAGACAAAGTCAACCTCATCTTGACCATCACTCGCAATGTAGAAAATACGATACCTCTGAAAGCAGGAAGCCATTTGTTAAATACAACAGAAGAAGATAGCATCATATGGTATACGCACCATTACAACTGAAAACTAAGGCTGCATACAACTATATATAACCGTACCAAAGCAAGCAATATAGACCTGTGCAAAGAGAGCCAGGTCTTTTAGGAAGATTTTAATCATGGTATTAGCCAAATAAGGAAGCAAGCAACAGAAGAGCTGCACATGGTTTCTAGTTTAGTAAAAAGAAAGAAAATAAGCCCGGAAAGCTGACAATGAATAGCAAATAAGGAAAGCAAAGAAAGAAAGATCTTGATGTAAGGGTCTTATAAGAACAAGGCAAATAAAGAAGCAAAACTCACAATGAATATCAATGAGGCACGCAAGGCCATATCTCTGACGGTTGCAGCAACATAGAACCGGGGAAACTAACCCACACAAACATACATAGAAACTAAAGCATACATGACGGAAAAGAAAGATCCATACCTGGCAGAGAATAACCAAATAACAACTCGAAGGAAACAACTGGAGAAAGCTGTCTTGCCACAGGTTCCTGCCAAAGGACATTGTTAGGAAAACATACAAAATAGCTTGAAAACATGCATATAATAACAAATAGGACAACTCTAACTGTACACCCGTGGACAAATAAGCCCCGAGACATGATTCTATATAAACTATAACATATCAGAAATCAAATACTGAATCCACTTATAAAATACGAAGCACACAATATCTTGGTAATACTAAAAGGAAAAGGCTGGATATGACCAACTAAAGCTCGGTTATTCACTTTCTATCATACTATTAAAACTATTTTTTTGTTTGGAAAAGAAAGCAACAACATCTTAGCTGCTAAAATGTTATTAGAGAAGAAAATGAGAAAAGAATTAGGGAAACACTTCTGAATTTTGAGCCACCAACCTAAACAAATAACAGTGAGCTTGCTTGTCCAGCTATATTTCAGAAAAGAAAGAACTAAATCTTTCTAAAAAATAGCTCGAAAACATGCATATAACAAAAAATAGGACAACTCTAACTATACATCCGTTGACAAATAAGCCCCAACAAATGATTCTATAGAAACTATAACAGATCATAAATCAAATATTGAATTCACTTATAAAATAGAAAGCACACAATATCTTGGTAATAGTAAAAGGAAAAGGCTAGGACCAGCTAAAGCTCGGGTATTCACTTTCTATCATAATATCAAACCTTTTTTGTTTGGAAAAGAAAGCAATAACATTTTAGTTGTTAAAATGTTACGAGAGAAGAAACTGAAAACAGAAAGGGAGGGGGGGGGGGGGCAATTGTGAATTTTGTGCCAACCAACCTGAAGTAATAACAATGAGTTGCTAGTCCAGCTATATTTCAGAAAAGAAAGAACTAAATATTTTTATGGTCATTCTAAGCATAACCAAACTGTATGAACTTCGACAGGGAGAGCTGGAACAATAAGAGAATATTTACATATTGGTATAGATTTCTCAGTGATATAGGCAGGAACCATCTATTTTATTTACTTATAGAATACTAAGCACATGATATTTTGGTAATCAGAACATGCAAAATCTAGATAGGACTAACTGAAGCTCATGAATTTTGTCAAATGTCTTCAGAGGAACATCCATTTTGTGTCACATATTCGTTAGTAATACATGCATGAATGCATCACAGAAATAGCACATAGCACATCTAACAATACACCCACCTACTGAGCATATCTAACATACCTAGAAACTAAACCTCTACGTCAGAAAAGCAAGATTCATACCTGACAGATGACAAGTAACTAACAAATGGAAAGAACCAACTGCAGGAACCGTCTGGATCTTCCTTCCTTCCAAATGACATCGTTAGGAAAAATTAAATCACAGCTAGAAAACATGCATATAACAATAAGAAATGACAGATCTGACTACCCACCTGCTGCCAAATGAGACCTATTGGAAAGCGACAAACATGATGAAGTCTAGCGAGAACTTATTGAGACCTATAAAAGCTTAAAATCAAGACTTGTAAGCCTCTAGGCGTGGAGAAAGCAGCGAAAAAAAGCACTCGACATATGCTGCACAATCGAGAGGCGATGAACCTGAAAACTATAAAAATGACAAATCTGACTACCCACCTGCTGCCAAATGAGACCTATTGGAAAGCGACGAACAGGAAGAAGTCTAGCGAGACCTTATTCAGACCTATAGAAGCTTAAAATCAGAATTTGTAAGCCTCTAGGCGTGGAGCAAGCAGCGGAAAAAAAGCACTCGACATATCCTGCACAATCGAGAGGCAACGAACCTGAAAACTGTGATTCCGACGTGCACTGGATCCAATTCAAAGTGAGGTCACAACAGTAGCTGCAGAAACATAACCGGTCAGAATTGCACAAACATAGGCATAAAGGTGAAGAAAGGGAACAGAAAAGGGGAAGGCACCTCAACCAGCGCCAGGTCCCTCCAGCGCCATCGACCTAGCTCGAGTCGGAGCGGATGGAAGGGTCGCTGCGGCGAGGGCGACGAGGAATCAAACAGAAAGAGCGACGGGGGCATGAGTGGATGAGAGCATAGGCAGGCGGAGATGGAGAAAGGCGAGGGGAAGGAAGGATAGAAGGAGGAAGCATGGATAAGGGCACCGCGCGGAGGGCGCCGGGGGCCCAACGGCGCTGTAGCTGTACCTGGCGTCGAGCCATGGTCCGCCAGCGTGATACGGCGAGTGGGGATTGAGGAGAATAGATGCAAAAATACGAAATTGCCCATACAGATATTTTCTCCCCGAGCGAGCTCAATAGACGCGAAATCCCCTACCCGAGCTAAAGAATAGCCCTTCTGGTTGACAAGCGGGCCAGCAAACTGTGGGGCCAATTAGCAGTGGCTCTTCCGCATCTCCATGCGGGTAAAATTGGCCCAGCCAATCAGAGCTCCCTAGCGTGCGCGTCGCGGGGACGTTTCCTTCAATAGCAGAGGGACACGAATATAGAACTGACTGAGACCGATTTGTGGGTCCAACTTTTTTCCGGGGCCACAACCAGCCAGACGGGTTGGATTCCCAGCGTGTGGCAAGAAATGAGGCAGAATCTACACTGCTATTAAACAAGCGAACATTTTCTTTTCTAGAACCACCCCACAATCGTACACGGGAGAATAGCACCATCGGATTAGCCCCACCTGATTAGATCCAACCACTAGGATAACTCTAATCCCACTTGGCGTGTGCACTTAACAATTACATTCGGCAGACGATACTCTGCCGGCAGAGGAAAAACTCCTTGCGCGACCATAACTCCTCCGCCCAAATCTCCATCCCCAAATTCATGGCGCATATTACGTTGGTTATTAACTTACGGCGCTGCATGCGAGGAAAATAATTAAATACCCATACATAGCTATGCATGCAACAATTATCTCCAAAAATCCCGCAGTTTAGCTTCTGCTTGCATAGTGAAAACCGCCGAAGATTCGCGGGCCTTGCGCGCGATGGCGACCACACCGTCGGCAACAGCTTCGGCGATGCTCTCAATGGCGAGCGGCACCTCCATGGCGTGCGCGGTGCCTATGACTTTGAGGAAGACTCAGTTCATGGCGTGCACGACGGCGACACCTGCAACTTTGGAGACGAATCTGGCGTGCGCCGCAACTGCGTCCTTGAAGAAGCAGCCGTCCATGGCGTGCGCGACACCTGGAACTTTGGAGACGACTTAGTTCCTGGTGTGCACGAAGGCGACCCGACTGTGACGCCATGCACTTCAGTGCCCTTGACACGCCCGCAACGAGGTCGTTCTTAGAGTGCATGATGGTGCCCTGGACGACCTGCTCTTCTGTGCAATCGACGACGTGCGCGATGCATGGTGGCTGCCTACACTACGTGGGACTGTGGGAGGTCCTCCTGGGCATGCATATCGTGTCTTTGTCGCTGGCAGATTAGTGATTAAGCCTCAAGGTGAAAACCTTTTTATCTTTATTTCTTTGCGAATGACAAAAGAACTATCGGGGCGCAGTGATTTTATCTTCTCGAAAAATGTATCGAGGCTCCGAAATAAACCAGGAGATCCAAAAGAAGCGATACTAATCCAGCCTTTTTTCTTGATTTTATTTATAAACATGTGTTTTAAATAAATTAAGGCTAATGTTTGCGGTCACATGAAGGTTTTGCAGCTCAGCATCAACAAGTTCATATTTTCTTGACAAGCCGTCTTTCATTTCATTGCTTCCCATTCATCTTGAATAATATATATTATATAACCATTATTTTTTTACTGGAGTACCCTCTAATATAACTGTAGTAACATGTATAGTTGTTGTAAATATTTGTCTATATGTTTCAAGATTTGTTTTCTACGAAAGTATATCTATAACTTTGATATATATTGGGCAGTATGACTATGGTGTATGCTTGGGTGCTATTGTAATAATTAAATTTTAGAAATTTTGGTGAAACTGTATCAGGTAAATGATTTAATTTTCTTTTGTTCATATTGATTAAAATGTTTATGGTTCATGCTAATGTAGGCGTGCATTGCACGTGCATGTTAACTAGTGGCAAGAAATGAGGCAGAAGAAACCAGCCAGATCAGACGGATGTGATTCGTTTGGAAGCCCAATCGAACGGTCAAAATCGCAGACGCTGTGAGGATCGCCCCAACTGATGTAAGGATGTTATCTTTAGATGTTTAAAAGTATCAATAGCACTTGTTCCATATAGAACAAATGTATTTTCAATTGTTGCACTAACCCTCTAATACGAATTACTGTTTGAGTGTGGTGTGAAGGAAGTTTTCGAGGGTCAAGAGAGGAGGTGATATATGTGATCAAGAAGAGTGCAAGGTCAAAGCTTGGGGATGCCCCCGTGGTTCATCCAAGAATAATTTTAGAAGACTCAACCATTTAAGCTTGGGGATTCCCAAGGAATCCCCTTCTTCATTAACAATCTATCAGGTCACTTCTCGTGAAACTATATTTTTATTCGGTCACATCATATGAAGTTTAATTGGAGTGTCTGTTTGTTTTTCTTTCGTTTTATTTTGTTTTCCTTTGTTTTATTTTTTTCCTTTCTGTAATAACATTTTTATCCTAGCATTCTTTGTTTGGGAGAGAGACATGCTCCGCTTTTTCATTTGAATACTTGCTATGCTAGTATTCTTAGTTTTTCTTCTAACTGTTGCAAAATTTCCTATTTAGCTCTTGTTTTCATTGCATCTCTTATTTAGAGCTATTAGTTTTAGTAGTGTTTTGTGAGTCTTCTCATGTTTTCTTACTGTAGCATCTAGAGAGTTTTTTTTAAAGCTTGTTTTTGTATGGTGCTTATTGAGAAAAGAAACTGCTTCTTGAAGTAGAATTTTTACTAGTCCAAGTAGAAGCTTGTATAGACTGTGGCTAGACTTTTTCATATCATGCTAGATGGTTATTTTAGTTCTAAATACTTGTGGTAATTTTTAGTATGATTAGCCTCAAATAGCTGAGAGTGTTTAATGTACCATTGAAAGAATCATGAGTTGTTCTTGTCATATTGAAGCATAAAATTTGTGGTGTTCTCCTTTGAATGTTTTATTTGGTTGACTTGGCGCATGCTCACACCATGTTTATGACTATGAACCAGTCACTTATAACCTCCATGATCATTTATTTTTTTAACTTGTGTTACCACTTATGCTTTGACTAATGATGTTTATGTCGCTATGCATGATTATGTCTCTTGTGCTCTCTTGATTTGTCGCCCCCATTCTTTTGCTAGCCTCCACCTGTACTGAGTATGAGCTCTACTCGTGGATCCAACTCCCAAAAACCAAAGTTTTACCATTGTGTCCACCATACCTTCCTAAATGTGGTATTTAACCGCCACTCCAAAGTAAATTTCTCATGTGTTACCCTTAAAACTTTCAAAATTACTCCTCTTTAAGCTCATGAATACGTAAATAGAGAATATTTATCTCACTTGTTGATTGGAATTTCACACCATGGACTAGTGGCTTCATCTGCTTATTCAATAATATAAGAGATAGCACTGTGGTGCCTAGACCCAAATTAATAGCAACAAAATATTTTCACTACTTTTTCCCCTGATTTATCAGCCAAAGCATAATTGTGTAAACAAAAGAGAAAGAGGGATGACCTTCAACCCAGATGCGTCCTTTTATAGGAGCCGCACTTGTGAAGTCTAGTTGACTTGTGACGTACTGTATTTTTTGTTTACCATTCGTTGACATAAGCATACACCTCTCTTAAAATATAGACACTCCTCCACGGTATGTGATTGTTGGCAGGCACCCGAGGGTTCGGTTAGCCATGGTTTGTGTAAGATGGTTGGAAGGAGTGTCAAGTTTTTTATACCTCTGTTTAATAAAATAAAAGCTCTAGCACATGGGTGATCGATGCTTCCCTCTACGAAGGGCCTTTCTTTGACTATTATGTTGAGTCTCCATCTTCTAACTTTATGCATAGTTGAGAGAGCATAGTTGCAATTCTGATTTTTTATGTGCATTTTTTCCAGAAACATTATTAATCGATTCATGATGTGTTATTGCTTGTTCTCTAATTATTTTTTCTAGTCTTCCTCTTGAGCTTTGAAGGTGTCCTGGCATTTATGTTTTGCCCCGCTCTTAAGGACTAGCGAAATATCACTTTGCCATGTTTTCTCTATACTTGAAACAAACGTATATCTTTCGTTGCATTGTTATTCATGATCTTTTATTTGTGTTACTTCTCATGATGCAAGGTGATTGCTATGCTTTATTATTAAAATTCTATTTATCAAGCTTGTGTTGAAGTTCTATGATCTCAGCTTACTTATGCTTTTACATTATTGATGATCAAGTTTATGTTGGTAGCATGTCACCTCAGAAATTATGTGTTTTTAATGTTTACCTACTCGAGGACGAGTAGGAACTAAGCTTGGGGATGTTGATATGTCATAAACATATCCTTAATTTCTGATGTTCCATGTTGTTTTCATGCCATATGCTACATGTTTTCCTTACACTTTATGCCATTTTTATCGATTTCCTAGGACTAACCTATTGACAAGATGCCACACAGCCAGTTCCTGTTTTCTGTTGTTTTTAGTTTCAGAAAGGTTGTCCTGGAAATATTCTTGAAATTGGAAAATTCGAAGCCCGAAAGTCTTAGAATTCCCGGAGGGTCCACGGAGTCCCGAAGAGACCTAGAGGGGTTTCCGGGAGCCACCACACCATAGGGAGGCACGGTTCCCCCTCCGGCCGCACCAAGGGGTGGTGTGGGACCCCAGACCACCCCCCCTACATCGCCCTTTCGCCAATTTATTCCCCCGAGGCATAAACCTTAGATCAATTGTCCATTTCCACCAAAAACATCCGTATCTCCGCCGCCGGTGACGACAAGTTTTGGGGGACAGAAATATCTGTTCCGGCACCCTGCCGCACGGTGAAGTGCCCCTGGAGCCATCTCCATCGACTCCATCACCATCTTCATCGTTGCTGCTATCTCCTATGATGAGGAGGGAGTAGTTCTCCCCCGGGGCCGAAGGCTCTACCGGTAGCTATGTGTTTCATCTCTCTCTCCCATGATGTGATCTTTATGTGATCATGAGCTTTGTAATGTAGTTGAATCAGTAGATGTTATTCTTCATCTGTTATGCTACTCAAGTTGTTTTGTTATGAGATCTCCGTAAACATTTTGATCACGGTGTAAAGGTGACAGTGTGTGCACCGTGTCGTTTAGCATGATATTTATATCTTGTGTTGGATGACCCTATGAAATTGTGGTGTTTGTCTAGTACCTTCTAGGGCGCTCATAGTGACAGCGTGGGGTTAACTAGACATGGGAATGTGACTTTGAGGAGTGCTTTTTGCAGCCCTATGCAATGAATTTGTGTTTCTTATTCAACCGGAAAGTGGTTCGGAGTAGCATAGTGAAGAGAGATATTTATACGTTCAATTATGTTATCGTTGTTGAGAGTGTTCACTAGTGAAAGTAGGATCCCTAGGCCTTGTTTCTAAGCATTGAAACACCGTTTACAATCAGTTCTGCTACATGTTTGCTTGCTGCCATTTTTATTTCAGATTGCTATTATCACTCATAAACATCCATATTACTTGTATTTCACTCTCTCTTCACGGAACCAGTGCACCTATACAACTAACAATTGTATTAGGTGTGTTGGGGACACAAAAGACTTCTTGTATCGTAATTGCAGGGTTGCTTGAGAGGGATACCTTTGACCTCTTCCTCATTGAGTTTGATAAACCTTGGGTAATGCACTTAAGGGAAACTTGCTGCTGTTCTACAAACCTCTGCACTTGGAGGCCCAACGCTGTCTACAAGAATAGAAGATTGCATAGACATCACCTTGCCGCAGATACATCTTCTAGGAGTTGCTGTCGGAGCATATAGTCCCGATATTTGTGCGTCCAAAATGGCTCAACCAGAAAAACTTGCCTCGAGATGTTTTGTATTGCAGTGATAAGTGCACTCTGTTCGCCAATTTCTTATATGATTTCTGCAGATGTTCTGAGGGTTTCTTGAGCTTGACAGATCTCTTGTGGATTTTCTCTAGGTAGACCCATGGTGGTATCGGTGTATTTGTAGACCCAATGTTCGCCAGTCTGTCTACCTGTTTTTTGCTTGATCGTGTGGCGTGCCTCAACTTGCAGCCTTTGAAGCTTCCCTCGATCAGGTTGTACATGTCGCGATATGCGATCATGTTCTCTGCTATTGCGCTGCACTCCTTCATTGTTTGCTGCACGATGAAGTTTGAGTTTCCGTAAATCATTAATAGACTGGATCCACATACTAACGCCATCTTTATTCCGTGTAGGAGTGCTTCGTACTCGGTGTCATTGTTTGAAGCCCTGTCATCTGGCGGGAAGTAGAGATGTAGAAGATACGGGAGCTTGTCCCCTCTCGGTGATATCAGCACGACTTCGGCACCCGCGCCTTCATTCCTTTTGGATCCGTCGAAGTACCTGATCCATGAGCTGGAGTACTCGCGAGGTCCTGGGGTTTGCAACTCTGTCTACTCCGAGAGAAAGTATACTACTATCTATGATTTGAGGGCATCGCACCCCTTATACACTATATCCCAGGCGCCCAGTTTGATGCTCCACTTAGAAATTCTTTCGGATACCATGTCGTTGTTCATGATTATACCGAGTGATGTGTTTTTTAGAATCGTTACGGTATGCTCATGGAAGTAATGCTTGAGCTTTCGATCTGTGAATACGATCCCATATGCTAGCTTTTGGTAATGCGGGTATCTCTGTTTGCATGGTGAGAGTACTTTGCTGAGGTAGTAGATTGGCCTCTGTACTTCATGTGTCTTCCCGTATTCGGGTCACTCCACGACGATTACTGTGCTGACCACGTGGTTGGTCATAGATATATATAAGTATATGGGCTCTCTTTCTTTGGGTGTAGACACTACTTTCCTGCTCGACAGTGCTCTTTTCAGGTCTTTGAATGCTTTCTTTTCTTCCGGTATCCACTCGAATTTATCTGTCTTCTTCAACAGTTTGTAGAAAGAGAGGGCCTGCTCGCCCAGCCTTGCGATGAATCTGCTGAGTGCTGCCAGCCGACATGCTAGCTGTTGGACACCTCGGAGGTTGATTGCTTGAATTTTCTCTGGGTTGACTTCTATTCCTCGAGCTGACACTAGCTGACCGAGTAGCTGCCTCGCGGGTACGCCGAAGAAGCACTTTGTAGAGTTGAGCTTGATTTTGTATTCGTTGAGGGCGTCGAAGCTTTCCTTAATGTATCCTCCACTCAAGTCTTGATGACTATATCGTCCACGTACACCTGGACGTTCTTGCCAAATAGTTTAGCGAGGCACTTCTGCATGCAACGCTGGTATGTAGCGCCTGCATTCTTGAGACCGAAGGGCATGGTTGTGTAGCAATGTACACCGTATGGTGTGATGAATGTTGTATGTTCGTCCTCTTCTTTTTTCAACCTGATCTGATTATAGCCCGAGTAGGCGTCGAGGAAGGAGAAGCGTTGGCAGCCTGCTGTGGAGTCGATGATCTGGTCTATCCACGGGAGCGGCAAGTTATCCTTCGGGCAGTGCTTGTTCAACGACGTGTAGTCGATGCACACACTAAGGATGTCGGTATTTTTCTTCGGGACCAGCACTGGGTTTGCTAACTAGGTGGAAATCTTGCTCTCCCTTATAAATTTTGCTACGAGTAGTCCATTCACCTCTTCTCCGAGTGCGAGGCACTTCGGCTCGGAGAAGCGGCGAGTAGTTTTCTTTACTGGTTTTGTGTCTTTCAATACTTCTAATGGGGGATCGGCAAACTTCCTGGGTATCCCTGGCATGTCGGATGGCTGCCTGGCAAAAAATTCCTAGAACTCACGGAGAAGTTCGACGAGCGCGCTTTCCTATGCGGAGGAAATGTGACGTGGGGATGACTCCTGGACCTATCGGGTGAGCCTACCCGGTCCAAGGCACAAGACCAGGGACCAAAGCAAGGCGCTAGCCCACTGTTCTAGAAGGCCCAATAGAAGCCCACCCGCAAGACTTGCGGCTCAAGAAGGAAAACTCCTACCGACCTAGAGCTAGGGTTTGTAACCACCCAGGCACGGTTTGAGACCTAGCTATCTATAAAACGCTGGGAGAACCACAGGAGAGGGAATCCAATCTACTTTTCACCACCATAGCCATAAGCTCGAGATCAATCTCTCGACTTAGGCACCCACCATTGTAACCGATCTACTCGTAATGTAGATCGCAAGAGCAGGAGTAAGGGTTTTACCTCTCCGAGGGCCCCGAACCAGGGTAAATCGTGCCCCTGTTAGACGACGATTGTCACCGACATCTATTTGTTCTCTTAATCGAGACCCTACCGGATCATCCGAGGGACTTGTCGATATGACTAATCGACAATTGGCGCCGTCTGTGGGAACGGCAGGCGCTGGATCCACGACATCTTTGGCCTCGTCATCGTCAAACTTCAGCTGGAGCCCTGGATCATCGACTCCAACGGAGCCGATCCGCTTCGGGTCGCTCATCTACGCGCCCCACTCACCGGAATCACGTCCAGCATTTAGCGGACTCGAGAAAAGTGGCAGACTGACGTTTGGAAGCTTTCACTTCCACGCCAACAAGGCAGGGATCCTGCGCTTCCCCGACTAGATCGGACTCGGCGAATCGGACTCTAAGTCTGTCTCAAGACCGGTGGCCTTCGAGTCTCCATCTAACGACGCTGGTCGTGACCCAGCGCCCATCGGTAGCTCCATCCGCCGCAACACATGCAATTTACACACGGTCGCAACTGAGGAGCCCTCCAAATTCTACAGAAACCGCCAATCTACGCCTAGGACTCACGCGCCATATCTGTCTCAGGTCTGCATGGAAGATTCATGCGAAGTACCTGAGGAAACAGAGGGGAGCAAAGAAGCGCGAGAGCCATCAAAGTTTTACAAGCCGCATGGCTCACAACGAACGCGGCAATAAATTCGGGCCAACCGATACCACCCACGTCCACTCAAGAGGACCTGGTGGCGTACCACTACGACCTGCTGCGAACTGGCCGACAACTGCAAGAAGCCCGCAAGGATCTGGAGCAGCGGAAGCCTCGAGAGCGCGCCATGCGGCACTCTCTGGGACTCAATCGACGGGAAACCAACCCCCAAAGAAGAAATACGTCTCGAAGATTGCTCGCCTGGACCACGAGTCCCTCAATTGAATTAGCAAGTCCCTCGAGACATCCCTCATGCACGTCGATGAGGAGGGAAACATACACCCAAAGACCCCCGCCGCAGTGGTCCTGGCAGCCGCCACGTACTTACAGGAAAACCAGTCGTCCGAAAATGACCCATGTGCGGAACAACATCGACAAGTCCAGAGGGGGCTAGGCATGGCAGCCGCAATAATCGCCGCTCAAAACCGTAGGCCCGCGACAACTCCAGAAGCTGACAAAACCCCTCGGGTGGACAAAACACCTCGTAGACGCGAGAGTACGTCGCCTAAAAGGGTAGATTAGGGGTCACCTCGCCTCTACCGAGGAAAGGAAGCCCGGCGTCGCAGCGATAGCCCGCATAGCTACGACGATAGCCCGCAAAATCGGGACAGCAGCCCACGGCACCACGGAAGCCGATCGCGACACCGTAGCAGGGAACCGCGGTAGGTGGACAATCGCGACCGACCCGAATACGACACACGTGGAGAAAACACGCAGAGCAAGGTCGACAAGGCTCGAGCTCGTAGGAACCTCGCTTGATCGCCGTCCACCTCCTCTGACGAGGAAGCCTGCGGCGCGATGTGCTTCACCCGCAGCATCCGCGAGGCGCCGATGCCCAAAAGATTCAAGCTCACAACGGAGGTCCCAAAGTACACGACTTGCAGGAGCCCAAGTTCTGCCTTTCAGACTATCTTACCGCGGTGAAATGCCAACACGGGAACAAGACAACCGCCATGCAATACCTAAAACTAAACCTCGTAGGCGCCGCCCGCAGCTGGCTCGAAGGAAGACCGCGTGCGCACTACGGATCCTGGGACAATCTCACCTGCGACTTGCAGAAGAACTTTCAGACGATGTATAAGCGGTCAACATCTATCGAGGAACTGCAGGCCTGCAAGCAGAAGAGCGGCGAGTCTACCCGTGAGCATATCCAGAGGTGGACCACACTCAAGAACACGGTGGGAAATATTTCGAAAGAGGTCGCAGTCGAAGCTTTCACCAAAGGAGCTCGGCGCGCCGCCTTCCGAGAGGAACTGGGAAGAGCTGCGCCCAAAACAATCGGAGAACTAATGGTGATAGCGGGCAGATGGGCTAACAGCGAAGTGTCCCTGCGCAATGAGAAAGCCTCTTCACCGGCGCCTGATGAGGATCGCAACGAAGACCGCCAAAGGAGGAAGAGGAAACACTCCGAACATGACGATTAATAAGAACTAGTGGGGCGGGAGTTCACAAGAAATTACGACGGCGCATCCCGCGGAAATCGCGATTGGAAACCAGTTACACACGATAAAACTCTTGAGGAAGACCTTGACGGATACTGCTCGCTGCATCTATTTACAGATAAGTGCACAAGCAAAATCAAGGCCACTCACCTCCTGAAAGACTGGCTAAAGTTCCAGAATATCCTCGAGGTGTACACGAAAAAGCATAGGGCCGCCATCAGCCAAGGATACTCGCAACTCCTTGGAGGAGCTAACGGATACCAACCGCCACCCCTGCCTCCACCAGGACACAAGAACATGGCGCTAGCCGTGCTACCAGTGCCACCCGCCGCAAACCAGGGAGCTAACAGGTACCCAAACCCACAGGGGCTCCTGGGTATGATACAGAATGTCTGCCCGTCCCGCAGAGTCCCGAAGACAAACACATGCCAAGTTAACATGGAAGTACAAACTCCACCATCCACTACTAAAGACCTGAAGATGTCAGAGCAGTCGATAACCTTCTCCAACGAGGACCACCCTCCACGGGTGTATCGACCTGGAAACGCAGCACTCGTCATCCAGGCGCAAATAGGCAACTACGACCTAGCCCAAGTGTTCATGGACGATGGCAGCGGAATCAACATGATATACGCGGACACACTCCACAAGATGAACAAGAATCTGGACGGACTCGCGGAATCAGAAACATCCTTCCACGGGATAGTACCAGGGAAAGCAGTCTGACCACTCGGAACAATCAACTTGGAGGTGATACTCGGAGACCCGGGAAGCTACAAGTTAGAATTCCTCGACTTTGAGGTATTCGACTGGCCATCCCAGTACCACGCCATTCTCGGCCGAACAACGTTCACGAGATTCATGGCAATACCCCAATATGCCTACCTCAAGCTCAAACTCCCAGGGGAATATGGCATGATAACCATAACGGAAACTTCCAAAAGTCAGACAAGTGCGACATCGAGTTCAACGAGATTGCGAAATCCTTCGAGATGCAAGATGAGATGGAAGAGTTGGCAAAACCACAAATAACTCTGTGATGCCACTCACCAGAAAGAACGCCCCAGAACTCGAGTTTAGCCCAAGCAGCGACACTCGAAAGTATCAAGTGCACCCGACAAAATCCACGAAGACGGCGATCGTGTCCACCACCCTATCATCCGCATAGGAAGGCACGCTCGTCGAACTCCTCCGTGAGTACTAGGAGATTCTTGCCTGGCATCCCTTAGATATGTGAGGGATACCCAGAGAGTTCGCCGAGCAATTACTTGAAGTGTTTAAAGATGCCAAGCCAGTCAAACAGACCATTCAACGCTTTTCAGAGCCAAAACAGAAAGCACTCGGAGAAGATGTGAACAGACTACTAGCCTTCGAGTTCATCAGGGAAATCAAAATATCCACCTGGTTAGCAAACCCGGTGCTGGCCCCGAAGAAAAATACTGACATCCTTCGCGTGTGCATCGACTACACTTCGTTGAACAAACACTTCCCCAATGATAACTTCCATTACCACAGATCGACCAGATCGTGGATTCCACATCAGGCTCTCAATGCCTCTCCTTCATGGATGCCTACTCAGGCTATAATCAGATCATTATGAAGCAAGAGGACAAGGAGAAGACAACATTCATCACACCGCACAGTGTATACTGCTACATGACAGTGCCCTTCCGGCTCAAAAACATAGGCGCAACATATCAGCGCTGCATGCAAAAATGCCTCGCCAAGCTCATTGTCAAGAACGTGTAGGTGTATGTTGACGACACCGTCATCAAGACTAGAGTGGGGACACACTTCTCGAAGACATTAGGGAGACATTCGATGCCCTCAACGCGTATAGAATCAAGCTCAAGCCGATAAAGTGCGTCTTCAAAGTTCCTGCAGGACAACTCCTTGGCTACCTGGTCTCTGCCCGAGGAATCAAAGCCAACCCAGAAAAGATTCAAGCGATCTTGACGGTGAAAGAACCATCAACCTTTGCGGCGTGCATCAGCTCCCAGGGCTGTAGGAAGCCCTCAGCGGATTCATCGGAAGGTTAGGTGAGCAAGCGCTCCCCTTCTACAAACTGCTGAAGAAAACTGACAAGTTCGAGTGGACACCTGAAGCAAGGAAAGCGTTCATCGACTTGAAAAAGGAACTCCAGAGCAAGAAAATACTGGCCACCCCTATGGAAAGGGAGCCCCTATACCTATACCTAGCCGCAACAATTCAAGTGGTGAGCACAGTACTTGTCGTCGAGCGGCTAGAGGAGGGAAAGTCACACGGTGTACAGAGACCAATCTATTACCTCAGCGAGGTACTATCATCGTGCAAACAACGATACCCCAATACCAGAAACTCGCGTACAGAGTGGTCTTCACAGCCCGCAAGCTCAAATATTACTTCCAGGAGCATACAGTCACGATGCTAAACGACGTATCACTCGGTACAATCATGAACAATCCCATGGCATTCGGAAAAATTGTGAAGTGGAGCATCGAGCTGGGCGCCTGGGACATCATATACACAGGGCGCAATGCTCTAAAGTCCCATGTAGTAGCAGATTTTCTCTCCGAGTGGACAGAGCTGCAAACCCCAGGGCCACCCGAGTACACGAGCTTTTGGATAATGTACTTCGACGGGTCAAAGAGAAACGAAGGAGCTGGAGCCGGAGTAATCCTTATATCGCCAAGAGGAGACAAGCTCCAGTATGTCCTGTGACTTGATTCCCCCCCCCCCCCCCCCCCGCCCCTGACGATCCAGCATCAAACAACGACGCAGAGTATGAGGCGCTCCTACACGGCATGAAAATGGTAATCGCTTGCGGAGCCACTCGACTGATGATATACACAGACTCCAATCTTATCGTGCAACAGACGATGAAGGAGTATGACGTTGTGACGGATAACATGATTGCTTATCACGACATGTACAACCTACTCGAAGGAAGTTTCAAGGGATGCGAGCTGAAGCATATCACACGATCAAGCAACGAAGAAGCATACAGACTGGTGAACATAGGGTCCACAAACGCCAATGTTCCACCAGGAATTTACTTCGAAAAAATAAGCAAAAGATCTGCCAAGATAAAAAAGAAAGCGGAGACACCCGCACAGTGGAAACGGAAGCCAGCCAGCAAATCTCCCTCATTGAGCTCATCCATAACATCTCAAGGCAAGACTTTCTGATCGAGCCAACCTGGACGCAGAAATACCTCGACTATATGTCCAACAAGCAGCTCCCAGCAGACATATGCAAGGCTAGATAGATAGTGCAACGAAACAAATCTTTTTGGGTGATCAAAGGAGAACTATACAAGCGAAGTATATCACGAGTACTCCAGAGGTGCATCGCACCCGAGGATGGCAAGGAACTGCTCCGTGACATACACCAAGGTGAATGCGGGCATCACGCAAGCTAGAGAGCAATTGTGGGGAAAGCCTTTCGAGCAGGATTCTACTGGCTCACGGCATCCAGAGATGCCAAAGATCTCGTCGAGAGATGCAACGCCTGCCAGAAGTTCGCGCCCAAGCCACACGCACCGGCCACAGAGCTCCACATGATCCCTATCTCCTGGCTCTCCGCTCAATGGGGGCTAGACATGATGGGACTGTTGCGGAAATCAACACCTAGAGGATACACCCACCTGCTGGTAGCAGTCGAAAAATTCACAAAATGGATAGAGGCCATGCAAGTAACGTCGCAACACGCTGAGTGCGCCATGAGATTCCTCGACTCCGTCATGTGCAGGTTCGGTGTCCCACACAATATCGTCACAGCTAATGGGACCAATTTCACAGCCAAAGAAACCCAGGACTTCTGCAAGGAAAAGGGGATAACTCTCAGCTTTGCCTCGGTAGGTCACCTGCAAACTAACGGCCAAGTCAAACGATCCAACGGATTAGTTCCGGCTGGCCTAAAGAAGCAGCTGCTCACTCGGCTACACCCAGCAGCAGGGCAATGGGCTGAAGAACTACCATCGGTGTTATGGAGCCTACAAACAACACCAAATCGATCGACATACTACACGCCATTCTTCATGTTATACGGAGCTGAAGCCGTGCTACCCAAGGACGTCAAGTTTAGCGCCCCACGAGTCGTCGCGTACAGCAAAAAACACCAACAAGGCACTCACAGAAGACATGGACGCGCTGGATGAGATCAAGACATCGCACTCCCAATATCCGCAGTCTATCAGCAATCACTGCGCAATCACCATAGTCGCCGCATATGCCAGAGATCTTTCGTGGTAGGTGACCTGGTATTGCGACTCAAGCAAAAGGAGGGACAACAAGCTAGAACCACCGTGAGAAGGACCCTTCATCATACACAAAGTCATCCTAGGAGGTGCCTACCGCGTGAAGAAGCCGAAGGCATGTGACATCTACTCCAACCCGTAGAACGTGGCGCACCTCCGCAAGTTTTACCTATAGGATTTACTCCCTTACTCGCAAGAAATAAGGATGTTCCAGCCAGATTGTAACCCGAGAAAAACACATGACTTTTCAGTTATCGCAATACAAAAAACTTGGTTTTTCAACCATACACACAACCGACTACTTCCGTCGAATTTTATTTGTTCACATGCTAACACACGGTAACACCCCAACACACGGGGGCTATACCAGACTACCATAAACAATTTCCAGGTGACCATGCTTAAATATCTATACAAGGTTACAAGGTATACACCTTATTAACACCTTAAACAAATTTACAAGGTAAATACACCTTAAAAATACACAGATCTACCACCACGGGGAAGCGTCCCAAAGCAATCGCCCCGTCTCCGCCGCAGTTAGTCGAACAATCCGCTCAGCCGCTGGTCGCACAACTTCGTAGTGCGGAACGAAGTCCACAGGTGCTCCTCGGGTGTCGGGAAGTTGCGCCACGGAGTTAAAGTTGACGCCATCATTCCATAGTCGCAGAAAGGAAAGGGCCACCTGAGCGCCACAAATTAGATGCTGGTGCACGCACTCGTGCACATCCTCCACCCGGAGAAAAATCCTTAGCAGGCCACTCAGTTTATCGGGAACAACATTGAAATGATAAAACGCCCGATGAACTGAGGAAAGAGCCTCCCGACAAGATTCAACAAAAAGTTGTGCCTGACTCACCCGATATTGCGGCGTAGACAAAACAAATCCCCTGACGTGATCAGACCAGAAGTTATTCGCATGAAAGTTGGAACTGCTTGACTCGCAAGCCACGCGATTGTCCACCAAATGACCCTCGCAAGATCCATTGGTGATGTAGCCCACCGTATTAAACCAAGCACAACATCGATACACAACAAGGTGAACTCACTCCTATCTTCGTATGTTTCCGGTGACATGGTGGACGGTGCTCTACCTCATGAAATACCCCCTACATGCATAGGTGGGATCACCACATGGAGACCCAAGGTGGTGCCCAAGATGCTCAAGAACACATCCAAGAAGGTGCACATGAAGCTAGGAAGGAAGTGGGTGAAGACGGCGTCAAGATCGGAGCTCCGAGGAGGAAGAACGTAGGGAAACAGGATCTCCCGGCCTCACCCCCCGACCAGGCAGGCCTCCCTCCCTCTCAGGCCGGCCACCAACCCGAGCAGGCCGGCCTCACCTCTTCCCACCGCGGCCTTAGGCCGGCCCAGCTCCTCCTCAGGCCGGGCACCCTCCCGAGGGCGCCGGCCTCCACCCCGGCCTTAGGCCGACCTCCCAGGCTGGGTGCAGCCTCCCACCCCGGCCTCCCAGGTCGGCCAGGCCGGCCTCCCCAGTTTTGTGCGGAACTGCACTATTTGGCACCGTTTCGCCCCACCTTTCCCCCTAGGCTATATAAGGGACTCCGGTGGCTAGTTCTAGGGTTAGAGTTGACTTTGAGATAGAATTTAGCTTGTTACTCCTCCTCCCATGTGGAGAACCTCCCCCATGAGATCCATGGCTACTCCATAGATTCATCTATCAGATTGTATCAAGATCTCTCCAAGGAGCTACTCTTTCACCTTATGATTCTAGTAGTGCTTGCCAACCTTCCCCTTGCGGGTTCTGTTGGATCGGTGGACCGGCCGGTGAGAGGAATCGGTTTCAATTAGCGTTTTGTTGACTTGGGTTTGCGATCCCTCGTAGGCTTCATGAGTTATCTTCCCCCTTTTGTGTGTGTGAGTTCATCGTGTTCTTCGCGTTCTTCGTGTGTTCTTCGTGCGTTCTTGTCGATTCGTGAAGATCGGGCCAACTTAGAGGTAAACACCTATATCATCTGGTATCCAGAGCTAGATTGACACGAATCCGACACCCACACCCCTCCCCATCCACCAATTTTTGTTCTATCCACCATAACTTCGAAAATTTGACGAAAAATAGCCAAAAGGGATTTCGACCGATCTCTCGTTTTGTTGAGTTTTTCGTGGTTTTGATTCATAGATTTGTTGACAAAAACCATTCCCCACCTTTCAATTCAGCCACTTTCCTCGAATTTGTCCAAAAAAATTCTTGATTTGAGAGGAATTTCAAAATTGAGCAAAATCACAGAACATTCCTGCTTTTCGATTCTTGGACAGATTTTGTATCTTGTTTTTCTTACGTGTCGCCATCAACATCGCCTACGCCACTACATCAACGGATCCACACGACATCGACATCCATCGGCCGCAAGTCCGTGATCATCAATAAGAGAGGTATAACTTGCTTCCGCTTGAACCACCCACCCCATTGTGTTACTTACCTATTCGGACTAGTTCTTTTACACCACTTGGCATCGCATTTGTGGCACCGAGAGTGCGAGTTTTGTGCTTGTGAGAGACTAGCTACGAGTAGGCATTGGCATTTGGGAATCATCTCTGCATGATCATCAAGAAAAAAAGGAGAAAGAGCAAAAGAAGCAAAAGGAGCCAAAAGAAGAAAAAGATCAATGCCAATTGCTATCAATTGTAGGAACGTTTAGCTTCGAGTGCAAGAGAGAAGAGAGTGACCGGTTGCCACATTGCGAATCTTGTTGCCTCTAATTCATTGCGGTTTGAGCTAGCGTCCTCCTTGTGTTGGTGTGGCCTTGAGCTTAGTCTTCGCTAGGTACATTTCGTCTCCGCTCATCCATTGGCCGCACTAACCCCATTTATCATTTGTGTGTGTGTGTTTTTAGTTTTTCCACCATATCATTTTCCTCCACTAGGTTTGGCTTTCGTGCTAACTTTTCTTTGGTTCTTCTCGACGTTTTACAACATACTTTTCTTTGGATTTGTCATTTTCTCGCCACATTTCTAACCCATTGCCATCCACCCATAAGCCGTGTGTGTTTTGGAGCGTGTTTTTGGGATCTTTCGAACTCAAATCACTTCATTCTTTTTGTTATCGGTTTCTCTTGGCATGGTCCACTAGTTTCCAATATTTGCTAAAAGGTGAGGTTGAGCTCTTAGGTCTTCACACTCTATATATACACTTGTGCTTGTGAGTAACCATGTGTAGCGAGAGCGGATCATATGGAGGCCATGATGACCATGACAAGTCCATGATGGACCACTATGACTACAACGAGCTAGACATGGACCTCCACTCCTACGAGCACGACATCGTGGATGACCACTACTACGAGCATGACATGGTGGATCACCACCACTACTAAGACCACGACGTCGAGCTCTACACCGACTACTCCTCCCCAAGCATCATCGACATGGAGGAGCCCCACAACAACCACGACGACTTCGACTCCATGAGCTCCAACGACATGAACCACTACTACAACTATGACACCGCAAGCTTGGAGGATGAGATGGAAGCCATGCTACACCGACAACGCATCCACAAACATGACGGAGTACGACACCGACAACAAATCCACAAGCTACTTCGACTCCGACATGGATGAGCTCACTTACAAGAACTTCCTATCCAAGCTTCGATTGCCAAGACATCATATGTCCTATGGTTCATGCTCACCACCAAGGAACTTCAAGGAGAATGCCAAGGCTAACACAAGACAACTCCCTTCAACCTCAAGATGGTGCAACAACAAGAAATCCGACAAGTTGGCAACGTCAAGATTGTCTCCTTCAACATCAAGACGGAGCCACAAGAAGGACATCATCGAGGCCCCATCTAGCGAGAAGGCCAAGAAGCCAAGGCATCCAAATGACTTTCGGAGTCATCCCACACATGAAGCGCGGGAATGCCGCAAGCTTCATCACCAACACCGTCGACATGATCTTCACCATGCTCATCAACAAGACCGTCGCCATGATCATCACCGCCATATGGAAGAGAGTGGTACACCCACCTCACCGCATCTTCCACCACAAGCTCCGCGACGACATTGGTTTGAGCATCGCTCGCCATCACCACTACCTAGACCTCGACTACGACAAGGTCGTGGTGACCCTCTTCAAGATAACCCTCTACGACCGGATATTCTTCATCACCCACCTTCTCCAAGCTCGACTCATGACTATGGTCTACATGGCTTCGTGGATGGTGCTCGCCCACATGCAAGGCTTCCAAGGCAAAATGTGTGTCACCACCACAATGACCATCAAGACCAAAGCCATTATCAAGAAGGTGCCCCCGACATGGCTTCTAGTGAATGCCTCCCTCAACCCCACCACAATGACCACCGGCGCCATCCTCTCCATCATGACCACCATCGCCAAGCCAATGAGGATGACCCACACGATCTTCCGCTACCTTTCTTCGATGACACACATGAGCTTCCACTACCCATCTATGATGAAGACCCAAATGAGAGAACTCCTCAACGCAAAGCAAGTGAGAATGCTCCATATGGCTTGTCTTTCCCCATGTTTGAGGAAGACCCCATTGAGAGCCACCATCGACAACAACCAAGTGGGATTGCTCAACATGCTACTTCACTACCCATCTTTGATGATGACCCCAATGAGCTCCTACATCGACAACGCACAAGTGGGCATGCTACACATGACACTTCTGTTCCTCTCTTTGATGAAGACCCCTATGAGCGCCCACTTCGACCACAACTAGGCGCGGATGCTACCCATGATCTCTCATTCCCCTTGTTTGATGAGGAACCTCTTGAGCGACCACGTCACCAACAAGCAAGTGAAGATGCTCCAAGTGACCTGTCACTTCCTATTTTTTATGAGGACCCACATGAGCGACCTCACCAACAACAAGCAAATGGAGTTGCTATCCATGATTCTCCTCCTACCATATTGGATGAAGCACCGCACCAACTTGACCACGGAATTCCATCGCATCATCACCAACATGAGGAATGGGAGCGTCCACCTCATATTCACCAACAATGTGCTTTCTTTTCGCACCTCGCCTTTGACAAGGATCAAGATCATCCTCGCCATGGACACTATGATACCACTACTTCATCGAGACAAGAGGCGAGAGATACTTCACCACCAACACCAAACCACAACTTCCATGAGCGACATTATATGAGGATGAACAATGACCTCCATGATCAAGAGCATGAGCTTCCCTCATCGCCACAAGAGCACCAACAACATCACGAGTGCGAAGCTAGTCCTCCAATGCCACAAGATCGACATCACCATGCGCATGAGGATACCACTCTACCACTCTATGATTAAGACGTTGATGCATGTGACATTGTGAAAGAGGCTCATCCCTTGCCATCATCTCTAAGGCATTCTTCTCATTCGTCTCCAATGACACAAGTGACAACTCCGACCATCCACAAGAGAGCTCCCAATGCTACCAACGAGATGATCATGGTTTCCAACAAAAATGGTGACCATGCCTACATGAGTGAAGGCCAATACTATGCCTTGCACCAACTAGCTCTCAATTCCTTGGACATTCCCACCAATGGTGACGAAAGCGTCTATTGCAATGTAGCCGAGAATTCATCGCGAGTGTTGACCCGAGTTCTTCAAGCCTATCCTCAAGATAAGGACCAACGATGCACCCTCTCTAGAGCCGGCGTCAATGGCTCATCTATCATTGATGGAGGTAACGACGAATTGGGTGACACACTCCCCTTAACTTCAAAGCATCTCATGCCAACCTCCACAAGGCCACGCTCAAGAACCCATTCTAGCCAAGGATATCTTCATCATCATCATCGACCATTTGAGGATGCTACAAGGCATGGCTTACACTACCACATCATGGAGATGATGGAGCCTGCTTTGACACAATCCATGACCCTACCTCCTCCTCCAAGAAATCCACCCTTTCCACACTTGGAGATCAATCCAAGAGATGAGATGCTCGAGTCCTCCTCGCCACATGCTATGACACTACCGACTCCAAGCAATGCAACTACTTCGACAAACCCGCACACCTCTTGTGCCAAGACTTTGGAGCCTTCTAGTGTCCCCTCTAAAGCTTCTAGTGAGATGAGTGGTGAGAGAGAGAGATCCACCATCACGTGAGTGAGCGCCACAAGCCCATCATAAGTGGAAAAAGAATGAGTGTTCCTAGAGGCATTGCCATGATAGCCACCAATAGTGAGATGAGAGTTGAGAGCAAAACCTCATTTGTGTTTATTGACACTAACGGCTTACCAACTTTCTCTCCATATTTGTTGTCTATTTTGCAGAGATTTGGTGACCTATAAAGCATCCTCGACCTCATGGACTTCTCCACATCCAAGGCTCTCCACATCGCATGAACATCGACACCGACTTGAAGAGTTGGAAGGAGCACATTCCGCTCGTCATGATCCACATGGAGATTGACAAGAAATTCTACAACGATGCATTCTCCATACACACTCCTCAAGTCAAGATCTACACGGCGCATCACAAGCACTACGACAACAACGCCTTCTACGCATACATCCCACATGTTTCGATGTGCATGGAGTTCGACAAGCGCATCCACGACAACGACTTCTACGCCTACATCCCTCATGTCAAGATGTACTTGGAGTTCCACATGCGCATCCACGACAACGACTTCTCCATCTACATCCCCTACGTCAAGATGTACTTGGAGTTCGACAAGCGCGTCAACAACAATGACTACCACGTCTACATCCCCTTCGTCAAGATGCACTTGGAGTTCTACAAGCGCGTCAACGACAATGATCACCACGACTACACATCAACCGCCAAGATGTACATGGACTTCGACACGAGCATCAACAACAACGCACCCCATGGAGCGGCGTGCAACCAATGCGTCAAGTTCATCTACACTCTACCGCTTCCGCAAGCTCATCCTCATCCATCCAATGAGTACCATGTCAAGATCTTCATCGCATTTGGACTACACCCTCCACGAGCATACCTTGGCATGATCTTCGATAAGAGGCTCAACTTCAACGACTACACCGCCTCGCAAGGTTTTCTTCACCAAACCAAGGACGACCACTTCAACATCGTGACCACTTTTGGACCACCCCCGCTATGAGCCTACCGTCACATGAACTTCGACAAGCGGCTCAACTTCAAAGACATCTTCGTCGTCAACATTCCTTCCCCCACTCACAAAGGATGGAACGAGAGTCGAGGACGACTCTTCTTCAAGGGGGACATGATGTAGCCCATCGTATTCAACCAAGCACAACATCTATACACAACAAGGTGAACTCACTCCTATCTCCGTATGTTTCCTGTGACTTGGTGAACGGTGCTCTACCTCATGAAATACCCCTCTACATGCATAGGTGGGATCACCACATGGAGACCCAAGATGGTGCCCAAGATGCTCAAGAACACATCCAAGACGGTGTCAAGATCGGAGCTCCAAGGAGGAAGAACGGAGGGAAACGGGGTCTCCCGGCCTCACCCCGCGACCAGGCCGACCTCCCTCCCTCTCAGGCCGGCCACCAACCCGAGCAGGCCAGCCTCACCTCCTCCCAGCCCGGCCTCAGGGCAGCCCTGCTCCTCCTCAGGCCGAGCACCCACCCGAGGGCGCCGGCCTCAGGCCGGCCTCCCAGGCAGGCTGGCCCCAGGCTGAGCGCAGCCTCCCACCCCGGCCTCCCCAGTTTTGTACGGAAATGCACCGTTTTGGCACCGTTTCACCCCACCTTTCCCCTAGGATATATAAGGGACTCCGGTGGCTAGTTCTAGGGTTAGAGTTGACTTTGAGATAGAATTGAGCTTGTTGCTCCTCCTCCCATGTGGAGAACCTCCCCCGTGGGATCCATGGCTACTCCATAGATTCATCTATCGGATTGTATCAAGATCTCTCCAAGGAGCTACTCTTTCACCTTGTGATTCTAGTAGTGCTTTCCAACCTTCCCCTTGCGGCTTATGTTGGATCTGTGGACTGGCCGGTGAGAGGAATCGGTTTCAATTAGCGTGTTGTTGACTTGGGTTTGCGATCCCTCGTAGGCTTCACGAGTTATCTTCCCCCTTTTGTGTGTGTGAGTTCATCGTGTTCTTCGCGTTTTTCGTGCGTTCTTGTCAATTCGTGAAGATCGGGCCAACTTAGAGGTCAACACCTATATCAATTGGGCTCAACAACTGCACAAGAAAGGACACATGCTAAGACTGTAAGTCAGGAAAACACCGAAAAACACTTGGGGGCTTGCGGGACTTACACATCATACTCTTCGCCATGTTTGGTAGCTCCTCCATCACAAACTGCTCGTGATCTGCAGCAAGTTTTTGCTTGGACTTGGTGACATCCGCCACACCTTGCAAATCCTTGAGCTTGCGTTCACCATCCGCGACACAACCACAGAGCGTGGCAAGCATGCTCGCATTAGTAATCAGCGGCTAGTCGATAGAGCAGCACCGCTCAACGAGCCACCGCCAGAATCTACAACCAGCAACGAACAAAGGAGTCTTAGAGACAAAGCTGCGCCCCACTCGATGAATGAAAAAAATATATCTTTGAGCGGTAGGGGGCTACTCCCATCGGGAGAATACAAAGTAAGGCACGATAAATGCTGACACTTTTAAAACGCTTCAATTAAACAACAAAAGTATTGGATGATTCCCGAAGTTCATTACAAACTGGCATACAAAAGATAAAGCAGCACCCATCCTAAGGAACTGTCGTGTTCCCGGTGGTAGCTCCACTCGCAGCAGGCTTCGTACCACGGCTACGGGAAACTACTCCGGAAAGCATCTTCGCAAGCCTCTCCGCCTGATCACCAAAGGGTCGGAGCGCTACCTTTTTGCCCAGCTCGTCTCGAGGAAGCCCCGAATACACCTTGTCCAAGTCACCCGAGACGTCGTGTGCCAGGGCAAATTTAATGGCATTCTTGGCTCCACGCTCGGTCTGTGCAAGAGTATACTTCTGGAGGGTATCGCCTTCACCAAGGAAAACTTGCAGGAGGCCACCAAGAGTTGGCGGAAGCGGCCTACCCACAAGCAACCGCTGGTGTAGCAGCGACAGCGCTCGAGCGGCATCTTAGATGGTGAGGCGGGCTTGTTGTCCATGCTCCTGCAGCTGGGTACACACATCCGTCAGGGCGTCGACACGGAAATCTCCGGGTAGCTCCAACCCAACTCCACGAGCACCTGACATAAACAGAGCAAACAAATATCAGAAAGGAGAAAGGAACAAATTGCAGCCAAACGAAATTCACGCGTAACTCACCAGCCAAAGGACGGAGGACGCCAACCAAATCATTGTTGTGCATCGCGCCCGCCTCCTCCAGTTGCTTCAGGCTTCCTCAGCCTTCGCGAGGCGATCAGCTGAGCTCTTGCGCATGCACTCCAACTCCCTCCGGGTGGACTCCATCTCCTTCTCGAGGTTTGTAACCCGAGAAGTAGCATCCGCCTTCTCGGTTCTCAAGCGGTTGACCTCGTCTGCGACATGAAGAGCAACCGTTAAAACAGTCGCGATCGGAAGAAGCACAACCAGAATAAGAAGCGGATAACCGACTCACCCGACAAGAGGCGAGCATCTTGAACCAGCTGGTCGCGCACTTCCCAAAGAGAAGCGCACTCTTCCTCAGCCGTGACCATGCGACGACCGAAGGCGGCCAGGGAGTCGACGACGGCCTACAAAAAAGTTTCCTATGAGATTAGCAAATTGTTACTTGAGCCTATGCATGACTATACACAGTCGAGTATAGCCTCGGGGGCTACTCCCATCAGGAGCAATATCGTGCACCCGATGAAAACTAAAGATAGAAAAATTAGGCTTGAGTCCATGGCCAACTGCAGACAGTCGACCATAGACTCGGGGGCTACTCCCATTGGGAGCACTACCGTGCACCTGATACGAAAGAAGAAGGGGGCAAACACAAGGAAAATGAAGAACTTACTTGGCCCTGCGCGGTCGACAAGGGATCATCTGAGCTAGCCAAAACCTCCTTGCTTGCTGATGCCCCGGCATCTCTAGGTCGCCCGACTGCCAGACTGGGCATCGCGTACCCCGAAGAGTCGACTGCCTTCGTTGGGCTCGGGAGTTGTCGAGCACGACTTGGCGCCAAAGCAGGATTCGCGGGCGCCTCCTTCGGCTTCACGAACGGAGCCAAAGACGCGAATTGATCCACGCTGATCGTCACAAGACTAAGACAAGAGTTACAATTTGAAGAAAAGAAAGCACCGTTGCATCAAATAAAGACTCGCAACTTACTCATCGTCATCATCGTCGAGGTTGTTCAAGTCCCAAGCAGTGGGAATCCTCGACTGCTGGATGGTGGGAGGGAGCATGTTCATAGGAGTTGCGCTGATAGGCACAATTTCCTCGACACGGTCGCTACTCAAGGAGTTATCCTTGGAAGTAACCTCGGTCTTGTAACATCCAAGTATGAAAACTCCCTAGTTGTTTTACTTTCTTGTTTTATTTAAGCAATGCATCATGTCATCATCCTCATTTTATTTTCTGTTTGCATTGTTTTCATAATAAAGTTCAAACATTAATCAACCTTGTTTTCATACTTGTCTGTTACAATCTTTTCAAATAAAGAATTGCAAATCCAAAACCTCCTTGTTTCCAAATAATTCATTATTTGATCACCTATTAAATTGTTGCTTTAAGTCAATCAATTAATTCAATCAATTAATTCTAAATCATTTTTAAATTCAAAACCAAGTCTTAAAATCACTACCTTTTTGAATCCATGAAGTTAACCACACAATTGTACTCTTTAAATCATTTTAAACCTTAGGGGTTACCCTATTTAAAATGTTGGTTTTTATTAATGATCTTTAATATTAAAAATTTCACCTAAATTTGGTTTAATTTCAGACAGCAAGCAAATATTTTAAACTTTTGAAAATAAAAGCTAACAAATGTTTGCAATTGTCCTAAAGAACTCCCTCTAATTTTTTCAAAATTTTCTCTAACTTAAAACCTATCTTTCTCTTTCAAATTCTAATTCAGCAAAAAAAAAATATAAAAGAGAAAAATAAAATTTTAAACCGTTTGGCGCCAACAGAGGCTGGGCTCGCCTCCCTTCCGCTGCGGCACAGCCTGCCACTTAAACGAAGAAAAACGATTCGTTTTTTTTTCCCGCGATCTAATCCATCTTCCCGCAGTACGGCGGCCATCGGAGGCCTCCACGGCAGCAGCGACGACCACCCGACGGCCAGGAGGCACTCCCGGGGGCTATAAAGCCGTCCTAGGAGCCCCGCTGCCCTACCCTAACCCTAAGCGCCATCCTTCCCACTTCTCCTCCGCCGTCTGCCCCTCTCCCGGCCGCCTCCCTCTCTGCTATCTACCTCGCCGGAGAACCCCAACTGAATCCGTCCACCGCGACGTCGCCATGACTCTCCACTCCCCCACCTAGTCCCGAAAATCGAACGCCCGCAGCTGCCTCTCCCTTTTGGACATCAGAGCATCCCCGAGGAGCCGCTAGGACGTCGCCGCCGTCCACGACACCTCCGCCATCGCCTCCGTCACGTCGTCGTCAGCAACCTCCGTAACCTCGACCCACTCCTGGTGAGCTCCACCAGCTACCTCTCTCTCTCCCTCGGTGCACCACCACGGTATCGTGCACAACCACCCCACTACACCCCATCTGCCTTGAGCACGGCCGCGTATCTCCCCGCCGGCGAGCAACGAGCAGTTGCTGTCAGTAGTTTCAGTCAGCGCGCGCGCGCGAGTTTCAGATAGCGTTACTGAAGCTCACCTTGTCTGCCTGCTCCTAACTGACAAGAACTCCGTAGCAGCGCAGTGGCTTGGTTCCGTTCGCTCGTGCGCAGCGGCCCGGGTTCGAATCCCCGGTGCTGCAACCTTTTTTCGGGATTTATCCCGTGTGCGCGACCCCACCAGTCAGCGACTCCTCCACTGCCACGCGTGCGCGCGCGCGCCACGCTGGCCACGGGTCCACTGGACAGTGGCTGTGGTTAGGGTACCCCTCGGTACCAAAAGTTTCTGCGCCAATTTCTGTAATTCCTAAATCATTTAATTAACAGATTTAAACCTAAAACTTCAACCTTTAATAACTTTTATTCTATAAGTCCAATAAATAAAAGTTTTATATGTTTTCTGTTCCAAATTAAATAATCTTTCCAAATATTCTATTTGTGTACTGTTTTGGAAACCCCAAATGCATTTAAATTTCAAACTTAAATAATTCAAATGCTAATTTCTAAATTCCATAACTAATTCATTATTAATCCAATAAATGCAAATAAAATATGTTTTCCATACCATTTCACCTCACCTTTGCAAATATAATTTTTGTTTACTGTTTTGAATAATTAAAATTGCTTAAACAATTTAAATCTTGTTTAATTCAATTAAAATTGCTAAAATCATAACTTGCTCAAATTTAATTATTTCTAAACATGCAAAGTATGTTTTCCAACCAGAAAAACATAACCTTTTCAAATATCAACTTTGTCATTTGTTTTGAGCAACTTAAATTGATGAAAACAACAACTACTTGTATAACATCATTAAGTAACCAAAATTTCCAAACTTAATAAATGTTTTCTTAACTTGTTAACTATCATTCCAAGTGCATCTAATATTGTTATCTTATTGTTTTCATCATGCATGCATCATGCTAACTCACCTACACATGATGTTTAGTTGTAGCCCAATTAATTCAACCATAAGGCATGGGCTTTCCATATGCAATCCTTGCATATGGGTCCATTTAAATTGTGTATCATGTCAACTAGTTACTTTGATGCATCTATTAACATGACATGCATCATCCCATGTTTGCGCACCTATGCCATGTATTGATTGCCCGTTTTCTTTCGTTGTTGTTTTTGCTTCTTCTCGCTTTAGACGACGACGTTGGTACCGACGAGACTTACGACACCACTACCCAGGACCTAGCCCAGTACCAGGCTGCTGAGCTTCCAGGCAAGTTATCACTCACATGAATCATCGAGTTCTCTTCCACACTTGTTGTCGATACTGTCCTTTTGTCTATTTCTGCTAGCCCTATGAATCGATGCTTGTTCTCCTAACCCATCACATGGTACCTTGAGCCATGATATTGCCTCACCTCCATACCTACAGCCATTGCTTGTGCCTGTTCTTATCTAGCATGCTTAGGGTTGCTTTTGCTCGAGCCTATTGTTGGTTACTTCTTTTACTATCGTACCATTATTATTGTTATCGTACCGGGGGCTCGAATGTTAATCAATCAATCCTGTTAACGCTAATGGTAATAATAATAATTTGATGATAAGGCACCGGCAGGAGGCCCTAAGTGGTTTTGAGGCCTGCTAGTGTCGACCCTAATAGGAAAAGGGTCTTGTCTACCGATCCATGATGAGCGCACTACCCGCATGTGGGAAGCGAGTATGGGCGCCCCCCTCAGTTTGACCCGATTCGCATCTCGTCCAAATCGCCGTACTAGTTCGGGCTTTCCATTTGCTGCACATCATATGCAGGTACGAACCCGAGGCCAGGGTGGAATTTTTGTAGTCGGCATTTAGGGCGGCGTGGTCTTCCAGTGTTATGAAGGTCCTCCACTTCTTCGGAGGGGTGGATTAGCCGCGCACGCACAGCACACGGTGCTTTGGGCTTGATGCGAAGAAGGGTTGGATTGTGTTGAGTGTCTCGCTTGGTGGGTTTGATTCCCATCTGGCGGGATATTCTTACGTGTACGGTTACTATGGTGCACCCCTGCAGGGATAAATCTTCTCGAGAAGCCGTGTCTTCCGCGGTTATGGTCGACTTGGTGAAAGTACTGGCTAACAAGTATTCAGGACAACTTAAACTTAATGATCAATCATGTTACACCCAATGATTAATAACTTGACTAGTAATAGGTTATTCACACAATAACTTGATTCACCTTAATACAACGGTGTGCGTTATCCTCGGATTGCTTCTTCGGATAAGGGGCGAGATCCAGGATGGGTTTGTTTGGATTTACTTTCAGTTGGTTACAACACCCGATCTTATCTTCTTTCTGCTAGCCGGAACTTGTAGTTAACTCTCTAGTTGGTTATAGCAGCCCGCTGCAGCTTTTACATTACCTCTTCTTCCGTTGATCCCAAGCATCTATGCTTGTGTTGACGGGTAACTCTTTGATGAAGTGTGAGTCTTGATTGCCAGTACATCAATGTACTGACCCCGTTGGGGCTGTGGTTTACGCAGAGTACGACTACGACTACGATGCTTCCCAGGACGGCTACTTCGTGGAGTTTGACGAGACTGCAGACGAGTAGATAGCTGGACCTCGGGCAGGATCCAGGACCTACGTGGATGGGCTTCGTCTTCTTTATTTTCCCCGGCTTCTTAAGCCTTTTGGATTTGTCTGTACTCAGACACCTTTGATAGCTTCCGCTGATGTAATGAATGATATGTTGGGACATGTGTCCTCTGGATGAGTGTTTTGCTATCTCTGCCTTAGTGAAGGCTATTTGCAACATTATTTCAATCTTTTGTGTCTTAGAGACATTCTGTGTTATCATTATGTTTAATGCTGTTGACGTACCATGCGTGCTTGATATGAAGTACGTCGACAGTAGTGCCTTCGGTTCCTAGCGGATAGTTTACATCGACGATGGAATAGCAGGGCTTGTGTTGTCGCGCATAAGCGCAGGCCTACCAGGAAGCTGGGACGTGGGAGCAGGTATGCCCCATAATCCAAGCACCTGCTATCCAGTTCAGCCCGATGAGTATCCTCTAGAAACCAGGGTGCGACAAATGGTATCAGAGCCTGTCTGACCGTAGGATCCCTTTTACTGGTCGAAGTTTGAGTCTAGAAACTATTTTGTAGCTATATAGGAAAAATGAAACGTGAGAGTAGGAACTCTGTTCTTTTTCTTCTTTTCCCTCCCTCCCACCCCCTTTTCTGGTAAGGAAGTGCAACGTTGAATTTGTAAACCCTTAGGATTTCACGTGTTTTGGGTTCTCCGTAGTACCTCAGGTTTTTGGTCTCGTTTTCTCGATGTTGCTTCAATATCATGTTCTTCCCAAGAACCTTTCGTCCATTGAATCTTGTTGTGGTTTTCCACTTCAACTCTTCTACCGGCGTCTACTCACAAGGTGTACTCCAATGCTCATCACTGAGTAACGTTGTATCCGTTACTAGCTGTGTCTAGTTTATCCTTTCGTTTTCGAACCATGTATGGTGTGAGATTCTGATGTATCCGAACCTATGATGTACCTGTTGGTTATCTATTCATGCGTCGGAGTAATCTCGCTTTCGGTTGCTAAGTTTACCCCTTCCTTTTGTTGTTCTAAAATGAATTTCAATTCAGGATGGCTCCAACAAGGAACACGCCTGAGCCACCGCCGATCGCGGAGCTCTTGACTCAGATGACCCAGGTCATGGCTCAGATGGTCCAGGTTCAGAACAATCAGAACCACCACCACCAGAATGCTCCAAGGGTCACCATCAAGGACTTCCTCAGTGTGGGTCCTAAGGCTTTCGTGGCAACACGCGAGCCGCTGGATGCTGATGACTGGATCCGTGACGTAGCAAGAGCTCTGGAGATTGCTCATGTTGCGGAAGAGGACAAGGTCAACTATGCTGCTTACCTACTGAAGGATCAGGCAGCCTCGTGGTGGGAGAACTACCAGGCTATGAGAGCTGGCTATCCTATCACTTGGGGTTGTTTCAAGGAGTCTTTCCTGAAGTACCACATCCCGGATGGTCTCATGGAGAGGATGCGCGAAGAGTTTTGCTCTCTGAAGCAAGGAAAGCTCGACGTCATCGGCTACCAGAACGAGTTCAATCGCCTCGCTCGGTATGCTGGAGACGAGGTGTCCACTGAGACCAAGAAGATGGCAAGGTTCCGCCGAGGTTTTAACCCGGAACTGAAGTACGCTCTCACAAACGTCAAGTGCAAGGACTTCGTCGAGCTCGTGAACACCGCGCTCAATGAGGAGAATGGGCGCAAGGCGTTCGAGGAGTCCCGGAAGCACTCGCGTGAGGGTGGTTCCTCCTCCAACATGACCACCCCTCCGCAGAAGCGCCGCATCTGGGTGCCAAATGGTGCCGTCACTCGGGCTCCATACGCCCAAGCTTCCCCAGGCTCTGCTCCCCGCCCACCCAACCCAGCTCAGATGCATGGGCAGAGGTTTGCAATGGCGCAGCCAAGGCCAGATCCTCCTCGTGTCGTCACTTGCTTCAAGTGCAAGGAGACGGGGCACTATGCTGACAAGTGCACTCAGAGGTGCTACCTCCTCCACCACCTCGCCCCAACACCAACCAGGAAATGGTCCGCGCTCCTCCGCATAAGGCCTTCAACACCAACAACATGCCTGTTGGGAGGACCGCAAGGGTGAACCACGTCAAGGTTGACACAGCTGAGGAAGCTACTGACGTCGTGCTCGGTACATTCCCCGTAAACTCTTATCCAGCTAAAGTGTTGTTTGATACCGGAGCATCGCATTCCTTTGTGTCAAAGATCTTTGCGACAACAAGTAAACTCACCTTTGTTGGTTTGGGTTCCCCGCTAGTAGTAAACTCTCCTGGAGCAACTATGCAAACTTCCAAAATCAGTCACAGAAATCAAATTCTTATCGGAGGCCACATATTTCTTGCTTCTCTCATACTACTTGGCAGTTCTGACATTGATGTCATTCTTGGCATGGATTGGCTGAAGGCCAATGAAGCTAAAATTGACTGTGCTCAAAAGTCAATAACTCTCTTCCACCCGTCTGGCCAGATAGTCTATTCTCCAAATGAATCAAGTTCCGTTCAGCTATACACACTCGATGCTAAACCTCTACCTCTACTCGAGAATGTTCCGGTGGTTTGTGAATTCCCTGACGTCTTTCCAGAAGAATTGCCAGGGATGCCTCCGGACAGAGCAGTTGAGTTCGTGATCGAGCTTGAACCAGGTACTGCGCCAATCTCTAAGCATCCATACAAGATAGCTCCTCCTGAACTGAAGTTGTTGAAGGAGAAAATTGACATGTACATGGAGAAAGGCTACATTCAGCCTAGTTCCTCCGCTTGGGGTTGCCCAACTCTGTTTGTTGCCAAGAAGGACCAAACTAAGAGACTTGTTGTGGACTATCGTCCTCTTAACGAGAAAACCATCAAGAACAAATACCCAATTCCTCGTATCGATGATCTTTTTGATCAACTAGCTGGAGCCTCAATATTCTCAAAGTTGGACTTGAGGATGGGTTACCATCAAATAAAGATCAGAAAGGAAGATATTCCAAAGACAGCCTTCACCACTCGCTACGGTCTGTATGAATACACCGTAATGTCCTTTGGTCTCACCAATGCACCGGCGACCTTCTCTCGACTCATGAATTCTGTCTTCCATGAATACCTCGACAAGTTTGTTGTGGTATATCTTGATGATATCCTTGTCTACTCAAAATCCGAGGAAGAGCATGAAGAACATCTTCGTCTCACTCTCATGAAACTCCGCGAGCATCGTCTTTATGCCAAATACTCCAAATGTGAGTTCTGGATTTTAGAAATTGCCTACCTTGGTCGTATCATCTCTGCCAAGGGCATAGCCATTGATCCAGATAAGGTTAAGGCAATTGTTTATTGGAAACCTCCAAGGACGGTGAAGAAAGTCAGAAGTTTTCTTGGCTTGGCTAGCTATTGCCGTCGTTTCGTCCAAAACTTCTCCAAGATTGCAAAACCTCTCACTGATCTCACTAAGAAGGACAAGAAGTTCATTTGGTCTCCACAGTGTGATGAAAGTTTCAATCTCCTCAAAACTAAACTCACTTCTACTCCAGTTCTAGTTGGTCCAGATACCACCAAACCTTTCCAGATATTCTGTGATGCTTCTCTCCAAGGCCTAGGTGCAGTTCTTATGCAAGAACGTCAAGTTGTGGCCTATGCTTCACGTCAGTTGAACCCACATGAGCAAAACTATCCCACTCATGATCTTGAACTCGCAGCAGTTGTGTTTGCCCTCAAGAAATGGAGACAATACTTGTTGGGCAACCGCACCGAAATCTTTACCGATCACAAGAGTCTGAAATACATCTTCACTCAACCAGATCTAAACCTCAGGCAAAGGAGATGGATTGAAAAGATCAAAGACTTCGATCTTACCATTTCTTATACTCCAGGCAAGGCTAATGTTATGGCCGATGCTCTCAGTCGCAAATCCTATTGCAACAATCTCATGATCATGGACAGCCAACCTCCACTTCATGAAGAATTCCAGAAGCTGAACCTTGGTCTTGTTCCTCAAGGCTATCTTGCTAGCTTGACAGCCAGTCCAACTCTCGAGGACAAGATTCGTTCTGAACAGTTTCGTGATGCTGAAATAAAGAAGATGGTAGAGCAAATCAAAGAGGACAGTGATAAGTTCAAGTCCTTCTCTGTTGATGAAAAAGGAGCTGTGTTCTTCAAAGGACGCATTGCAGTTCCTCAGATTCAAAGTCTCAAAGATATCATTCTCAAGGAGGCTCATGAAACTCCTCTCTCCATCCACCCTGGAAGTACAAAGATGTACCAGGATCTCAAGACACTATATTGGTGGCCTAGCATGAAACGTGAAATTACTCAATACGTTTCTGAATGCGACGTTTGTCAACGTGTCAAGGCAGTTCATCAGAAAACAGCCGGTCTTCTCCAACCTCTCAAAATCCCCGAGTGGAAGTGGGACATGATTGAAATGGACTTCGTTACTGGTTTCCCAAAGTCCAAGAAGGGCAACGATGCAATCTTCGTTGTCATTGATCGTCTCACTAAGGTTGCTCACTTCTTTGCTGTCAAAGAGACTATCTCAGCTAGCCAGTTAGCAGAACTCTACACAACAAAGATTGTTCCTCTTCATGGTGTTCCATTGGAAATAAGCTCAGACCGTGGAAGCATATTCACTTCTCATTTCTGGAAGAGTTTCCAAGATGCATTGGGCACTAAACTTCTGTTCAGCACAGCCTATCACCCTCAGTCTCAAGGGCAAGTCGAAAGAGTCAATCAGATTCTCGAGGATATGCTCAGAGCATGTGGTCTCTCCTTTGGGATGAAATGGGAGGATTGTCTTCCATATGCTGAATTCTCCTACAACAACAGCTTCCAGGCAAGCCTAGGCATGGCACCATTTGAGGCATTTTATGGCCGCAGATGCAGGAGTCCAATCAATTGGTCTGGAGCTGGTGAACGTTCACTCTTAGGTCCTGACATTGTTAAAGAGGCCGAAGAGAAAGTTCGCATCATTCGTGACAATCTCAAGATTGCTCAGTCTCGTCAGAAGAGTTACTATGACAGCAAGCACCGGGACATGATCTATGCACCTGGTGACAAAGCATATCTCCATGTAACTCCCTTCAGAGGCACTCATCGTTTTGGTGTGAAAGGAAAGTTGGCACCAAGATACATTGGTCCTTTCAACATCCTGTCAAGACGTGCGGAAAATGCCTATCGTCTTGAGCTTCCAGAAAAACTATCCAAAGTGCACGATGTGTTCCACGTGTCACAGCTCAAGAAGTGCTTCAAGGATCCAGATCGTGCAGTTGATCATGATGACATTGAACTGCAAGATGATCTCTCTTATGAGGAGCACCCTGTTCGTATTCTTGATGAGACCGTTCGTGAGACTCGCAACAAGAGCACCAAGTTCTTGAAAGTGCAATGGTCGCATCATTCCGATAAAGAGGCAACATGGGAGACCGAAGAGGATCTTCGCAAGAAGTATCCGGACCTTTTCACTTCTCAGTAGGAATCTCGGGGCGCGATTCCTTCAAGGGGGGGCGTTTTGTAACATCCAAGTATGAAAACTCCCTAGTTGTTTTACTTCCTTGTTTTATTTAAGCAATGCATCATGTCATCATCCTCATTTTATTTTCTGTTTGCATTGTTTTCATAATAAAGTTCAAACATTAATCAACCTTGTTTTCATACTTGTCAGTTACAATCTTTTCAAATAAAGAATTGCAAATCCAAAACCTCCTTGTTTCCAAATATTTCATTATTTGATCACCTATTAAATTGTTGCTTTAAGTCAGTCAATTAATTCAATCAATTAATTCTAAATCATTTTTAAATTCAAAACCAAGTCTTAAAATCACTACCTTTTTGAATCCATGAAGTTCACCACACAATTGTACTCTTTAAATCATTTTAAACCTTAGGGGTTACCCTATTTAAAATGTTGGTTTTTATTAATGATCTTTAATATTAAAAATTTCACCTAAATTTGGTTTAATTTCAAACAGCAAGCAAATATTTTAAACTTTTGAAAATAAAAGCTAACAAATGTTTGCAATTGTCCTAAAGAAATCCCTCTAATTTTTTCAAAATTTTCTCTAACTTAAAACCTATCTTTCTCTTTCAAATTCTAATTCAGCAAAAAAAAATATAAAAGAGAAAAATAAAATTTTAAACCGTTTGGCGCCAACAGAGGCTCTCCTCCCTTCCGCTGCGGCCCAGCCTGCCACTTAAACGAAGAAAAACGATTCGTTTTTTTCCCCGCGATCTAATCCATCTTCCCGCAGTACGGCGGCCATCGGAGGCCTCCACGGCAGCAGCGACGACCACCCGACGGCCAGGAGGCACTCCCGGGGGCTATAAAGCCGCCCTAGGAGCCCCGCTGCCCTACCCTAACCCTAGGCGCCATCCTTCCCTCTTCTCCGCCGCCGTCTGCCCCTCTCCCGGCCGCCTCCCTCTCTGCTATCTACCTCGCCGGAGAACCCCAACTGAATCCGTCCACCGCGACGTCGCCATGACTCTCCACTCCCCCACCTTGTCCCGAAAATCGAATGCCCGCAGCTGCCTCTCCCTTTTGGACATCAGAGCATCCCCGAGGAGCCGCTAAGACGTCGCCGCCGTCCACGACACCTCTGCCGTCGCCTCCGTCACGTCGTCGTCAGCAACCTCCGTAACCTCGACCCACTCCTGGTGAGCTCCACCAGCTACCTCTCTCTCTCCCTCGGTGCACCACCACGGTATCGTGCACAACCACCCCACTACACCCCATCTGCCTCGAGCACGGCCGCGTATCTCCCCGCCGGCGAGCAACGAGCAGTTGCTGTCAGTAGTTTCAGTCAGCGCGCGCGCGCGAGTTTCAGATAGCGTTACTGAAGCTCACCTTGTCTGCCTGCTCCTAACTGACAAGAACTCCGTAGCAGCGCAGTGGCTTGGTTCCGTTCGCTCGTGCGCAGCGGCCCGGGTTCGAATCCCCGGTGCTGCAACCTTTTTTCGGGATTTATCCCGTGTGCGCGACCCCACCAGTCAGCGACTCCTCCACTGCCACGCGTGCGCGCGCGCGCCACGCTGGCCACGGGTCCACTGGACAGTGGCTGTGGTTAGGGTACCCCTCGGTACCAAAAGTTTCTGCGCCAATTTCTGTAATTCCTAAATCATTTAATTAACAGATTTAAACCTAAAACTTCAACCTTTAATAACTTTTATTCTATAAGTCCAATAAATAAAAGTTTTATATGTTTTCTGTTCCAAATTAAATAATCTTTCCAAATATTCTATTTGTGTACTGTTTTGGAAACCCCAAATGCATTTAAATTTCAAACTTAAATAATTCAAATGCTAATTTCTAAATTCCATAACTAATTCATTATTAATCCAATAAATGCAAATAAAATATGTTTTCCATACCATTTCACCTCACCTTTGCAAATATAATTTTTGTTTACTGTTTTGAATAATTAAAATTGCCTAAACAATTTAAATCTTGTTTAATTCAATTAAAATTGCTAAAATCATAACTTGCTCAAATTTAATTATTTCTAAACATGCAAAGTATGTTTTCCAACCAGAAAAACATAACCTTTTCAAATATCAACTTTGTCATTTGTTTTGAGCAACTTAAATTGATGAAAACAACAACTACTTGTATAACATCATTAAGTAACCAAAATTTCCAAACTTAATAAATGTTTTCTTAACTTGTTAACTATCATTCCAAGTGCATCTAATATTGTTATCTTATTGTTTTCATCATGCATGCATCATGCTAACTCACCTACACATGATGTTTAGTTGTAGCCCAATTAATTCAACCATAAGGCATGGGCTTTCCATATGCAATCCTTGCATATGGGTCCATTTAAATTGTGTATCATGTCAACTAGTTACTTTGATGCATCTATTAACATGACATGCATCATCCCATGTTTGCGCACCTATGCCATGTATTGATTGCCCGTTTTCTTTCGTTGTTGTTTTTGCTTCTTCTCGCTTTAGACGACGACGTTGGTACCGACGAGACTTACGACACCACTACCCAGGACCTAGCCCAGTACCAGGCTGCTGAGCTTCCAGGCAAGTTATCACTCACATGAATCATCGAGTTCTCTTCCACACTTGTTGTCGATACTGTCCTTTTGTCTATTTCTGCTAGCCCTATGAATCGATGCTTGTTCTCCGAACCCATCACATGATATCTTGAGCCATGATATTGCCTCACCTCCATACCTACAGCCATTGCTTGTGCCTGTTCTTATCTAGCATGCTTAGGGTTGCTTTTGCTCGAGCCTGTTGTTGGTTACTTCTTTTACTATCGTACCATTATTATTGTTATCGTACCGGGGGCTCGAATGTTAATCAATCAATCCTGTTAACGCTAATGGTAATAATAATAATTTGATGATAAGGCACCGGCAGGAGGCCCTAAGTGGTTTTGAGGCCTGCTAGTGTCGACCCTAATAGGAAAAGGGTCTTGTCTACCGATCCATAATGAGCGCACTACCCGCATGTGGGAAGCGAGTATGGGCGCCCCCCTCAGTTTGACCCGATTCGCATCTCGTCCAAATCGCCGTACTAGTTCGGGCTTTCCATTTGCTGCACATCATATGCAGGTACGAACCCGAGGCCAGGGTGGAATTTTTGTAGTCGGCATTTAGGGCGGCGTGGTCTTCCAGTGCTATGAAGGTCCTCCACTTCTTCGGAGGGGTGGATTAGCCGCGCACGCACAGCACGCGGTGCTTTGGGCTTGATGCGAAGAAGGGTTGGATTGTGTTGAGTGTCTCGCTTGGTGGGTTTGATTCCCATCTGGCGGGATATTCTTACGTGTACGGTTACTATGGTGCACCCCTGCAGGGATAAATCTTCTCGAGAAGCCGTGTCTTCCGCGGTTATGGTCTACTTGGTGAAAGTACTGGCTAACAAGTACTCAGGACAACTTAAACTTAATGATCAATCATGTTACACCCAATGATTAATAACTTGACTAGTAATAGGTTATTCACACAATAACTTGATTCACCTTAATACAACGGTGTGCGTTATCCTCGGATTGCTTCTTCGGATAAGGGGCGAGATCCAGGATGGGTTTGTTTGGATTTACTTTCAGTTGGTTACAACACCCGATCTTATCTTCTTTCTGCTAGCCGGAACTTGTAGTTAACTCTGTAGTTGGTTATAGCAGCCCGCTGCAGCTTTTACATTACCTCTTCTTCCGTTGATCCCAAGCATCTATGCTTGTGTTGACGGGTAACTCTTTGATGAAGTGTGAGTTTTGCTTGCCAGTACATCAATGTACTGACCCCGTTGGGGCTGTGGTTTACGCAGAGTACGACTACGACTACGATGCTTCCCAGGATGGCTACTTCGTGGAGTTTGACGAGACTGCAGACGAGTAGATAGCTGGACCTCGGGCAGGATCCAGGACCTACGTGGATGGGCTTCGTCTTCTTTATTTTCCCCGGCTTCTTAAGCCTTTTGGATTTGTCTGTACTCAGACACCTTTGATTGCTTCCGCTGATGTAATGAATGATATGTTGGGACATGTGTTCTCTGGATGAGTGTTTTGCTATCTCTGCCTTAGTGAAGGCTATTTGCAACCTTATTTCAATCTTTTGTGTCTTAGAGACATTCTGTGTTATCATTCTGTTTAACGCTGTTGATGTACCATGCGTGCTTGATATGAAGTACGTCGACAGTAGTGCCTTCGGTTCCTAGCGGATAGTTTACATCGACGATGGAATAGCAGGGCTTGTGTTGTCGCGCATAAGAGCAGGCCTACCAGGAAGCTGGGACGTGGGAGCAGGTATGCCCCATAATCCAAGCACCTGCTATCCAGTTCGGCCCGATGAGTATCCTCTAGAAACCAGGGTGCGACAGGTCTCCTCCACCCTGTAGCGCTATCGGTGGTGGAGGGAATGCTCCTCCTCATTCTCCTCTTCTTCAAAAAAAAATCTCACTTGACGCAGCGCCAGCGACGCTGGTGTCGAGAGGAGTCTCAAGATTACTCGCCAGGAGGCCCGAGACGCCATCATCCGTGGAGATAGGCAGATAGCAAGTTGCCACATCCTGATTCTACAAAGGAACACGGGGAAAAAGATGGCGCCTCAACCGACAAAAACGAATAGCAAGAAAGAAGAAAGATAAAAAAGCACTTTCCTCAGTCAGGGGGTGCTCAACGTCAAAAGCAATGAGAGAGCATGGTGAGTAGCTCTCTCCTTTCTTCAAACAAGTGATGGCGGCGATCTTCTTTCGAATTCAGCATTCGAAAGAATATCTTCGCACGTCCGAGTCGGGTAGTCAACACCTGTATACTGCCACGACATGGCTGAACCCTGCGACGAAGGAATACACTCGCCAAGTGTATCCCATTTAGTGGAGTCGCCTGCTCCTTGTCGTAGAAGCGCGCCACCTTCGCGAGTAGAGGGGGGACCACCTTCGACTCTTCGACTGACAGCGTGTGCGACCAGGATTTTCTTTGCTTCAAAACGGAGAACGGGTGGAATTCGGGAATGCCGCCCGCGCCATCATCCACGATGTAAAACCACTTCTGGCGCAACCCCTGAACTGAATCGACAAAATTGATATCAAGGTAGGGGTAGTCCGGGTTCGCGTGAAGCCCGAAGTCGCCAGTCGCCAATGGTTCTCCAGTCTTCTCGCGCAGCAGGGGTTTCTCCCGGAAAATCCGCACTCGAAAGAGGGCCTTCCAAAGCCCCCAGTGCGGGCGGATGCCAAGGAAACAATCACAAAGCACGATAAAACACGAAATGTGTTGTATCGCGTTCAGATCGTGCAGCTGTATGTCATTGACATACAGCAGCCCGACAAGGAAAGGATGGAGGGGGAAAGACAGACCTCGAGCAATATGCTATGAAAACGCGACGCACTCGTTGGGGAACGGGTTCAACATCGCCTCGTTCCTCGACGACAGCCGCACGCGTTTGAAGCCTCGGAGGGGATCAGTCTCTCCCTCTGCATATTGGTGATGCTCTTCTTCGTCGTGTTTGACGAGCACCACTCGCCCGTCCTCCTCGCAAGGTCCGCCATGAAGGAGCTCGCCGCCTCCTTGCCAGACGCCGTGGACGCGACGCGCTTCTTGCCTCCCGCCATTGGAAGTTTTCGTGCTCGCGGAAGAAAGGGTGTACGCGCAGGGGAGAAGGAGTGTGCCAGAGGAGGAAGAAGAAGGATTGAGAGTCGGGAAAGTCATTTTTCCCCTAAGGCCCGTCATTTATACTAAGGACGGACCGTTGCGATCCATTGATCTGCTGACGCGGCACACATCCACGTGTCAAGTGGAAACGAGGAGGCCGAGGGCGGTTACCCTCGCACGATCTTTTACGTAAGATCATGCATAATTACTGCGCGGACATCGGGAAAACTGGGCGTGACCGCTCGGTTCCGGTCAAAAACCTGAGAAGATGGGCCCTACGTACTCTGCCCCACAGCGTCAAGTCCCATCGGGAGCAGGCAAGTGTGTGGCGACGTCATTGGTCACATCACCTATAAGAAAAATCTTTCGTATGGAAGACGACGACATGGAATTTCTTTCGTATGGACCTCAAGACACGAAAATTCTTTCGAACAAAGATACCAAACACGGAATTTCTTTCGTATGGACGCCGAGACACGAAAATTCTTTCGTACAATCACGCCAAACACAAAATTTCTTTCGTATGGATTTCAAGGACAACCAAAGTGGCACTCGCTACTATTCAAGAGCAGAGGAAAGCACTCGCTGCACACAGATCCTGAGTATGCGGTTCCCGCAATGTCGCATCACGGCATACTCACGCGTCATTTTTAATCCTGGATCGTTCGGCCGACTAGGCACATCTAGATGCCGTATTCTTTCGAGTACGAAGGTAAGACCCAAGGATCTCTACTGTGGGCCTGGAATCGCACTTGAGCTGCACCCTCCAGTAAATTTTTCGTGTCGACAACACGAAGAAAAATCCTGGCGGACGCGCCGGGTACACCAGTAAGGTTAAGTTTGACTCAATAAGACCTCCACGGCCCAGTCGCAACAATCACCTCGCCGGGTTTGAGTCGAAGGTCTCGAATTCGTCTAGACCAGAATTGTTTTTGCGCTAGATGCAATTAATTGGTCTTGATATTTTGGGAGAGTGTCGTGGGATAATCACGGCAGATGTTACCGGGGGTAACTGATCTTGGGGCAAGTCGACACAGGTATTCGGGAGAGGGTTTAGCTCGAAGGAAGACATGACGGAAAGCAATCTAAGAACCGGAAAATAACTCGCCGGATCTCAATATGAATTATGCTGGATACTCGATAATAGGTGTTACAACTATGGCTTGAATCTCTGGCAAACCAACCCTAGGGGCCGGTTTATAAAGCACCCGTACACCCCTAACTTGCCCTTCAAGGCACATCTTGAGTCCTATTCGAACTTTACTTACAAACCCTAGCTTTCCTTACCGCAACCCACAATCCGGGTTACGAGGCCTACACACTTTGGGCCTTCCAGAAGTCTCTTTATTCTTAGCCGGATCCTGTGCAGCATCCTTTGGGCCGGATCACACCTTGGAGTTGACCTACCGGGTTACTATCCCCCCCATCAGTAGTCCCCAGAATAGCCTGGGCTTCCAAGATTTACTCTTCGAAGTGCTGGCTATTCCCTGCAGAAATATTGGATACAAAAACACATGAAGATCAAGATACAATATGTTGACGAATGGCTGGGATTAGCACCAAGGGGATCAGGTAGCAACCCGGCTCTCCCCCAAAGGCCCTCCCTCAATCTTCCAGACTTGAGTCTTAACAGGAAACTCGATGATTTCACACCTTCCTCGATAACTGTCGCTAATACCAGGAAAGAGATTTCCCCTTCCTTTTTCTCTGGATTATATCGATCTATGCATAAGGCGCGTCTTTCAAATTTCAAAATAGCCAACTATTACTCCGCACCTCCCGGGTTTCGCCCGTTAGGTTAGGCTTTTCCACCCGGGCTATTATAAATAGACCCCAAGGAGCAAACTCAACCCTAACGGCTCATTTCCCCCACTCCTCTTCTCCTCAAGCTCGAGTTCGCGGAGTGCCACCACGGAAGCCCTACGCACATCGCCGAAGCCCATCCGCCGTCACTTGCGCTCCGCCACCGTGCAACCCACTCCAGCTCCCAAATCCACCACTAAGCCCCCGATTCGCCGGCCAGAAATCGCGAGAGGGCATCAATCTTGCGCCATCTGTCTCCGCAAATCCCTACTTCAACCTCCTCCGGTAAGTTCTTGATATCCTCCAACCTAACCTTGCAATCTCTTAGCTTTTCCTTAGATCAGATCTGAACCGAGTCGCCTGCAATCTCTCGGGCCCTGCCGAATTGACTCACTAGTGTTTACCATAACCACTCCCATAGATAGGATGCGCAGCTTGTCTTACTCCCCTACCACTAAGTATCATTAGCTTGGCCTTAAATACAGAAATTGGATTTCCCATCTAGGCTCGGACCATCAAAAATTTCCGCCCTTGTTCTTATCATCCGGAAAATCTTACTTCTCTGGCTCACTTGCTGATAATAGACATAAGGGTATCCCTCTATCTTCCCCAGACACTTGCTTTACGGAAAAACTTCACAGCTTCCGTAACGACATGCGATACCCGGACAGATCGTACTTGATCCAGCAAGGCAATACCCGGATCATGTTTAAATTACCGGTAACTGATTATTCATTAATTTCCGAGTTTTCGCTTCTCACCTCCTTTCCTTTGATGTTTTACCAGGTCAACCCCATGGCACCCAAGAGGCAGGGGAAACAGTCGGCTAAAGCTAAATCCACTAACTCCATTTCAGCCAATTGGGGGAGATCCTCCGTTACCAAGGCCAAACTAGAGGAGTTGGTCGAACTGGGAATCCTTCCTCCCCAGGAATCTATCCACTGGAGAGTACCAAGCAACGAAACCCGGCCTTCTCCAGCAACGGATGAGGTAATATGTTTCGTCGAACACGTGACCCGGGGCTTCAGGCCTCCGGGTCACCCTTTCTTTCGTGACGTCCTAGATCACTACAACCTCCGTATTTTCGATATAGGCCCAAACTCCGTTCTGAACATCTCCCACTTTACCGTTCTTTCCGAGTCTTACTTGTGCACTCCGCCAAGTTTGGCTCTCTTCGTTGAACTCTTTCAGTGCAAGCCGTGCCGCGAAAGCGGCGACGGCGCACTTCTTACTTGCGGCGGGGTTTCTATCCAGCGCCGCAAGAACTCCTTGATGCCTCCTATCACTCTCAATTCTCATGTAAAGCACTGGCAGCTCTCGTACTTCTACTGCCAGGATACCTCCCCTCCCGGCGAAAAGAAGTTGCCGGGTTACTCGGAGGGTCAGCTTGACATTTCCGAGACTTTCAATGCCTTCGCCCCTGACTCGGACAGGGAGGCTATCTTGCCTTTGCTGGCTAAGATCTCTATCTTATCGGCTCGAGGCCTCGTCGGGCTAAACCTGGTGAAGACCTGGGTCAACTTCCGCATCCAGCCAAACTCCATTCGTGAGAAGCTGATGTGTGAATATTCGGGTTAAACCACGGACCCGATCCGATACTCTACCAGCACCTTCGCCCCTAATGACATGAACAAAACGATCAAGGGTTTTTTAACAGAGAAGCTCGAGGTAATCCGGAACATAGCCGGGTTAGAACCTTTTACACTCGAGAACCCCGCCCCCGCGGTAAGCTTTCTACCTCTTGATTTTGGATTTTAACAAGCTTACCTTTATCCGCTTTTTCTTGACTCAATATTAACCATTGCCCTGGCATTTTCACCTCAGGCCGATAATGACTTTTGGACGGTCAACACTCCTCCTAGTTCCGAAGACGCGGAGGAGGAAGACGATGCCGCTAACTCGGATGAAGGTGCATACTCAATCCCCTCGCACGCGCTATATCCTGCCTCCTCTTTTTCCTTATGCTATAACTTTGATATCTTTCAGAACGAGAGGATCAAGACGAGGAAGAAGAAGAGACAGACGGCAGGGCGGAGTCCACCAGCGAAGAGGACGAGCCGGAGCCGGCCACCAAAGCCGGATCAAAAAGGAAATCCCAAAGAATCGCCCTCCAGGTTTTCATTTCATTTCCTTGCCCTTTAATTTTTGCTCTCATAACGTCACTCCGGGGTTAACCTCATCTTCATCCCTTTTGATCATAAATGAAGGAGCCGCCCGCGACTAGGCGCCGAGTAACCCGGAACCATCCGGGCGACGAGGCCCTTAACCCGGACACTTCGTCGCCCCCGGCTCGACGCTCTGGTATTTATCGTACATAGAAACTCTTTCCGGACATTCCTTTGCGACGTAATCCCAGACCTTGCTTGCCATTTTTCAGTCTCTTCCGGGTCTAGCGGCGACTTTCCTTCGGACTTCCCGGTGAACACCGGGTAAACTCCTTTCCTTGACGTTACACCAAACTTTTATCACCTTTTTCATGGCCAAAGATTAACTGCACCCTTGTACCTTCTACAGGGCCACGGTTGTTATTAGCGACGAAGAGGGCACGGAGGCTAAGGTCCGAGTCGAGAATGAGCCGGCTGATGGCGCATTCACCACAACTGGCGACGAGCAAGCGTCGCCACCGGAGCTGGCTAGGCATGATACCGGGTATCCAATCGCTTCGCACGCAGGCGAGAAGGAGAAGGGAGCAGCTTCGAGCGCGGGAGGGGGACCAGACTCCGACATTCGGATGACCCGGGTGCCACCTCCTGTTACAAGAAAAGCTCCTTTTCCCACTTTCCAGGTACCCGAGTCATCTAACTCGGATAACGCTGATTTTAACCAGCTGATGAGCGCTCTTCTCGCCATGAAAGCTTCAGAAGGAAATATCCTAGAGCGTATGGCTGCAGCACATCAGGTAATCTTACTTGATACTTCTTACTATACATCCAGTCCCCAAGTTCCGAGCATAATTTTCTGTAATTATGCTCGGCACTTCGCATAATAATTTTCTGTAATTATTTTCTCAGAAGGAAATATTCTCGCTATATCCGGCTTACAGTTGCACTCATTCTTTGCAGGCGGAGATAACTCAGTCGGATGAAACATTACTTAAAACTGAGCAGCTCTTGCTTGCGGAAAAAAAACGTAGGGAAACCCTTGAAGCGGAGATAAAGACTTTGAAAAAAGATGTCTCCAAATACAAGAACAAATACAATGCTGCCCAATCCTCGCTGAATAACCTGTCGACTCAAATTACGGACGTATCTTGCTAAGTAAGTTTGTTGTTTGCAATTAACTTGCGTATCTCTATCTTGCCGTTGTAATAATCAAGATTACTGATATGCTTTTGTGTGTTTCGATTGCAGGTGCTAACCTTGCTGCTCCGGAGGAGAACACCGTTACTCAGGCTAAAACTCTGAAGACTGTGCTCCGGACATTTTTTGCCGGCACGAAACTTTTGCTGGATGCTATAAAGTGGCCTTCGGAGGTATACCCGGGCGAAGAAAATCTCATGCAGGCCTTGTCCACAGCGCCTGGATGGATTGAAATATTGAAGCGTTCATCTTGCCGGATTGGGATGACCCGGGCTTTGACGCTGGCTAAGGCTTATTTTCCTAAGCTTGACCCGGCCAAGGTAGTATCCGGGTTCCCGGAATTCAAGGCTGACGGGTCTAAGTTTAAACCCCAGGACTTCAAAGCCATACAATCTTCGGTACGTCACTCGGCCACAACTTTGGCAGATAAAATGGATCTAAACACAATTATGAGCTCATATGACTCTGAGGGCAAGGTTATTCTGGTGGAGGCACCCCCTCCTTTTGATATGCTGGAAAAGTGGTCGACTGACCTGGCCAGGAGGAAAGAAGAGGCTGCGAAGAGAGAAAACGAACTAGGCGTAAAGCCGTCTACCTCAACACCAGCCGTTCCTCCTCCTGTCCGTCCTGACGTGAAGAGTCCGGGTAAAACTGCTGGCAAGGCCAAGGAGCAAGTCCAAGACGAAGACCCGGAGGACCACTCCCAGGATGCCGAGTAGGATGATACCTAGTGCGTTGCGTTTCTCGAGACTGACATGATTTTTAGCGGTGCGCCTGTGCGACATTGATACCGATATTATGACTTTGCGCTTGTTAATTTATGATAACTCTTTGCCTCTCCCGGCTTTTGATAATCTCGATCCTTGTGTTACCTGTGAGCTTATTCTCGATACTTTGAACTCTTGCTTTTGACTCCCTTTCGAGACTCGGCTAACCGAGTATCGTAGGTTTTGATAGACGGACTTTTCTTTAAGTCCCCAAGACTCGGAAACTATGGTTTACGAGCTTTGGTAGTTAAGCAGTTTGTTTCTGTCTCGAAGTCCCCAGTCCCCATGACCCAAAGTACGAGCTAAGGGGGCGTGGCCTTTCTCAGATGACGAACTGCTCTTTACCAAGCTGAAGACCAATAGCTATTCACATGAATACTGAAGTCATGCTTAATACTTGTTGAGTTTCCGGCTACTTGAGCCTTATACTCTGCATGGACTTGTGGTTTAGATGACCCTTTTGATTATCTTGTACTGTAAGCCGGCTTTCGCGTGGATACCATGTTGTTACATCTATACGAAAAACAGGGTCAAGCAAGTCCCATTGGGCTGCATAGTTTGATTGTAATCGTAAGTGAACAGATCATGCCACTTTGGCGCGAGTCACATCGAGCTTAAGTAAGAATAATCAAGAAATTTGGCTCCTTTGTCCGGTTATAAGATTGCAGCCGTACCCGTTTTTTCGAGTAATCAGCCCTCATAACTCATAGGCATCAAGGCCGGGTCTCCGGGTTTGTGATTACTTATTTAAGCACACCAATCCCCGAAGACCTATATACACGTGACGTATTTCAATGATATTGACGTATTGATAATAACAAGCATTACTTACTTGTAACTGAAGCAAAGACCATGATAAGACTCGAGACCATCTTCTTTTATTGATAAAAATTTCTTTTTTGAATCAGCAGGCCGCCTCATTAAAAACCTTCCAGTCCCCTTAGGTACCCTGGGTAGGAAAAGAGTGCGTATGAAACCTGCCGTCCGTTACACTGCTTTAGTTATTCTCGAGAATCGGCCTCGCGTTGGTGCGGCCGATGCACATTCTCCATTTGCTAGGCCCTTTCATAATGATTACCTGATTTGCTAGCCAATCCGGGTATATCGTCCTTGAAGCGTGATCAGCTGCGGATGGTGGTACGTCTTCTTCTTCCCTACTAGGAGTTTTGAAAGGATCGCTCCTGATGAAGCCTACCATCTTAGGGTCTTGTTCTGCCCTAATTTTTGCTTTGTCCCCCTCAGGAGTTGGCTTTTTTGACGTTGTCCTCTCTTCTAGGTCCACCTGAGAACGGTAATGTTTGAGTTCTTCCTTCCTGCAGGCTTGCTCGGCCATTGCCGCATCTCCCTCATCACATTCAGCTGCTATATCTCGATTTCCGTGTATTGTAATGGTCTTCTTAGGACCCGGGATTTTCAGCTGTAGGTACACATAACACGGTCTCGCCATGAACTTGGCATAAGCCGGCCTTCCGAACAATGCATGATAAGGACTGCGCAGCTTTACTACCTCAAAGGTAAGCCACTCGACTCGGTAATTGTCCTTTGACTCCCCAAAAGCTACTTCCAGTGCCACCTTTCCTTCGGGGCATGCCGAATGACCCGGCACTATCCCGTGAAAAACTGTTGTACTCTTTTGCAGCTGCGATTCCTTTAAGCCCATACGCAGAAAAGTTTCCCAGTACAGGATATTGATACTACTTCCTCCATCCATCAAGACTTTTTTCAGCTCGTAGCCGTTGACCTGTGGTGCCACTACCAAAGCTAAGACTCCCGGGTGATCAACTCTGTCCGGGTGATCCTTCCTGCTCCATGTTACCTCTTGTTCTGACCACCTCAAATATCTTGGAACAGCGGAAGAGACTGAATTAACTGCTTGTTTCAGTATCTTCTTATCCTTGTTAGAGCCTCCCGTAGTGTGCACATGATATTGACCCAGCTGTTTGGGGTTAGCTTGAAAACCTCCCGCTCCCCCTTGATTGTTACCTTGATTTCCAGCTGGCGGGTTGCCGGCTGGGGGCGGTCCGTTGCCCAAATTTCCACCTAGGCCCGGGCCTCCTCCTCGGCCTGCACCTCGCATGGCTCTGTTCACTTCCTCGTTCTTCCACCTTTGTAAGTCGGCACATTGCTCCAATGAATGATTGGCCGGCTTTCCGTTCCTGCTATGCTTCGGGCATGCCATCCTAAATATGTCCCAACTGTTGCTTGGTCTTGGAGGTCCTTGGTAGTGTCCCCCATTGTGATTTCCAGTATTAAAATTTCCTTCGGATCTAGGTCTTGAAGACCCGGCCTCCGTGTTGGCTACAAACTCGGAATTCCCTTCAAACGGTCGTTTGTTCTGGCTATTTCCATTATTGTTTGGCGCCGATACATTGCCGGTTTTCCCACTGCCACTTGTGTTTGCTTTTGCTTTCTTGTCATCAACTTCCTCCTCTGTGGTATCCGTTGCAGCGTGTTTGTTGCACGCATCCATTAACTCTCCCATCATAACCTCCGCTGCATTCCTACTAGATTTCATGCGAGTTAGCTTTTGCACTAAAGGAACATACTTACATGTTTTTGCCATAGCTTGTAGCGCGTCCTTAGGCTGGATATCTGTAGACGAGTGGAGTATCTCCATGACACGGCGTACCCAGCTGTGTGCTGACTCTCCTTTCTTCTGAACGCACCTTTCTAAATCATCAATAGTAAATAACTTTCTGCATGTCCCATGAAAGTGCTTGATAAATGCGGTCTTTAACTCCTCCCACGATTTGATCGACTTTTCCGGTAAATTGGTGAACCATAACTTTGCTGCTCCCTCTGACATCATTAAGTACATGAATTTGGCTTGGAGATTCTCGGATGCGTTGCGGATTGACATCGCCATCTCGTAGCTGCTCAGCCACGTTTCTGGATCCATTGTTGGCTCATAATTTACTACTTTCCCCGGTTCTTTGAACTTCTCCGGGTAAGGTTCTGCTCTGATATCGTCCGAGAGGCACTTGGGTCCCGCCAGGGTGGTTGGGGCTGGCCTTACTCGAGAGGCACGTGACCCGGTTGGGGGTGCCACGAGGTGCGGCGCCACCGGCAATTCGTGCCCAGCAGACCCGGCCCCGGCTCTTCTGGCCCTGGAACTGTCCACCACCGCCTGCGCTGCTGATACTATTGGTACTGTCTGGATACGCGGTGGAGGCGGCATTTGCTGTTGCTCTTCCCTTCGTCGTGCCGCACTTGCTTGGACATTGCCCTGTTGCTGACTGACGTACGGCGTCCCATGCATTCCGCTTCTATGATCCGGATAATTGGCTTGCTGTGCTACCGCGGTGTGTAGCAGATCGATCGCTCGTCGGGTTCCTTCTGCATGAGGCGAATCTCCCACAGGAATCTGGTTTAATGCGAGCGTTGCTGCGTACACGTTGTCCATGGGATTGTTGTAATGACCTGCTGGTGTGTGGAATCGTGATGGCGGTGGTGGCATGGTATTGCCGGCTGTCACCCCCGTCTGTGGCAAAGGTAACCCGGCTGGCGCGTTTACCGGCTGTACTCCTGTTGACGGTCGCGGTATGGTCCCTTGGTTCGCCGGTGGAATCGGCTGATCTTGAGGCGTGAACATCAGTGCAGTCGGGTTAATAACCCCTACTGTTGCCGGCAGCATAGTTCGGTGCCTTTGGTGCATCCTTGTCGTTTCCTCCCGGAGCTGGGTCTCCCGATCATCCAATTCGCGCTGCCGCGCGGCCATCCCCTGCCTTTCTGCTTCTACTTGCCTTCTTTGCTGCTCCAATGCACGACGAGCCACGTCCAGGTCTCTTACGCGCTCTGCCGCGTTTTCTGGGGTAATAACTGTGGCCAAGACTGTGGGGTCCAAGATCAAATTATTATCAAACAGAGCCGGGTGGCGCGGATTCGAGGGGCCCGCCCCCGGTGTCCGGTTTGCTTGGAACCCAAACATATTTGCGTGTCGCTCTTCGTCTGCTGGGCGACTGGTGACTGATGCCGACTCTCCATCGACCTGGACCAAGACCGGGTCAACTGTACCTTGCTGCTGGGCCACTGCCTGAGCCGCCCCGACTGGCGCCGCGGCTGCGTTTTCTTGATTGAGATTGATCGCGGGAGCCGCATAAACTGCAACCCGGCGCATGATGCCCGGGGTAGGTTCGTATTGTTCTTCCTCGCTGTTTTCCTTCTCATATCGATCCTCCGATAAATCCCGTATAGACTCGGTATCATCCTCCCTCTCTATCTGACCCGTTGTTCCAATCGACTCTTCTTTTTCCGATTGGACATACGTGTCTTCCCCTGATACAGAATCAGATCCAAGATTATCACGATTCGAACTGGAAGTACATACCATACCGATGAAGACGTTGATGCTGCCGACTGTCACGATGGATCCGGTTTCGAGGTGATCCGACTCTGGCCCCCAGCCAGAATCGTCTACCATCTTCTCTCCTTTGTTGTTGACGTAGATTTCTCCGACGATGAGGTTCTTCATGCCCTTCCGAGCTTCTCCCGTGATGCAAACACCTTTGGACGCAGGCCCCACGGTGGGCGCCAACTGTCGTGGGATAATCACGGCAGATGTTACCGGGGGTAACTGATCTTGGGGCAAGTCGACACAGGTATTCGGGAGAGGGTTTAGCTCGAAGGAAGACATGACGGAAAGCAATCTAAGAACCGGAAAATAACTCGCCGGATCTCAATATGAATTATGCTGGATACTCGATAATAGGTGTTACAACTATGGCTTGAATCTCTGGCAAACCAACCCTAGGGGCCGGTTTATAAAGCACCCGTACACCCCTAACTTGCCCTTCAAGGCACATCTTGAGTCCTATTCGAACTTTACTTACAAACCCTAGCTTTCCTTACCGCAACCCACAATCCGGGTTACGAGGCCTACACACTTTGGGACTTCCAGAAGTCTCTTTATTCTTAGCCGGATCCTGTGCAGCATCCTTTGGGCCGGATCACACCTTGGAGTTGACCTACCGGGTTACTATCCCCCCCATCAGAGAGCCAAGCGACTAAGCCATACCCTTCTGCGAAAATAGCCAACACAGCGCGCATTTACCACTTAATATTCAAGTACTTGAATATATCACATGCAGGGTATACACCCTTGAAGCCAAGCGATTGAATGACTACTCGCGAAAATCTAAGAACGAACCTTGAGTGCTTACCCGACTATTCTCAGTCGAATAAACACTCAGGGGCTAATGACGTGGGGATGACTCTTGGACCTATTGGGTGAGCCTACCCGGTCCAAGGCCCAAGACCGGGGCCCAAAGCAAGGCGTTACCCCACTATTCTAGAAGGCCCAATAGAAGCCCACCCGCAAGACTTGCGGGTCAAGAAGGAAAACTCCTACCAACCTAGAGCTAGGGTTTGTAAACCCCCGGCACGATTTGAGACCGAGTTATCTATAAAACGCTAGGAGAACCACGAGAGGGGGAATCCAATCTACTTTTCACCACCATAGCCGTAAGCTCGAGATCAATCTCTTGACTTAGGCACCCACCATTGTAACCGATCTACTTGTAATACAGATCACAAAAGCTGGAGTAAGGGTTTTACCTCTACAAGGGCCCCGAAGCTGGGTAAATCATGTCTCCATTTAGCCGATGATTGTCACCAGCGCCTATTCATTTTCTTAATCGAAACCCTACCGGATCATCCGAGGGACTTGTCGAGATGACTAATCGACCAAAGGCTTGTCGACACCATCGCCGTCTTCGCTGAATCTATCGGGTGGACTTGATGTTTTCGGGTGTCGTTGCTTGGGCTGAACTCAAGGTCTGGAGTGATTCTTTTCGTTAATGGCAGCACGGAGTTATCCGTTGTTTTTGCCAGTTGTGCCAGCTCCTCTTGCATCCCGAAATATTTCGCGATCTCGTGAAAATAAGTATCGCACTAGTCCGACTTCTGGAAGTCTCCGTCCATGGTAATTGTCCCTTACTGCCCTGGGAGCTTCAACTTGAGGTAGGCGTAGTGTGGTACTGCCATGAATCTCGGGAATGTGGTACGGCCGAGAATGGCGTGGTACTAGGATGGCTAGTCGACTACCTCAAAGTCGATGAATTCACCTATATAATTGCTTGGGTCACCGAGTACCACCTCCGGATTTATTGTGCTGAATGGTCAGACTGGCTTGCCTAGCATGATGTCGTGGAATGAAGTTTCTGACTCTATGATTCCTTCGAGGTTTCTGTCCATTTTGCGGAGTGTGTCCGCGTATATTATGTTGATCTCGCTGCCTCCATCCATGAACACTCTAGCTAGGTTATAATTCCCTACTTGCGCCTGGATGACAAGTGCTTCATGTACTGGTCGGTACACTCGAGGGGTTGATGGTCCTCCCTGGAGAAGGTGATGGGGTGCTCGGACATCTTGAGGCGCGTCGAGATGGGCAAACCTTCTGTATCATGCCTAGGGTTTCGAGAGCTAGCGAAAATCAGTTGGCTGCCGGTTTCGCGGCTGCCGAGTTTGCGATTGGCTGCTGCTATGTCACTATTTCCATTGTGGACTGTGCTGGTGGTGGAGGTCGGGTGTGTTTGGCGCGACTACACCGCTCTTAGGTACTTGCAGGTATCCCTGGCTTGTGGCGATTTGGTGCTTCTTCGAATAGGCTTCGTGGAGATTGAAGAACTTTCGGCAATCCTTGAGGATGTGGGTGGCCTTGAGCTTGCCTGTGTGCCTTTCTGTGAAAAGGTGCAGAGAGTAGTATTCGTCAAGGTCTTCTTCGGGTGTCCTGTCGTCTGTCTTAGGCCTCCACTCGCGATTTCCCCGGGACCCTCCGTCGTGGTTTCTGCTGAACACAGCCGCAACAAACTCAGTTTGATCGTCCTGATCATAATGTCGACCCCTCTTTCTACTACGGCGATCGCTGTTGCAGTCGTCGTCGTGTGTGGGTGATGTGGTTCTTTCGTTGCGTAGAGAATCCTCTCCGTTGGCACATTTTTGTGCTATCGTCATCAACTCACCGATGGTTTTGAATGCGCAACGCCCCAGTTCTTCTCGGAAAGCCGCGCGTCGCGCACCTCGCGAAAATGCTTCCACTGCTGCCTCCTTTGATATGTTTCTGACTTTGTTTCTGAGCGTGGTCCACCTCTAGATGTACTCGCGAGTGGTTTCGCCACTCTTTTATTTGCAGGCTCGCAGCTCTTTGATGGTTGCAAGCCATTTGTATGTTTACTGGAAGCTTTTTCGAAGTCACGAGTGAGATCGTCCCAAAATCCGTAGCAGGCACACGGTTTTCTTTCAAGCCAGCTTCGGGCGGACCCGACGATATGCAAATTTAAGTATTGCATGACGGTCGCCTTGTTTCCCCGTTGGCACTTGACTACAGTCAGATAATCTGACAATCAAGTCCTTGGCTCTTGGGAGCCATCATTTCGGGACCTCCAAAGTGAGTTTGAATTTCTTGGGCATCTGTGCCTCACGAATGTCACGACTGAAACCGAGTGCGCCGCAAGCTTCTTCATCAGAATTGGACGATGAGCGTGCGCGAAATCTGCGTGCAAGGGATCTATCGACCTTATGTTGGGTGATATCGCTTCGGGCGTTATGTGTTGTCCGGTCGCGGTATCGTCACACTGCGACTATCCGCTGAGCTGTCACGAGTCGCGACCATGGCATTGGGGCTATGTGCTGCCACGCCGCGGTTCTTTGATGCGCCTCCTTGGTTCCTCTTTGCGGTGTCGCGAGTGGCCACTACGACGTTGCGGGTGTCGTCACGGTGTCACGGGCTGTCATCGCGACGTCGCGATTCCTTGATCTGGTGACAGCGAGGGCACTCATCGCTTCTTCCTCTTGGTTGCGTATTCTTGCGACTACGAGGTGATCTTCCTGCTCGGGGTGCTGCAGTTTTTCGAGTGGCCGTTTTTTTTTTATTTTTGGCTGCGATCGCTGCTCTGGCTAGACCCAGCCCTCTGATTGCTTGGCGATGCTGTTCTGCTCGAGGATCGACTTCTGGCGGTGGGATCACTCACAGATATGTTGTAGCCGCAAGGACCGCGGCTGCGGGGAGTCGTTGGTTGCACATTGTCGTCCTCGTCGACGGTCATGAACAAAGACTTGACGATTCGGAAAATTCCACTGAGGGTTTTCTGGTCCATGCGCGCAGTTCTTGAGGCGTACTTTTCCCCTTTTGACCGGCTGGTGCCCTGTCGACTCGCGGGATGATAATGCCTCTATACGAGCACTTGAAGCTTCTACTGCGCATGTGCGCTCGTCGAGCGCTCGATTTACCCTTATTACTTTCTGGTTTTTCTTGGACAGGAAGTAGTGGTAGGCCGTCATATCTTCTTGAGTGGCTCCTGGTTCTAGCGTGAGATTGGCTTACACTATCGTTTTCTCCTTGACCCATGCAGCTCGCGAGACTTGGACTTGTTGTCTTTCAGCCGTGCTTCCTGCGGTTTCAGCGGGTTCTTCCTCGGGTGTAGCCATGTAGACGTGGGCCAAGTGTGGTTTGCGAGTCCTTGGGGTGAGCCTGTAGTCTCTATTGAGATTGGTGAGTTCCTCGGCTACTATAGAGTGGAAGTCGAGTTTGTTGAGGCTGACCGAGTCGAGACTCGATTCTGAACAACGGTCTAAGTCGGCGAGTGGTGATGCCGGAGTCGTCATGCTCAAGATTGACTCGGCGTCAGATTCGGCGGGTGCCGAAGGGTCGGGGAAGCGCAGTATTCCCTCCTTGCTGACACAGAAGTGGAAGTCGCAAAATGTCAGCTTGACGCCCTCGTGGAGACCGCTGAATGCCGGGCGAGAGGCCATCGAGTGGGGCGTGTAGACGAATGCGCCGTAGGAGATCGACTCCGTAGGAGCCGACGATTCCGAGCTCCAGCTGGAGCCCGATGAAGATGAGACCGGCAAAGTCGTGGATTCAGCGCATGCCGTTCCCACAGACGACGCCAATTGTTGATTACTCATATTAACAAATCCCCCAGATGGCATGATGGGTGTTTGAGAGTAGGAAACGATTAGGCAGTGGCAGACTCGACGGTTAACAGTGGCACGATTTACCCTGGTTCCGGGGACCTCGAGGAGGTAAAACACTTACTCCTGCTTGTCTGGATTGTGTTGATGCTAGGTTACAATGGCGGGCGCTCTAGTCGAGAGATCGGATATCGAGACAGGCAGTACCTATGGTGGCGGTAAAGATTAGATGCCCTCTCCGGGTGGTTCTCCCACCCTTTATATAGGAGGTTGTGTCTCAAATCTTTACCCGGATCAGTTACAAACCCTAATCCTAGGCAGTTTTTTTTCGGATCTTTGTCCCGCAAGTATTGCGAGTGGGCCGTAGCTAGGCCTTATGGAAGATTAGCGTGGTCCCTTGTGTTGGGCCTTTATGTTTAGCCTAAATTGGATAGGCCTGTTAGGGTGACTCGGGAGGCATCCCCACGTCACTCGCTGCAACGACGCATGAGTGAGTGGCGCGCCCTACATCATCCACCTTCAACTCCCTACATGACTTACCAATGGAGGTGATGCCAACTTGTAGCAGGTAACAACGGCTTACACCAGCACGCCCCGCCCCAAAATTCGGAAAAAGGTAGGAACAAAGACAAGAACAAAAAAGGCCAGGCATGGGAACAAAAGTTCGAAGCAAAGGCTGGAACAAAAAAGCTCGTACAGGGAAAAAAAGTTCGGAACAAAGGCAGGAACAAAGACAGGGACAAAAAATACAGAGAGATAGAAACAAAATGAAACAAAATCTGGAAAATAAAATTATTAACAAAAACATTCACAGAGAAAGATAGGATCAACAACTCTATAGAGAGAGGAACACAATTCAAAAAAAAAGTAGGAACAAAAACAAGAACAAAAAAGCTCGGACATGGGAACAAAAGCTCGGAACAGTGGCTGGAACAAATAACTACAGAGAGAGATAGGAACAAAAACTTGGAACAAAATATGGGAACAAACTTAGAAACAAAACCTCCATAGAGATAGGAACAAAAATCTATACAGAGACAAACAAAATTCGGAAAAAGGTAGGAACAAAGACACAAAAAAAATGCTCGAACATGGAGAACAAAAGTTTGGAATAAAGGTAGGAACATAAAGTTATAGAGAGATATCAAAAAAACCTTGAAACAAAATCTGAGAACAAAGTTAGGAACAAAACCTCCACATAGATAGGAACACAAACTCTATAGAGAGAGGGAAAAATTCGGAAAAAGATAGGAACAAAAAATCTCATACATGGAAACAAAAACTCGGAACAAAGGAAGAACAGAGGCATGAACAAAAAACTACAGAGAGATAGGAACAAAAAGCTACAGAGAGATAGGAACAAAAGATTGGAACAAAATCTGAGAACAAAACTAGGAACAAAACCTCCACAGAGATAGGAACACAAACTATATAGAGAGAGGAACAAAATTCAGAAAAGGTAGGAACAAACACATAATCTCGGACATGGGAACAAAAACTTGGAACAAAGGAAGGAACAAAAAGTTATAGAGAGATAGGAACAAAATCTTGGAACAAGATATGGGTACAAAGTTAGGAACAAACCCTCCATAGAGATAGGAACAACAACTCTATATAGAAAAAAAACAAAATTCGGAAAAAGGTAGGAACAACTACATGAACAAAAAAGCTCGGACATGAGAAGAAAAGCTCGCAACAAAGGAAGGAACAAAAGGCAGACACAAAAAGGTATAGTGAGATACGAACAAAATGTTTGGAACAAAATCTGGAAAAAAAGTTTGGCACAAAACCTCCACAAAGATAGGGAAAAAACTCTATAGAGAGAGGAATAAAATTTAGTGTCCAAGGACAATAGAATAGAATTTTACTTATGGGGGGGGGGACAAAGTAAATTTGGTTAAAGTGGGGCAAAACTTTACCAACCACGGATAAAAAATAACGAGAATAATACTACGGGAGGAACCAAAATTGTGAATAAAAGATACAACTACAAATGTGAAATGAATTTAAGCGCTATCAATGAATAATCATACTACTTGTGGACAAGAAAATTTCTACTACCGAGAATATATCAAACCTAGATGTGCAAATAAATCACAACAAAGGATTGAAAAAAAAATAGATGCAAGAAAAGTATAATTAATCGAAATAAGGAAAGAACATGGAAAAAAACAAAAATAATAAAGGGATTATTACTCATGTGCCCCCGATTCCTTAGTCTTGCTCGTTCTTCCCCACGCTCTGAACTTTTTCTCACTTTTTCCCATTCTCTTTGCTGAAACTCTCGCAAAAGTTGATAACTGGCGTTTGCCACCCAGTCAATGCATTAACCGTCAACTTATGTGTTTGTGCTGATGAGTGGGGTCGGGTTCTCCTTTGACCGTTGCGTGCCTAGTGCGACCGCAAGGAGACACGTAAGCAAGCTTGTCTGAAGCTGAAACAGATCAACACCGACGCATCACGCCACCTCGCCCCCTCCGCCGCCACCCCATCCCCTCCGCCGCTATAGTGCCGCGTTCGCCGCCTCCCCATCCCCTCCACCGCGTTATCCGACTCATATAACCCACCTCAACATCAACCCCCCCCCCCCTCACCATCTCTGAAGCCATGTTGATCCCGGACCCCCAGAATGCCCTCAGCCGTGGAGAGGATTGGGTCGAATCAACAACAAATACTTCATGGCTTAGACCCGGGTAAGCAACATTTTCTCTTGAATTGGTGTTCCAGCTTGTAAGTAAGGCCATATTTGACATTTTTTTAGCTTGAATCGTTCCAATTGATTTCCTCTGTCCCATTCCTAACTGCAGCCGTATGTTTGAACTAAATAGGATTGATCCTGCGCTAGCTTTCCGGCTGGCATTTATAATGGAAACTAGTATGCTGCGTGGTACTAAACCACATTTACTTCATTCATTTTTCTATCAGGTTGTGATAGAAACAAACATTTGCTTCAGAGATTTTCTCACTACCCTCTGTTTAGCCTATCCGTGGAGCGATGCCGATGTTGTTGAATTGAGTTACTTCAGCAGTACCGAGCAAAGATTTCTCCCACTAACTTGCGACGAGCATCTCGGGTTTTTTTTTAGTCTGAATGCTGGTAGCCGTTTCGGTAAACTTCGTATCGGCGTGTTTCAGTCACGCAAAGAACCAGTCGTGGGGAAGGGTGTTCGGCAATCATCTGTCTCTGCTAATAGCCAGCACCCCGGGACTCCTTGTAGGTCGAGACCAAATAAAGCGAGTGGTTCGTGGAGCCACAACATGTCTACTGCTGAATCTACTGCCGGTAGTGCTGCTGTTTCTCATGTACCTGCTATGGTCGGTGTAGAAGAAGATGCAGAACCTGACGAGGAAGTGCCTCGAAATGATGATGAAGACGAGATAATGTACTGTGAACTAGTAGATAGAGCCAGTCAGCAAGAACTTGATGATGAATATGCGGAGGAGCCCATGAGCCGAGCTAGGTTTGATGACACTGGCGATGAAGAGGATGCGGAGAACAATGACAGCTTAATTTTGGATGAATACGATTGTGATGACGTTCCAACAATTGAGTGGAACGAGGAGAATCATGAGCTTACTGAAGGCACCATATTCCAATCGATGGTGGACTGTCGGAATGCACTAACTACATATTGCATTCTTACTGAAAATTCGTATAAGATTAAAAGGAGTGAGCCAAGAACGTTCACAGTTTATTGTCCATATGATAGGTGTATGTGGAGGATGCATGCATCCTGTACGCTAAAGAGCAAACTGATTCAGGTACTCCTAGTTGTTTGATTATTTTATTTCACATCATTGAGTAATGTTTCTTATCCATTATTTTTACCCTTTGTTTTGTTTCAGATAAAGAAAACCCACACAAGCACACATGTCCACCTGGAGGGGGAGGGGGAAGGAAAAATTCCTAGTTGCATTTGGTGTTGTGGAGGCAGTGTCCAAGGAAAGTTGGTTCTGGTTTCTGCAACAGTTGCGCAACATTATAGGCACACCCCCAGGTTTAGCTATAAGTACAGATGCTTGCAAAGGTCTAGAGAGTGCAGTAGAAATTGTATTCCCTGGAGTGGAGCATAGAGAATGTATGCGACACCTAGTGCAAAAATTTAAAAATAAGTTCAAAGGAAAAGTTTTATATGAGAACTTATGGCCAGCATCATACACATGCAGCGGAAGGAAGCATGAACACCATTTGAGAGTGTTGTATGCTCAGAAACATCCAAAGGTGAAGGAGTATATGGATGCACATCATGGAAAGGTGTGGTCAAGAAGCAAATTCAACACCATATGCAAAGTAGACTATGTGACCATTAATCTTGCAGAATGCTTCAATGCAAGGTTCAAGTCAGTGAAGGATTATTTGGATTGGCGCGCATTTGACAAGATGAGGCAGATGATCGTGATAAAGATGGCTCTTCACAAAAGAACTGATTAAGGCATTGCATCAAAAGGCAACGGACTGAAGATGAGATGCATTCGATCGTCGACGTACGAGGCTGAGGTAGCATACACTAACAGTAAAAATAGGGAATGGAGGTATCCAATGAACCTAGCCACTAGGGAATGCAGTTGTAGGAAATGGCAGATTCGTGGGAAGCCATGCATACATGTTCTACTTCTAATGACTCTAATTGGGGGTGAAGATGGTGAAGTTGATCAGTATTGGTCTGAGTATTTCTCTGTTGCTAAATTTAAGGTTGCTTATGCTCACAATGTGCCCGCACTCGTGGGAAAAGACCAATGGAACATAGTAGATCCAGGGTTCAAACTCCACTCTCCTTTACTGACTAGACCACGAGGAAGACCAAGAAAAAACAGGTACAGAGCATGTGAATAGGGTCGTGTACCAAAAAAGAGGGCGTGCAAAAAATGTGGAATTCTGGGGCACATTGCTAGGCTTTGTTCCAATCCAGTGGATGCATCATTTGGATAAGAGGACCGATGGAGAGCAGCAAATGCAGAGGAGAATGCATCATCAATGGAGATTGAAGATGGAGGGGACCATGCAGCAGCAATTGAGTCTGAAGATGCACTCCTCGCTGAAGCAGTACCTTGGTGTGTGTGTGCATTCCCTTTTTTATGCATTTTTTCTGTTTTCTCCATATGTCTTATAATTTTATTTCTCAGCACTAGGATAAAGGAGGCATAGGGAAGAAAAGGTGTAGAGAGGAAGCTATAATAGAAGAAGAGGATAGAGCCCAAGAAAATGAAGTTAAGTCATCATCGAATGACTTAGAATTTGAATCCATGGCTCTTGATGGTATTGAAGCTATATGAGAAGAAGAGGACATAGTAATTATACCAGTTGTTCCTTTAAGGATTACTGAACACATAGATGACCGTAAACTTGTCGTCGAGTGCTCGCCGAGTGGAATTACTCCGTTACCACCTCCACGGCCACAACCCTAAAGGGAAGATCAGAAGGAACAAGATGATTCCAAAGATTATTCCAGCTAGGGAAACTCGGAGCAAGACGGTGAAGCCATCTTCTCACACAAGGAGCAGGTCGAAGATTTGAATTCGAACTATGAATTTGAATTTGAACTATGAATTTGAATTTGATGGATTTGTAGTTAGGTGTTTGTGTTTTCAACTTGAGATCTTGTGACAACTTATAAGTCTTAATAATATTGTTTGTGCTTTGGTATCATATCTGAGGCAGAATGCACAGTTCAAACGCAGGTAGACTTTGAATCAATATTTGAATTTGGAACAAAATTATAATTTGAGCCAAAGTTGAAGTTGTACAAAAATTTCAAGTATGTTGCTCTTTAGTACTTGTTTGAGCTAAAGTTGAACTTTCAATAACATTTGAACCCCATATTTTAAGGTGATCAATCCAAAGGAGAAACGTGCTACAAATGAGCTCTAAATCTAGGGTAAACAACCCCATTTGTAATCAAGTTTTATTTCGAGCTTCTCTAAATGAGCCAATATTTTTTAGGTGACACTTATTGCATCTAGATAGTGTCCGGTCGAAGTCTCACTATTTATTGAATTATTTTCCATATTATTTATTTATTTTTTGAAAAAAAATCCTTTTAATTGAAAACCACCAAAGCACACGTTTGAGATATGAAAATGTAAAAGTAAGTTCAGAACCGTATTATTCACTCCAAGAGGAAGCATTGGTGATTTTTTCGATTTATTTGAATTTTTTTAAAACCAAAACCCTCCTTCACTCTCCATCGAACTCTAAACAGGTCTATATAAGGTTGCTCATTTGTGAGAAGCCTTTTTTATGAAAATGTATTGACACTGATTTTTTTTCTCATATCCATGTCACATATGACGGCCATGTGAGCTTGTCGTGCATTATTTTGATTTTTTCGAATTAGTTATTGTCATTTGAACCTGATTTTAATGGCTCGCTTGTGAAAATGATTTTTCTTGAAAATGTTCCTATAGCATGTTTATATTTTTTTCTAATAACTATATCTTATAAGCTGACAAACTATGCTTTGTTTCCATTTTTTGATTTTTTTTTTGAATTAGTTATGGTCTTTGAAGTTCTGTCATACCCTAATAACCCCAAAACCCCGATAACCTCGTAACCCCAAAACCCTAGCGCCGAATGTCAGCCATCCGATCATACCCTACCGCCAATGTCAGCCGTAAGATCTGACCTTCTAGAAGGAATTCTGGGGACAGGCCCGCTCGCTGTCTCCGCGTCGTTGGATGGCGTCGATGGTTCATATCAGAGTTCAGTCTTCTAGAAGGGCGGGCGATCCGTAGGAGGCTGGTTCTAAATCCTGGTTGGCCGCACTGTTGTATTCCACTGACACATCAACACAGTCACACAACAGCCCGTGCCCTCCTCCACGCATCGACATAGTCACACAGCAGCCCGTGCTGGCCTCCCCTTTGGATCTCAGCGACAAAGCAGTGCTTCTTCCTCTCCGGCGAAATGTCGACCTCCACTTCATCCTCCCACCCCTCGTGTCCTACGTATGGTCCAGTGCCGATGCACCGGTGTTCGTACTGCCCACGCACCGCGCCACTGAAGCGGTGGACTTCGAAGGAGGAGAAAAATGGCAACTTTGGGCGCGAGTTCGTCATATGCGAGAGCAGGACGGAGGGGTAGGTAGATCTTGGTTCCTATCGCATCGTTTATCTCTGAATTTCTCGTTTCCAGATCTAGATTCTCATCTTGCATCCACGAAGTTGGGATTTATGCTTCATTATTTCGTTTTCAGATCGTGAAAAAATGCAGTCATTTCGAGTGGATGGATGAGTATGTGGAGAGGCTTCAAAGGGAGGGCTTGATTTATTTAAAGGGGGCTCCAACCCTCGAGCTCAATCTGCCTCCATCCGTGAAGAACATGGTGAATGTAGATTTGAAGGGTGGTCTGACAGTGGGAATGCATATCTGAAGGGTGTATTGAAGAAGATGAACAAGAACCTGAAGCAGATGATTCAAGTGATGCAGCAATCCAATATGATAGCTTTAGGCTTTTATTTTTGCATTGTTGCTGTAGGATTTGTTTATGTGCTGGTCAACCCTCGTTAGAGATGTTGTGTACTGTTAACTGTATATTAAGTCCATGTCATGAAACTTTAATGCGATGAATTTCAATGCGCATCTCTCGAGACCATCTAAGTTTGTTTGTTACTGTACCTAGTTTTTTAGTTGACCATATGACATTTAGCACTACTTACGCAGCACAAATACATCTAGATCATCTTTTCTTCAGAGGAACACTCTCTTCAGTTCAGTTTAGCTTCGGCTTGGTTACACCGAGTTCTAGGAAAAATCGACAAACACACGATGCTCTGTTTTTTTTCCTTCATCGGTTCAAAGAGATTTCATTTATTTGAGATTTGATTGACCACCCTCTTTTATTTGCTAGAGGTGATAGTAAAATACAAAGTGCTCATGAAATGCAAATAGTTTTAAAAATGCCAAAAAAAAGAAGAGAAAGAATATTATTTTTCTTTTGTTTGACAAGTTAGTTGTCATGCACGCGCAAAAAAATGAGTTTTTTTCTGACTATTTTGATATCTAACCTTATTTAGTTCACAAATATGTTATGATTTTTGTCCTTATCTCAGCATACATAGAACTACAGTAGTTCTTAAATTTATCTTACTTACTTTTTAGCTTGGGTTCTTATTTTCACAAACTAGTGTAACTATTAGTTCAAATATAGGAAAAGAAAGATAAAAAAAGTCCGCGTCTACTCTAATAGGCTGCGCTGATTGTGCTCTTACTCGTGCCTTAATTAACTTGGGGTAAACCACTTGAAAATAATATGAATACAGATAAAATAGAACACATCACGCACGGCCAACGATAAATAACTTAGATATGAGATTCTTAGATCCCTACATAGTACGGGAACATATGATATACAGTACATAGCACGATACACTAGCTAGAGCCGACAACACTACGGGAGCGCAACACCAACACCGTCGTCGTTTTCACTCCTCGTTGCCGCCGTACTCGTCGTCTTCACTGCTACTCGACGCCGTCATCGCCGAGATAGTAGGGGAGGGTGTGCATGTGGTTTTCCTCGGGGAAGATGCTCTCGAAGTCGATGTACATGTTGTAGGTCGTGAATGCGATAAACTCGCATCCACACTAGAACACGCGGCCCAGCAGGTAATACGCATCAAACCTGTTTGTGAAGTAGGTGACGAGCCCTACCACTGGATCATTGTCGTGGGCGCGTTGTTCCTCCGGACGGAACATGACTGGCGACCCCGCGGGAGGTGGTTAAAACCCGCACGGAGGAAGAGATAGGCCAACTCAGTGTTGTTCCTCCAGCGTGAGAACGCTCAGACACGCGGCGCGGTCTTAACGACCCTGCCGGGGGGGGGGGGGTAGCGGACCTCCGGCACGGTGGGTGGGAAGCGGAAGGTGGATACGTTGAACTGCATCTTCACGTACGTTGAGTCGTCGGTTGTGCTTTGGCTCTGGTTGGAGAGAAGACAATTGGGTGGAGGCGGAGATTGAATATGTGGAGGAGGAGGTTACGAGACGTGGTTTAAGTAACCAAGGGAGAGGAGGGGGTGTATGGAACCGCCGGTTTTACACACTGCATCGAGGCGTCGCGGTTGTAATTTTTTCACGCTGCATCGAGGCGTCGCGGTTGTACTGTGGATAGGAAGGGGTGGAGGAACCGCCGTTTTTCATCAGTCAGTCCGGCCGGGCCCCGATGCGGGGCTCGACGCTACAAATTAATCGAACGTGCGATTGAATCAAGCTGTGTGCGTGGCTAGGATCATAGGTGGCGACCAAATCACACCCGCGTGCGTGGCTAGGTGGTTAGGTGGCTTTGCATGGCAGCGTTGCCACCGGCTGAATTGCAGCCTTTTAATCACGTAAAGTAGTCAACGTTGCGCTCATCAATGCCTACGTCGGGCGTATGCATAGCAGGCTGAGACGATGGCATGCATAAAAGGCTGATCGCACACGTGGAAATGCTAGCAGACTGAATTTAAATATCAACAAACTCGGCCTTTTCTACGATGTACGAAGCATACAACGTCCCAACGAACAATGCAACGGAGACGCAGCCGCACTTGTCCCACTTGTCATGTCCAAAGAGCGACACAGTCCCACACGTCCCCACTAGTCAGAGTTAACGGAAGACACAACAACGTCAGGTGTGAGCATTCTGAAGAGTTTCACCTAAGGAGGCGAAAAAAAAAGAGTAAAACTTTCAAGCGTGGGAAAGAGTGAGCAGAATTAATGAATAGGGGGCACAAAAGTAATAATCCCAAAAATAAAAGAATAAAAAAATATGAGAAAAGGAAAGAAAGAAAAATAATTATAAGAAGAAAACATATGAGCGGCAGAAGCATGCATGCGTAGCGTATGTTTTCTTTAAGCAACGTGTAGTGTATGTCCACATTGATGTTCTTTTCTTTTCCCAAATTGTACCGATCAGGAACGAACAAAGTCTTCCTATCCCGGTGGTCTACATGTGTATGAGTTTTCTTCTGAATCTCATATCCAGTGATATTTATTATTACAAAGGGTTATAACACTGTGTTTACATTTCTACACGTGCTTATGGGTTATAACGGTATGTTTATGTTTAGATTCTAAAAATATCATAATATGGGAATAATTTTTTGTTTTTTTTATTTTCTAACTTTTTTTATTTTGCATTTGTTTTCAAAATAATAGAGAAAGCGTATGTTTTTTCCTGGAAGTCAAAGGACCGAGAAAAATATTTTTTTTTTTTTTTTTGAGGGTAATCAAAAACTTTATTGATCAAGAATATTTGGTTTGATACAAAGACCAGCAGGTGGCTCCAGGAGCCACAGCTGCCGTCCCAAGCTACCAGAAACACTAAAGCGAGCTAAATTGTGAGCCTCTTGGTTAGAAGCTCGGTGTTCATGTATGATTGCAGCTACTCGGAACCTCTCCCTCTCGATTTTTATCTCGTCGAGCACCGTAGAGTAGATCCCTTGATACGGTTTGCTTAGGTTGTTGACAACACCCAAGCAATCAGTAGCCACAGTTATCTTCTCGAGCTGCAAGTCACGTGCCAGAGCCAGCGCTTCCCTGCACGCAATTGCCTCCAGAATCGATGGTTCCGAGATCCCAGCGATCGTTAGGGTAGAAGCCCCTAAAAAATCACCCGCCTCGCTCCTGCATATAGCTCCCACCGCCCCTCCTGTACTCGTTTTCGAGACCGCGGCGTCTACATTGATCTTGGCAGTACCTCTCTGAGGTGGTATCCAATGTGGGCGAGTGGACTGCACTCCCCGGCTCGTAGTCGTGGACGTTGAGGTGGATACCGAAAGGTCCTGTAAGAATCTCTGGATGAATAAGTGTGTGGATAACGGACTTTGAAATTCATCCTCGAAGATTATCTTCCGTCTCGCGTACCAAATGGCCCAAAGTGTCACAGCCACTGTCGCAAACTCATCACGCGTGAGCGACTCCATCATAGCAAAAATCCAGTCCTTTGCTGATGGTTCCTCGTTGGCAATCACGTGTTCCACTAGTGTCTCATCTGCCAGAGCCCACACACATCGAGCCGTTGTGCATTCTAGCAAGGAGTGACGCCACGAGTCCTCCATCCCACATACCGCACAGGAGCTGTTCTCGGCCATACTCCTGTGAAATCGCACATCCCCTGTCGGTAAGGAAACCTTGGCTAATCTCCAAAGGAAGACGCGAAGTTTGGAGGGGACCTGCACCTTCCATAGTCGATACCAATCGCGGCATGCGCTCGAGCTATTTGAGTGTGCTGGTCGCTGTTGTAACCAATCCTCTCTCCTTGCCTTTGTATTGACAAGTAATCGGTATACTGACCTGACAGAAAGAATGTCGTTGCGTTCATAGTGCCAGCTCCAGTAGTCGTCCAATCTTCGTGTGCTCAAAGGGATGTTACGAATCACGTCTGCATCCATCGGTAAGAAGAATTTGTCCACCGCATCCTCCTTCCATGTTGCTGACGTCTCGTCAATCAGCTCGGCTACAAACATAGGCGGTTCCGATTCCGGGCAGGCGATTGGGCGCAACATGAAATCACGGGGTAGCCAATTCTGGTTCCACACATGCGTCTTCTCACCCGTCCCTATCCTCCTGATCAGCCCTTGTTTCATCGTTTCCTTCCCCTCGTACAGAGCACGCCAAATCTGTGATGGTGCTGCCCCAAGATTGGCCTCCAGTAGCTCTCCTTGTGGGAAGTATCGAGCTTTAAGTATCCGAGCACTTAACGACTCGGGATTTTGTAGTAACCTCCATGCTTGCCGGGCCAACATTGCCAAGTTGAATAACTCGATGTCACGGAAACCCATCCCACCTGATCCCTTTGGCGAGCACATTGATTCCCAGGACACCCAACAAGCATTTCGTTTTCCATTCTTGCTACCCCACCAGAATCCTCTTAGCATGGAATTTATAGTGGAGCATAAACCCTTCGGTAACATGAAACAAGACATAGAGTAGGTTGGTATAGCCTGTACCACTGCCTTGATTAGAACCTCCTTCCCTCCAGAAGCAAGTAATTTCCCTAGCCATCCTTGGATCTTCTTCCATATCCGATCCTTGATGTGCTTAAAAGCCCCATTCTTCTCTCTACCAATATCTGAAGGCATGCCCAAATATTTCTCATTAAGAGTCTCATTAGGGACATGAAGAATTTCTTTTACCCTTTGTCTTCGTCCCTCCGGGCAACCCTTGCTGAAAAACACCGAGGATTTGTCCCGATTGATTCGTTGACCCGAGGCATTGCAATATTTTTCGAGGAGCTCATTCACAGCATGTGCTCCTTCCACCGAGAAAAATAAATAGCCACAGCCCACAACGATCATGAGCGTGCCTGGGCCAGCCCATGAGGATCTCGCGCTTCACATGCTGCGTCCCTAACGGATCTGCGCTGAGTAGAAGCCCCCAAAATTCTGCCCGCTGGAGGTATCAGTACCACATGTCCACAACACAAAGGCCCTCACGAGTAGGTTGATGGCGCACGAACACAGCCTTTGAGGCTGGCCGTGCGCCGCCCAGCGATCAACGACCGACGCACCCTGACGCTGACGCCGTCACCGTCGCCCTCGCGCGTGTGTGCGTGCCTGTTGGCGGCACGTTCAATTCAACACACGTCTTGATCGCCAGGGTGAGTGGCGGCGACGCTATGAGAATGCGATGTCCTTATTATGACACTCCAAGCCCGGCACACGACGAAGACGATCGCAAAAGATGCAAACACCCCGAGCCGAGAGGGGCGGTGCACCTTCCGCCGCCCCACGGCCGCGCTGCTCCCCCATCGCCAGACACGCGCCCCGCCGTGCGCACCACCGTTTTGATCCGATCGGCCTAGTTTGTTGCAACTTGCTCAGGCGCGCCTAAAGAATCCCCCAAGAGGCGTCTGACGTTAAAAAAATTAAAACTTTGAATGTCATAAATTGATGATAATGTTAGGTTGATGACTAAATTACGTGCTTGGTGGGAAAGAGAAAATGAATTGGCTAGAAAGAATAATATTCTAGAGTTTGCACTATCACAACCACTAGTAAAACTGAAGCTCCAAGTGCTAGTAAACCTCCTACTATCAATGGTAAAGTAGTTGGTGTTAACAAAGTCTCCACCCCTTTGGTGAAACGTGCTAAATTACCTCAAATTGCTGAAAGTGCTTCTAATAAAAGTGCTGACATTTTTATAGATGTAGGAGATAATGGTCCCATTACTTTTGATGATAATAATTTTGATTTTGATAATTGCAATATCTCTAAAGTTATTATGTTTCTACAAAAGCTTGCTAGAAGTTCCAATGCTAGTGCCATGAATATGACCTTTACTGAACATATTACCAATGCTCTCATGGAACTTAGGAAAAAAAAGCTGAAACTTGAGACATCTATCCCTAGGAAATTAGATGATGGTTGGGAGCCTATCATTAAGATAAAGGTAAATGATTTTGACTGCAATTCTTTGTGTGATCTTGGTGCTAGTATCTCTGTTATGCCTCAAAAGCTTCATGATATGGTTGATCTACCACCGCGAGAACACTGTTATTTGGATGTTCATCTTACTGATAATGCTAAGAAGAAACCTCTTGGTAAAATTGATGATGTTCTTAGTATGGTTAACAATAACCTTGTCCCTGTTGATTTTGTTGTTATGCACATTGAATGCAATGCTTTTTGTCCTATTGTTTTGGGAAGACCTTTTTTTAGAACTATTGGTGCTATTATTGATATGAAAGAGGGGAGTATTAAGTATCAATTCCCCCTCAAGAAAGGTATGGAACACTTTCCTAGAAAGAGGATGAAGCTACCTGTTTACTCTATTATTAGAGAAAATTATAATGTAGATGCTTCTTCACCTGAAAATACTTGAGTTGCTTTCTATGCTTAGCTTTTAAAGGTGTTTTATTTCTCTGTTTTCAACATGTTTTCCTTTGTTTTGTTTGCACATGGGTGTTGTCTATGTCCTTAGCAACCCCGATGTATCTTTTCATTTGTGTTTTTGTTGAGCCAAGTAAAAGCTCTAGTGGAAAGTTGAGACTATATTTCGGATTTCTGCGTAGGAAACGGATCTGTGCTGTTCACTGTTAATTTTGTATAAAATCACAGAAAATTCAAAATGACTTGAACTTTTTTGTGCATAATCCTAGGATATATACGCAACTTTTATTCTTTGACCACTTTTTGATTTGAGCAACATAAGATTTTCTAAAAAAATCATCTTTACCTGCTGTCCTGTTTTGACAGATTTCTGCCAATAATTGTATTTGCATCTTAATCCCTTTCTTTTGGTGTTATTTTGAGAAAAAGAATTTTAAAAGAAGTTGTGAAAGTAGCTAATGTGTTTTTTAGTGTTAGGATTGTGTTGAAACTGAACCATATGAATTTATTATTTCGATTGCACTTTGCTTATGAAGATTGTGAGAAATTTGGTGTGAAGGAAGTTTTCAAGGGTCAAGAGAAGAGGATGATATGATGTGATCAAGAAGAGTGAAAAGCCTAACCTTGGGGATGCCCCGGTGGTACATCCCAGAAAAGTCCAAGAAGACTCAATCGTCTAAGCTTGGGGATGCCCAAGGCATCCCCTTCTTTATCAACAAATTATCTGGTCACTTCTAGTGAAACTATATTTTTATTCGGTCACATCTTATGTGCTTTATTTGGAGCGTCTTTTATTTTTTGCTTTCAGTTTGTTTTTATTTTTGCAATAAGCTTGGTTGGACCCCAGCATTCTGTTATTGGAGAGTGACACGCTCCACTTTTTCAAGGGAATACTTTGTATTCTTAATCTTTGTCTGGCTGCTGCATTTATTTAGCTCCTATTTTGCATGCATCTCTTATCAGAGTTGTTAGTTTTAGTAGTTTTATATGTGAGTACTCCCATGTTTGTTTTCTGTACCGTAAAGAGTATTTTTGTTAAAACATGTTTTGTATGGTGCTTGTTGGGAGAAGAAATTGTTGCTTGAAGTAGAATTTACAACAGTGCTAGTAGAAGCTTGTATAGACTGTGGCTAGAACTTTTTCATGCCATGCTAATGTTATTTTAGTTTTAAAGTCTTATGGTTATTGAGTAGCATGAATAGACTCAAATAGCTGAGAGTGTTTAATATGTCATTGAAAGATTCATGAGTTGTTCTTGTCATAGTAAAGCAGTAATTTATGGTATTCTCTTTCGAATGTTTTATTTGGTTGACTTGGCACATGCTCACACCATGTTTATGACTGTTAACCAGTCACGAATAGCCTCCATGACCACTTAGTTTTTGAACTTGTGATACCTCTTATGCTTTAATTAATGATGTTTATGTCGCTATGCATAATTATGGCTCTTATGCTCTCTTGATTTGTCCCTCCATGACCCGCTCTTACGCTTTAATTGCCCAGTTGTAATTTGTTCACCCCAGCATGCTATTTTTTATGGAGAGACGCCACTAGTGAACCTATGAACCCCGGTCCATTTTCTTACACTGTTAAACAAACCACTACTGTTTCCTGTTTTCTTTACTTACTGCAAGCATACACCATTTTCCACACTATACGTCTAATCTTTGTTTTCAGCAAGACCGGTGAGATTGACAACCTCACTGTACCGTTGGGGAAAAGTATTTTCGTTCTGTTGTGTGCTGGTTCCGCGATGTTGCTGACACCGGTGAAGCGCCATCACCACCGTCAGTGGCATCAACCTTCTGTAGGTCCTCTTTCTCCTACTGGATTGATAACCTTGGTTCTTAACTAAGAGTAAATTCTTACCGTTGTGCTCATCACACCCTCCTCTTGGGGTTTCCCAACAAACGTGTGTATCATGCGCATCACTAACATCCACCTATTATTCCAATACACAAGGCTTCACGGAAAGGGAAACCACATGCGGCATTCATGTGGTATTAGTTCTATTGAACCACCAATTATTATCTACAAAGATAATAATCCCTTACTTCTTGAATGTAAGGTGCATATATTTGTGCACGAATATTAAGATTTCGGTATTTGGCACATGACAAACTTATTTTATCTTACAAAAACACATGAGAGAGGAGTCCCTAGTAGTCACAAATTGGACACAATATGTCAAATCCCTCTATTACATATTGGGACTCATTTGTGGATGGGTAACATTGTCCAGAAATTGCAATACACCATATATTTTGCATTTTTCATAGAAAACTATACAAATTATATTCAGGAACGGAGGGAGTAATACTTCTGTTGCTCAGATGCAAACATGTTACACAGAAGAAATACACTAAGCATATTGGACCTAAATTGCAAGGATCGGGAGGAGTCTCTTCCTAGATTATAACCTATTCAAACATTATACTACACTATTTTTTCCCTTTAAGAGTTTACTCTCAAGGTTCTTATCAAGATTTTTAATGAGGTAATATCAACAAAAAATATATGTCACATGTCCTATTTTCCCTATCAGGTTTTTTTATGGATGTATACATGTCATACTAATTGTCCTCTAAACTCTCATATAAGTTTTCAAGGAGACAATCACCATTGTATGTTGCACCATTTTCTTCTTATTTTTCTGCTCGGTTTTAAGAAGTTTTAACAACATTTATTGATACTATTCTCCTCACATTTTTCCCACAGTGTTTTGAGGGAGAAACTATCAATTTTGAATATTATATGTCATACTTTTTGTATTCCCCACTGAAGTTATTAAAGGAAATATATAAGAGATATTTATTGTTCTCTAAACTCATATATGGGTTTTCCTTTTTTAAAGTTTTCTCATATGAGTTACCAAAAAGACAATAATCAATATATGTTGCATCATTTCTCCTTATTTTTCCATTGTGTTTAAAGGAATTTTAGCAGCATATCCTACACACTACTCTCCTCATATATTTTCCACATGATTTTTGGAGGAGTTACTAAAGATAACATATGCTTGTGATCAAGACAAAGGTTCTCAAGATTATATAAGAAATACAAAACATAGGCGAAACAAACTTTGTACAAGGGGGAGTGTTAAGAATCAACCAACGTTTGAAGCGAACCGACATAGTCAGACCATCATTAGTATTAGCACGTATAGTTAATAATATCCAAAGCGTCGTATGGACGGTACAAACGCATTCTAGATGCAGAACATGCATCACCTTGTAAACATGCATCTCAATCCCAAAATCTTGTATATATAGGGCTTTGCTCGGATCAATATAGAACAAGTGTAAGATCCCGTCGACAGTGAGACGCCTGTGATGACTTTGTCAATCTCAAGATCCGTCGGGTTAGTCTCTAGGAGGTGCCCATAAGGGTAGGGTGTGCGTGTATGCGTTTATAGGGGTGAGTGTACGCGTGTGTATATGAGCGCTTGTGTTTGTACTGTGCTTATTAAAAAGAATCTCGTTGCCTTATAAAACCACTCGAATGGATTGCACTCCCTCCGTTCCATATTAGATGACTCTTAACTATATGTATCTAGGGGGTATTTAACTTGTCCAATAGAAGGTGAAAAAATAAATGTGATGACTTTCCATTTCACTTCGGAGCTGGACAGAGTATGTTGGTTAATTTACAACTTTGCGTTCCCTCTCTCTCTCTTTATTGCACGTCACATCATCACATATCCTAGGTGGAACATTTTATCAACATATATTGTACAATGGTTGGAGATGTCCTCATATGCTCCTTGTAGCTACTTTTTTGTGTGGGGCTTCCTTGTATCTACGGTTAGAGCATATATTAATATCACAGAGATACCAATTACACCCAACCTCGGCACCAACTTAATACCCTAATGGCATTGCGGATGCACACAAGTGAAAAAAATAAGAAGAAACTAAACAAAAAATAAAAGTCCCGCTATAGAGTTCTAGTTCTTGGAGCAGTAGTACAACCACCACCAAGACAACATCTGATGTCCAATTTCTCCAAAAGCAACGCCTATAAGAAGGAAACAGTGCACAAGCACCGTCGTTGCCCGATCGAAGATTCTGAATTTCTCCCTGAAAATAGTCTCCTCTCTCAAAACAATGTCTTCATCAAGACCACTGCCAGGAACAACCAATTAAGGCCAGACCTTGCATTTTAACCCTGAAAGATAAGACTTTGAACTTCACCTATGTTGTCGTCCCCGCTTCCATACTGATGCCACAGTTTCTGAAACTCCAAGCCAGTTCCTCATCGACGCAAAGACTCCAATCACTATTTCTAGTCCTCCAATCTTAGCTTCCATAACATTCTCCGCCTCTGAATTCACCATGGATTTGCCCACGGTCACTGGTAGAAAAATGGCCTTCGGTATGCCAGCATCAGTCCCCAAGCGTCGCGCCCCGTGACTAATGAGTCTTTATTCCCGGGTCGGCAGGAGACCCGCGACAGAAGGTCAGACGTCGCGGTTTGGGAAACGCGTTGCCGCGCGTGGAGGGAATTAATTCCGGTTGACCTCGCCGCCCGGGACTATTGGTCCTTTATTCCCCGTGCCCGTGGCCAACCGGGACTAAACATCGGCTTCTCGCCTCCCCGCGGCGGTTTTTATTTCGCGAAGAGGCAGAAGGGCGCCATTTCCACTGCTCGCTCTCTGTTCTTCCTCTGTTCTTCCTCTCTCGCTCTCTGTTCTTCCTCTGTTCTTCCTCTCGCCATTTCAAGCACACGCACGCAAAATGGCTGAATGGACGCAGTACGATGGGAAGACACCATGCGGCAAGGATTTGGACGTGCTCTTCACCAACAGTTGCGCGCGGCTGCATGAAGCTCTAGGTCATTTGGCCGAGCTGTATTGGGCAGCTCCCGAAGAACACCGGTTCTTTGGGCTCGATCTGGAGTACACGGCGAATCAGAACGATGTTGCCGTCATCCAGATTGCGTTCAAGGAGTCGGTGTTGGTCTTCCAATGGTCAAGGTACGTAGAAGCTAGCACACGTGCACGTACAAATCTTGCATGCATGCATTTCGGGTTTTTTTGTTGCATGTGAAGAATACATATGTGCTGCAACTAATCTAACACATAGCCTATTTTTGTTGTTACAGTAGCTCAAGGCATTGCCCGGACCTTGTTGATTTTCTTGTCTACAATGGGTTTGACTTTTGCAGCGTTGACATCACGCAAGACCGCGTGAAGTTGGCGCGCATCGGTGTTGTGATACCTGAAGATCACTATATTGATCTTCAGAATCTTATCCAGTTCACCGGGCCAAAGACCGGGATGGCTGTCATGGCAAGCAACTTAATCCACCCCGGCTATCAAAGGATGAAGACTGATTTCCGCCGGGAGAATCACAACTATTGGGAGGAGACCCCATTGCGCATGACGAACCTCAAGTATGCGGCCATAGATGGATATGTCGCGTACGAGTTGTTCCGCATCTACTCGGCGGGGCCATAGATGATGTATGCGTTCGATATTGCGCATGTAATGGTTATCTAATTAGTAGTAATGGATATCTTTTGTGATCGACTCTATATATATATATATATATGTTAATTATGAAATGTGACCGACTCTATGTTTGTGTTATGCGTGTGATCGACTCTATGCATGTAATTATTTTTTATATATTTTTTCATTTTAAGAGTTTAAAATGAATTAGTATTATTTTTCTTCATTTTTTGATATATTATTTGTATTTTTAAGATTTTAAAATGAATTTGTATTATTGTTCTTAATTTTTGATATACTATTTGTATTTTAAGATTTTAAAATGAATTAGTATTATTGTTCTTCATTTTTGATATATTATTTGTAATTTTAAGATTTTAAAATGAATTAGTTCTATTTTTCTCAATTTTTGGATATATTATTTGTATTTTTAGAAATAATACAAATTAAAAGTTAATGTTTATTTATTTATTCAAAATTATTAATTACATCATTACTTTTGTTTATTAAAAGATTTATTTGCAATTCAAACAATTAAGAAATGTGGCTTCGACTAACATGTTAATAAGATTGATATGATACTACTATCACATACATGCGTGAGAAACACTTGGATTCGGAACGGGATGGAACTCGGAAGTTAAGCGTGCTAGTGCTAGAGTAGTGGGAGGATGGGTGACCGAGCGGGAAGTATGACCATGAGTAAGTAATTTGACTAGGGATAATCTTAGTTAGACAAACTCGTCGAAACCAAATAATTAGAAACCAAATGCCAAAAATACAAATTGTGAAAAAAAGAAGGGAGTGAAAAAAAAGGGAGTGAAAAAAGGTGAGAAAAATAATTAGAAACCAAATGAAATAAAAAAATTACGAAATAAATCTAGTCCCGGTTCATGTGGCCAACCGGGACTAAATGTCCTCCGACCCCAGGCTCCGCCACCCGCCCACGTGGACGGGCCTTTAGTACCGGTCCGTAAGTAGCGGGACTATAGGGGGGGGCTTTAGTCGCGCGTAGCTAGTCCCGGTTGCCTGGACGGGATTAATGGGCCTGGCGAACCGGGACTGTAGGCCTTTTTTCTACCAGTGGGTGGCAACAAATAAAGAGCTTCGCGCCGCTCCTTGCGTTGCGATAAAATACCACCTGATCTACCAATCTGCAGGCATTAACGCCCGTGGAAGATTGCCGACAGAGCCTTCCGGAAGCTGACAATCTAGCGAGATCAAAGAGGACAAGCGTGAGTTATTTCTTTGTATTGATGCAAGAGGAATCCTAGGACCGCCGCCTCTATTCGACCACGCCAGCATGCCCCCACGCCGATTGAATGCTTCCAGCAAAAAGATCGACCGGATCAGACACACGTGACATCGATAGGAGGAAGGCTGCACCTCACCCTAGGCATGCGCCACTAGTAGGGAAAAGGCTACCGCAGGCGAACCAATTTTGCCTACCGCAGGCGAATGTCTGTTCGCCTGGGACCACATCGCCAGCGGTAATGACTTACCGCAGGCGAACAACCGAATGCGCCTGGGGTATCTTGACATACCCCAGGCGAACAAGCTTTGTGCGCCTGGGGTAAGCCTCTTACCTGAGGCGAACAAGCGCTGTGCGCCTGGGGTACGTGTTCGCCTGGGGTACGATTCCGTATTCGCCTGGGGTATGGTTTTGCTGTGTCAAAAAATAAAAGAAACGAAAATAACAGAATTACAGCAAATTGACAGTAATAAATATGAAAATGACAGCAAAATAACAGAAATATTTCGATCATCACCAAATAGTCTCAATCATCACCAAATAGTCTCGAATCGAATAGTTTAGTTACAAGCATAGTTCAAACAGTAGGAGTACATAGTCCAAACAAATCGATAGTTTAGTTATCTAGACAAGCAAAACAACAAGTAGCATCAACACTAGGAGTACAAGGAGTATAAGCACGGCGATGGCGAATGTGGTCATCCGGGCCCTCGTCTTCTCCGTCTTCTCTCTCGCTAGGTAAGTGGCGTATCGAGCTTCCGCCTCCACCATGGTCTTGTACCCCTTGTAGCTGTTGCCGCTGAAACCGTGCACCTGTCTTCGGCATTGGTCCCAGTCGTCGTAGACTCCGGGAACCCTACCGACATACACAACATGCCATGTCATCTGTGCATAGGACAAAAATACGAGTTTAGCATCGAAAGTGATAATAGACCGCAAATAACTATCAAAAAATAGAAGCATCAAGGTTTACGAATAAAACACGACAAATAAAGGTCTAAAAGTTATATGATGCAAGTGTATACTAACATTTTGTCAATCCTATATTCTCGGCGGGAACGGACGAACGCCTTCTAGCGTGTTGAATGTCCGGGTGTCACGTTGCTCTCGTAGGTGTGCTTCTATGTCACGGTTGCTCGGTGGTGCGTGGCCGTGGAAGAACAAGCCACCCCGAGTGATGACATCCGACGAGAGTATCGTGCAGATCTTCCGCTGGATGCGACGGAACTCAGCCCGCACATATTCATCGGAGGTGTTGGCCATTTTTGTTGTCAGGTCTCGGAGATCACTTGGTAGATGGGCCTGTTGGGCATCCTTTAAGTACTCCCTCATCTGAAAGATGACATACCAAGCTTCCAACTCAGATTCTTGCTCCGATTGCTTGAGGCAGGGGAAGTTTGTTACGTGGGTGCACAGGTAGGCGCCTCGGACTATTTTCTCCTTTTTTAGGGGCTTGCCTAAATCGGCGGCGAAGCCGTTGAGGGCACTATTAAGAACAGCTCTTATGTCGGTGTAGTCCTTCTGCACCGCCCTACCTGCATCAAGATAAGTGCATTGCAACCAATGCGGTTCCATGACGATGAGTACGCATCCTCCGTTTCTGCGCAGAACATTTCGAACAAGAGCCATCAATATCATCAATCGGAATACTAAGGAGATTCTAGAAAGAATGTAACGACGTGAAGCATGTGACCGCTTACTTGGGAAAGTATGGCATGAGAATGGCGTTCTTATCCTTGTTATCTATCAAAAACCCCGTTATGTAAGTTGTGATAAGAACTCGGTCCGCATGTGACCGCAAGTAGTCCTCATTCATGTAGTACGGGTCCATAATCGCCATGTGCGGGGTATTCTCCATGACCATATCATGCGCCATGCTGAGCGATACCAGGCGGACAATGCTTCGGTCGAGCTTACCCAAGTGGAAGACCCTGAATATGTCTTCGTATCTGATGAAGAACACCTCTGCGGGATTTGAATCCACAAAGCCCAAGGATCGGGGCACCTTGACCACGTATAGCTGGTAGGAGGGATGTTTCTCACGTAGAAGTTCATTCTCTTTGAAAAAAATCCCGTCGTGGATGGTCCTCATGTCACCACCCATGACAGCGACAACCTCCGCCGGCAGCATCGGCTGACCCATCTCATGCACCTTCCTCCACGGGACGGCGGGCGGCAAACGGTCCAGGACTCGGGAGACCGCTGGCTGGCTACTAGAGGAGGCACCACCTTTCTTCTTGTTGCCCGGCCTCTTCCGATTCTTCTTCGGCCTCAAGCAGATGGGAGTGCCGCTTTGTTTTACCGCCTCCGCGGCCGTAGCACGTAGTGTATTCGGGGTAACCAGCGTAGGCTGTGGAGCCGTAAAGGCCGTCTGCTCCTCGGGAGTTTCTTGGGAATATGTTAGCTTCTTCTGGATATCCGGTTTTCTGGTGGGTAACTCAGAAGAACCGCCCTCTCCGCCATCTACCTTCTTTTGGATATCAAGAGTTCTGGCGGGTAACTCCGGAGGAGGAACCGGCTTCTCGCCAGCCAACTGATTTATGAAATCGTCAATGGGAGCAAGTTCAATATCCATGTAGTCATCATGGGTCGTCTCATGCTCGTGCTGTTGCTCGTCATTGGACGTCTCGTGCTCGGGAGGAGGAGGATCCACCGGAGGTGGAGAGAGGACATTGCCATGTTGGACCTTGTCTTGTTGGCTTGCCGCGGGCGCAACCGGTGTAGTGGTGACGGTGATGGCTTGGCTTGGCGCCGACCCTGACGCCGTGTTCAGCCGAATAAGGGCTTTCGGCCATAGCAAGATTTGATTGTCCAGTTGGCCGAGATTCAGCTCGCTGTCGGCATCGGCGGGTTGACTAGGAGGATACAAGTTCTCGAATCCCGGTAGCACCAGATCGACGCGAACCTGAAGCTCGTTGGCCGGTATATCTCTGCAGTGGTACTTGCGGGATAGTGGCTGCAAGATGCTCACCTTTGCAACATCCTTCAACTCGCTGCCCACTTTTAGCAGGAAGGTGCATCCCGTCGCGTCAGCCTGCGATAACATGCATGGATATGTCAGAGAGTAGGGTTATATTGAACTGGCTACAGCTTGAGACGGTCAATAATCTACCGTGAGGGCATTGAGCTCGGCTAACGTCGACGGACCACAGGTGATGGTGGTCTCGTCGAGCAGCAGGGTGGTGGCCGCGCCGGACACGGCTGACGGTCCATCGGGGGCAGGCACGTCGGGCACGGCCGACGGTCCATCGGGGGCAGGCACGTCGGGCACGGCCGACGGTCCATCGGGGGCAGGCGTGTCGGGCACGGCCGACGGTCCATCGGGGGCGACAGGCACGGCCAACATCGACGGTATGTTGAACGTCGGTAAGGGCCCCTGTGAGCCCCCGGCGATGTAGCCACATATTTTTTCAAATACGGCGGGGATGAGCGCATTCATCTTTTCCCCCACCGTTTTCTCAATCTTCTTCTCCATGTTTGTTTCCAAGTCATGGACCTTCATCTTCAGCTCCTCCGTCTCCTCTCTCTTCTTCGCCGCCCGCGACTCCTTAGTGCTGGGCTCAGCCAAGCCATGGTTGGCGTGCTTCTTATTAAGTCCGCCGCCGGTGATACGGCCTAAGTGCGGCCTTTTCAGAGGGTCCTGGCTCTTTGCCTTGTTGTACCCCCTGATGAAAGGCTTATCCCACCCGACTTTGGCCGTCGACGTCTGCGACGAGGAAGATTCAAGTTGTTGTTCTTCTAGCTGCAGAAGCAACATATAAACGGTTTAGAATTGGTTCCGTACTAGAATGAAATCATGTACTTGATGATGATGAGTTGCATGAAATGGTAAATTTCTTACCACTAGCTTCTCAACATTCTTCACGCTATCGTCGGTGACCAAAATAACACCCTCCACCATCTTCGGGTCCGAGACAAGTTCCTCGGTCGGAGTTACTTTTCTGTACCTCGACCTCATGAATTTCTGGAATTGCGGGTCATGGGCATACTTGGCGTAAGGGTTCTCAATCTCTTTTTCAATGTAGGCCTGGTCCTCTTTCGCCCAAACTGGCTCCTTCCCGTCGTAGCCACGACAGCCGAGATTGTGGTGACCGATGTTCTTCGACGCTAGATCCTTCCCCCATCCCGTTTGCTTCTTAGTGACATCAAGCGACTCGTTATCTAGGAAAGTCTTGAAGTCATCGGGCGTAATCCGCGGGAAGTGGCGATGGATCTCTTCGAATGGTGTCTTTTCCTTAATCATCGCCCTCACCATAGTCTTGTAATTGCTCAGGGCTTTGGTGAATCTAGTGAGGGCGAGTTTGTTCACGAGGTTGCCCTTCAGATTCTCGTTGTTGTAGGGGGGAGGGAACTCGTACCGCGCGTGCAGCCTCGAGATGAGTTTGGCGCGCAGAGTTAGTTTCTTCTTGAGAGTCGGCTCGTTGACATTGACGACGTCTCGAAGTATCGCGCCAAGTTGGAGGAAGTACCCCTTCACAAGGTCCAATGGCATTAGAGGCGTGCCACTGGAAGGGTCCACCTCCGTGAATTTCTCTCGAACGGTGCCGACCTTGTTCGGAGCTCGCTTCCGACGCTTGTTTCCCGTCGTGCTGCTCCCTGAGGGACCCCCGGCGCCACTATCAGTGGTTTCCTCCTCGCCACCGGTGAGCCCGTCATCATTGTGGGGATCGACATCAGGGTCAGTTTGTGTCGTGGGATAATCACGGCAGATGTTACCGGGGGTAACTGATCTTGGGGCAAGTCGACACAGGTATTTGGGAGAGTGTTTAGCTCGAAGGAAGACATGGCGTGAAGCAATCTAAGAACCGGAAAATAACTCGCCGGATCTCAATATGAATTATGCTGGATACTCGATAACAGGTGTTACAACTATGACTTGAATCTCTCTCAGGCTGAGCCCAGGGGTCGGTTTATATGGCACCCGTACCCCCCTTGGCTTGCCCTACAAGGCACATCCTGAGCCCTACTCGAACTCTGCATACAAACTCTAACTTTCCTTACCGTAACCCACAATCCGGGTTACAAACATTACAAGCTTTGGGCCTTCCAGAAGTTTCTTTGTCCTTAGCCGGATCCGGTCCAGCCGCCGTTTTGGGCCGAATCACACCTTTGAATTGGTATACCGGGTTACTATCCCCTCATCAGTAGTCCCCAGAATAGCTGGGGCTTCCAAGATTTACTCTTCGAAGCGTTGGCTATTCCCTACAGAAATGTTAGACACAAACACACGAAGGTCAAGACACAATACGTTGACGAATGGCTGAGTTTGGTACCAAGGGGGTCAGGTAATGACCCGGCTCTCCCTTAAAGGTTCTCCCTTAATCTTCCAGATTTGAGTCTTAATAGAAAACTCCATAATTTCACATCTTTCTTGATAATTATCGCTGATATCAGGAAGGAGATCTCCCCTTCCTTTCTCTCTGGATCATATCTGACTACGCATAAAGCGTGTTTTTCAAATTTCAAAATAGCCAACTATTACTCCGCACCTCCCGGGTTTCGCCCGTTAGGATAAACCTTTCCACCCGGGCTATTATAAATAGACCCCAAGGAGCAAACTCAACCCTAACGGCTCATTTCCCCCACTCCTCTTCTTCTCTAGCTCGAGTTCGCGGAGTGCCACCACGGAAGCCCTACGCACATCGCCGAAGCCCATCCGCCGTCGCTTGCGCTCCGCCACCACGCGACTCACTCCAGCTCCCAAATCCGCCGCCAAACCCCCGACTTGCCGGCCAACAATCGCGAAAGGACATCAATCTTGCGCCATCTGTCTCCGCAAGTCCCTACTTCAACCTCCCTCAGTAAGTTCCTCCTATCCTCCAGCCCATCCTTGCAATTTCTCAGCCTTTCCTTAGATTAGATCTGAATCAAGCTGTCCGCAATTTCTCGGGCCCTGCCGATTTAACTCACTAGCGCTTACCATAACCATTCCCCTAGATAGGATACATTGCTTATATTACTCCCCTAACGTCAGTACGCATTAATTTGGTCACAAATCTAGAAATAGGGTCCCCCATCTGGGCTCGGGCCGTCTAAAATTTCCGCCTTTGCTCTTATCCCTCCGAAAATCTCACTTCTCCGGCTCACTTGCTGATGGTAGGCATATGGGTATCCTTCTAACTTCCCCAAACACTTACCTTATGGAAAACCCTACAGGTTTTGTAATGATATACAATACCCGGACAAATCGTACTTGACCCAGCAAGGCAATACCCGGATCGTGTTTAAATAGTCGGTAATTGCTCATCTGCTAACTTCCAAGTTTTCGTTTCTTACGTCCTTCACTTTGATGTTTCACCAGGTCAATCCCATGGCACCCAAGAGGCAAGGGAAACAGCCGGCTAAGGCTAAATCCACGAACTCCATATCAGCCAATTGGGGGAAGTCCTCAGTTACCAAGGCTAAACTGGAGGAGTTGGTCGAGCTTGGAATTCTTCCTCCGCAGGAATCTATTCATTGGAGAGTACCGGGCAACGAAACCCGGCCTTCTCCAGCAACGGACGAGGTAATATGTTTCGTCGAACATGTGACCCGGGGCTTCAGGCCTCCGGGTCACCCTTTCTTTCGTGATGTCCTAGATCACTACAACCTCCGTATTTTCGACATAGGCCCAAACTCCGTTCTAAACATCTCCCACTTTATCGTTCTTTCCGAGTCTTACTTGTGCACTCCGCCAAGTTTGGCTCTCTTCGTTGAACTCTTTCAGTGCAAGCCGTGCCGCGAAAGCGGCGACGGCGCACTTCTTACTTGCGGCGGGGTTTCTATCCAGCGCCGCAAGAACTCCTTGATGCCTCCTATCACTCTCAATTCTCACGTAAAGCACTGGCAGCTCTCGTACTTCTACTGCCAGGATACCTCCCCTCCCGGCGAAAAGAAGCTGCCGGGTTACTCGGAGGGTCAGCTTGACATTTCCGAGACTTTCAATGCCTTCGCCCCTGACTCGGACAGGGAGGCTATCTTGCCTTTGCTGGCTAAGATCTCCATCTTATCGGCTCGAGGCCTCGTCGGGCTAAACCTGGTGAAGACCTGGGTCAACTTCCGCATCCAGCCAAACTCCATTCGTGAGAAGCTGATGTATGAATATTCGGGTCGAACCACGGACCCGATCCGATACTCTACCAGCACCTTCGCCCCTAATGACATGAACAAAACGATCAAGGGTTTTTTAACAGAGAAGCTCGAGGTAATCCGGAACATAGCCGGGTTAGAACCTTTTACACTCGAGAACCCCGCCCCCGCGGTAAGCTTTCTACCTCTTGATTTTGGATTTCAACAAGCTTACCTTTATCCGCTTTTCTTGACTCAATATTAACCATTGCCCTGGCATCTTCACCTCAGGCCGATAATGACTTTTGGACGGTCAACACTCCTCCTAGTTCCGAAGACGCGGAGGAGGAAGACGATGCCGCTAACTCGGATGAAGGTGTATACTCAATCCCCTCGCACGCATTATATCCTGCCTCCTCTTTTTCCTTATGCTATAACTTTGATATCTTTCAGAACGAGAGGATCAAGACGAGGAAGAAGAAGAAACAGACGGCAGGGCGGAGTCCACCAGCGAAGAGGACGAGCCGGAGCCGGCCACCAAAGCCGGATCAAAAAGGAAATCCCAAAGAATCGCCCTCCAGGTTTTCATTTTATTTCCTTGCCCTTTAATTTTTGCTCTCATAACGTCACTCCGGGGTTAACCTCATCTTCATCCCTTTTGATCATAAATGAAGGAGCCGCCCGCGACTAGGCGCCGACTAACCCGGAACCATCCGGGCGACGAGGCCCTTAACCCGGACACTTCGTCGCCCCCGGCTCGTCGCTCTGGTATTTATCGTACATAAAAACTCTTTCCGGACATTCCTTTGCGACGTAATCCCAAACCTTGCTTGCCATTTTTCAGTCTCTTCCGGGTCTAGCGGCGACTTCCCTTCGGACTTCCCGGTGAACACCGGGTAAACTCCTTTCCTTGACGTTATACCGAACTTTTATCACCTTTTTCATAACCAAAGATTAACTGCACCCTTATACCTTCTACAGAGCCACGGTTGTTATTAGCGACGAAGAGGGCACGGAGGCTAAGGTCCAAGTCGAGAATGAGCCGGCTGATGGCGCATTCACCGCAACTGGCGACGAGCAAGCGTCGCCACCGGAGTTGGCTAAGCATGATACCGGGTATCCAATCGCTTCACACGCAGGCGAGAAGGAGAAGGGAGCAGCTTCGAGCGCGGGAGGGGGACCAGACTTCGACATTCGGATGACCCGGGTGCCACCTCCTGTTACAAGAAAAGCTCCTTTTCCCTCTTTCCAGGTACCTGAGTCATCTAACTCGGATAACGCTGATTTTAACCAGCTGATGAGCGCTCTTCTCGCCATGAAAGCTTCAGAAGGAAATATCCTAGAGCGTATGGCTGCAGCACATCAGGTAATCTTACTTGATACTTCTTACTATACATCCAGTCCCCAAGTTCCGAGCATAATTTTCTGTAATTATTCTCGGTACTTCGCATAATAATTTTCTGTAATTATTTTCTCAGAAGGAAATATTCTCGTGATATCCGGCTTACAGTTGCACTCGTTCTTTGCAGGCAGAGATAACTCAGTCGGATGAAACATTACTTAAAACTGAGCAGCTCTTGCTTGCGGAAACAAAACGTAGGGAAACCCTTGAAGCGGAGATAAAGACTTTGAAAAAAGATGTCTCCAAATACAAGAACAAATACAATGCTGCCCAATCCTCGCTGAATAACCTGTCGACTCAAATTACGGACACTTACCGTATCTTGCTAAGTAAGTTTGTTATTTGCAATTAACTTGCGTATCTCTATCTTGCCGTTGTAATAATCAAGATTACTGATATGCTTTTGTGTGTTTCGATTGCATGTGCTAACCTTGCTGCTCCGGAGGAGAACACCGTTACTCAGGCTAAAACTCTGAAGACTTTGCTCCGGACATTTTTTGCCGGTACGAAACTTTTGCTGGATGCTATAAAGTGGCCTTCGGAGGTATACCCGGGCGAAGAAAATCTCATGCAGGCCTTGTCCACAGCGCCTGGATGGATTGAAATATTGAAGCGTTCATCTTGCCGGATTGGGATGACCCGGGCTTTGACGCTGGCTAAGGCTTATTTTCCTAAGCTTGACCCGGCCAAGGTAGTATCCGGGTTCCTAGAATTCAAGGCTGACGGGTCTAAGTTTAAACCCCAGGACTTCAAAGCTATACAATCTTCGGTACGTCACTCGGCCACAACTTTGGCAGATAAAATGGATCTAAACACAATTATGAGCTCATATGACTCTGAGGGCAAGGTTATTCTGGTGGAGGCACCCCCTCCTTTTGATATGCTGGAAAAGTGGTCGACTGACCTGGCCAGGAGGAAAGAAGAGGCTGCGAAGAGAGAAACCGAACTAGGCATAAAGCCGTCTACCTCAACACCAGCCGTTCCTCCGCCTGTCCGTCCTGACGTGAAGAGTCCGAGTAAAACTGCTGGCAAAGCCAAGGAGCAAGTCCAAGACGAAGACCCGGAGGACCACTTTCAGGATGCCGAGTAGGATGATACCTAGTGCTTTGCGTTTCTCGAGACTGATATGACTTTTAGCGATGCGCCTGTGCAACATTGATACTGATATTATGACTTTGCGCTTGTTAATTTATGATAACTCTTTGCCTCTCCCGGCTTTTGATAATCTCGATCCTTGTGTTACCTGTAAGCTTATTCTCGATACTTTGAATTCTTGCTTTGGACTCCCTTTCGAGACTCGGCTAACCGAGTATCGTAGGTTTTGATAGACGGACTTTTCTTTAAGTCCCCAAGACTCGGAAACTATGGTTTACGAGCTTTAGTAGTTAAGCAGTTTGTTTCTGTCTCGAAGTCCCCAGTCCCCATGACCCAAAGTACGAGCTAAGGGGGCGTGGCCTTTCTCAGATGAAAAACTGCTCTTTACCAAGCTGAAGACCAATAGCTATTCACATAAATACTGAAGTCATGCTTAATACTTGTTGAGTTTCCGGCTATTTGAGCCTTATACTCTGCATGGACTTGTGGTTTAGATGACCCTTTTGATTATCTTGTACTGTAAGCCGGCTTTCGCATGGATACCATGTTGTTACATCTATACGAAAAACAGGGTCAAGCAAGTCCCATTGGGCTGCATAGTTTGATTGTAATCGTAAGTGAACAGATCATGCCACTTTGGCGCGAGTCACATCGAGCTTAAGTAAGAATAATCAAGAAATTTGGCTCCTTTGTCCGGTTATAAGATTGCAGCTGTACCCGTTTTTTCGAGTAATCAGCCCTCATAACTCGTAGGCATCAAGGCCGGGTCTCCGGGTTTGTGATTACTTATTTAAGCACACCAATCCCCGAAGACCTATATACACGTGACGTATTTCAATGATATTGACGTATTGATAATAACAAGCATTACTTACTTGTAACTGAAGCAAAGACCATGATAAGACTCGAGACCATCTTCTTTTATCGATAAAAATTTCTTTTTTGAATCAGCAGGCCGCCTCATTAAAAACCTTCCAGTCCCCTTAGGTACCCTGGGTAGGAAAAGAGTGCGTATGAAACATGCCGTCCGTTACACTGCTTTAGTTATTCTCGAGAATCGGCCTCGCGTTGGTGCGGCCGATGCACATTCTCCATTTGCTAGGCCCTTTCATAATGAGTACCGGATTTGCTAGCCAATCCGGGTATATCGTCCTTGAAGCGTGATCAGCTGCGGATGGTGGTGCGTCTTCTTCTTCCCTGCTAGGAGTTTTGAAATGATCGTTCCTGATGAAGCCTACCATCTTAGGGTCTTGTTCTGCCCTAATTTTTGCTTTGTCCCCCTCAGGAGTTGGCTTTTTTGACGTTGTCCTCTCTTCTAGGTCCATCTGAGAACGGTAATGTTTGAGTTCTTCCTTCCTGCAGGCTTGCTCGGCCATTGCCGCATCTCCCTCATCACATTCAGCTGCTATATCTCGATTTCCGTGTATTCTAATGGTCTTCTTAGGACCCGGGATTTTCAGCTGTAGGTACACATAACACGGTCTCGCCATGAACTTGGCATAAGCCGGCCTTCCAAACAATGCATGATAAGGACTGCGCAACTTTACTACCTCAAAGGTAAGCCACTCGACTCGGTAGTTGTCCTTTGACTCTCCAAAAGCTACTTCCAGTGCCACCTTTCCTTCGGGGCATGCCGAATGACCGGGCACTATCCCGTGAAAAACTGTTGTACTCTTTTGCAGCTGCGATTCCTTTAAGCCCATGCGTAGGAAAGTTTCCCAGTACAGGATATTGATACTACTTCCTCCATCCATCAAGACTTTTTTCAGCTCGTAGCCGTTGACCTGTGGTGCTACTACCAAAGCTAAGACTCCCGGGTGATCAACTCTGTCTGGGTGATCCTTCCTGCTCCATGTTACCTCTTGTTCTGACCACCTCAAATATCTTGGAACGGCGGAAGAGACCGAATTAACTGCTTGTTTTAGTATCTTCTTATCCTTGTTAGAGCCTCCCGTAGTGTGCACGTGATATTGACCCAGCTGTTTGGGGTTAGCTTGAAAACCTCCCGCTCCCCCTTGATTGTTACCTTGATTTCCAGCTGGCGGGTTGCCGGCTGGGGGCGGTCCGTTGCCCAAATTCCCACCTGGGCCCGGGCCTCCTCCTCGGCCTGCACCTCGCATGGCTCTGTTCACTTCCTCGTTCTTCCACCTTTGTAAGTCGGCACACTGCTCCAATGAATGATTGGCCGGCTTGCCGTTCCTGCTATGCTTCGGGCATGCCATCCTAAATATGTCCCAACTGTTGCTTGGTCTTGGAGGTCCTTGGTAGTGTCCCCCATTGTGATTTCCAGTATTAAAATTTCCTTCGGATCTAGGTCTTGAAGACCCGGCCTCCGTGTTGGCTACAAACTCGGAGTTCCCTTCAAACGGGCGTTTGTTCTGGCTATTTCCATTATTGTTTGGCGCCGATCCATTGCCGGTTTTCCCACTGTTACTTGTGTTTGCTTTTGCTTTCTTGTCATCAACTTCCTCCTCTGTGGTATCCGTTGCAGCGTGTTTGTTGCATGCATCCATTAACTCTCCCATCGTAACCTCCGCTGCATTCCTACTAGATTTCATGCGAGTTAGATTTGCACTAAAGGAACATACTTACATGTTTTTGCCATAGCTTGCAGCGCGTCCTTAGGCTGGATATCTGTAGACGAGTGGAGTATCTCCATAACCCGGCGTACCCAGCTGCGTGCTGACTCTCCTTTCTTCTGAACGCATCTTTCTAAATCATCAATAGTAAATAACTTTCTGCATGTCCCATGAAAGTGCTTGATAAATGCGGTCTTTAGCTCCTCCCACGATTTGATCGACTTTTCCGGTAAATTGGTGAACCATAACTTTGCTGCTCCCTCTGACATCATTAAGTACATGAATTTGGCTTGGAGATTCTCGGATGCGTTGCGAATTGACATCGCCATCTCGTAGCTGCTCAGCCACGTTTCTGGATCCATTGTTGGCTCATAATTTACCACTTTCCCCGGTTCTTTGAACTTCTCCGGGTAAGGTTCTGCTCTGATATCGTCCGAGAGGCACTTGGGTCCCGCCAGGGTGGTTGGGGCTGGTCTTACTCGGGAGACACGTGACCCGGCTGGGGGTGCCACAAGGTGCGGCGCCACCGGCAACTCGTGCCCTGCAGACCCGGCCCCGGCTCTTCTGGCCCTGGAACTGTCCACTACCGCCTGCGCTGCTGATACTACTGGTACTGTCTGGATACGCGGTGGAGGCGGCATTTGCTGTTGCTCTTCCCTTCGTCGTGCCGCACTTGCTTGGACATTGCCCTGTTGCTGACTGACGTACGGCGTCCCATGCATTCCGCTTCTATGATCCGGATAATTGGCTTGCTGTGCTACCGCGGTGTGTAGCAGATCGATCGCTCGTCGGGTTCCTTCTGCATGAGGCGAATTTCCTACAGGAATCTGGTTTAATGCGAGCGTTGCTGCGTACACGTTGTCCATGGGATTGTTGTAATGGCCTGCTGGTGTGTGGAATCGTGATGGTGGTGGTGGCATGGTATTGCCGGCTGTCACCCCCGTCTGTGGCAAAGGTAACCCGGCTGGCGCGTTTGCCGGCTGTGCTCCTGTTGACGGTCGCGGTATGGTCCCTAGGTTCACCGGTGGAATCGGCTGATCTTGAGGCGTGAACACCAGGGTAGTCGGGTTAATAACCCCTCCTGTTGCCGGCAGCATAGTTCGGTGCCTTTGGTGCATCCTTGTCGTTTCCTCCCGGAGCCGGGTCTCTCGGTCATCCAATTCGCGCTGCCGCGCGGCCATCCCCTGCCTTTCTGCTTCTACTTGCCTTCTTTGCTGCTCCAATGCACGACGAGCCACGTCCAGGTCTCTTACGCGCTCTGCCGCGTTTTCTGGGGTAATAACTGTGGCCAAGACCGTGGGGTCCAAGATCAAATTATTATCAAACAGAGCCGGGTGGCGCGGATTCGAGGGGCCCGCCCCCGGTGTCCGGTTTGCTTGGAACCCAAACATATTTGCGTGTCGCTCCTCGTCTGCTGGGCGACTGGTGACCGATGCCGACTCTCCATCGACCTGGACCAAGACCGGGTCAACTGTACCTTGCTGCTGGGCCACTGCCTGAGCCGCCCCGACTGGCGCCGCGGCTGCGTTTTCTTGATTGAGATTGATCGCGGGAGCCGCATAAACTGCCACCCGGCGCATGATGCCCGGTGTAGATTCGTATTGTTCTTCCTCGCTGTTTTCCTTCTCATATCGATCCTCCGATAAATCCCGTATAGACTCGGTATCATCCTCCCTCTCTATCTGACCTGTTGTTCCAATCGACTCTTCTTTTTCCGATTGGACATACGTGTCTTCCCCTGACGCAGAATCAGATCCAAGATTATCACAATTCGAACTGGAAGTACATACCATACCGATGAAGACGTTGATGCTGCCGACCGTCACGACGGATCCGGTTTCGAGGTGATCCGACTCTGGCCCCCAGCCAGAATCGTCTACCATCTTCTCTCCTTTGCTGTTGACGTAGATTTCTCCGACGATGAGGTTCTTCATGCCCTTCCGAGCTTCTCCCGTGATGTAAACACCTTTGGACGCAGGCCCCACGGTGGGCGCCAACTGTCGTGGGATAATCACGGCAGATGTTACCGGGGGTAACTGATCTTGGGGCAAGTCGACACAGGTATTTGGGAGAGTGTTTAGCTCGAAGGAAGACATGGCGTGAAGCAATCTAAGAACCGGAAAATAACTCGCCGGATCTCAATATGAATTATGCTGGATACTCGATAACAGGTGTTACAACTATGACTTGAATCTCTCTCAGGCTGAGCCCAGGGGTCGGTTTATATGGCACCCGTACCCCCCTTGGCTTGCCCTACAAGGCACATCCTGAGCCCTACTCGAACTCTGCATACAAACTCTAACTTTCCTTACCGTAACCCACAATCCGGGTTACAAACATTACAAGCTTTGGGCCTTCCAGAAGTTTCTTTGTCCTTAGCCGGATCCGGTCCAGCCGCCGTTTTGGGCCGAATCACACCTTTGAATTGGTATACCGGGTTACTATCCCCTCATCAGTTTGTGTCCGATCTTCCTCTTGCGACTCTCGGGCCATAAGGATGTAGTGGTCCAATAAAGCCGGATCCGTAGTAGAAGAAGACATGCCCTAGCTAGCAGTAGACAAAACGTATACTGTTAGTCACCGGAAAAATTCGGCGTGACCTCGGCTATATATAAATGGTCATGCCGGAGTGCCAGAAATTCGCCGGAATGGAAATGAATCAACGTTCCGACAAAACATTGGCACTCAATGTACCTGCAACAGAAATTGAATGCACACATATAGCAGCAGTAGTACTATGTATGAGGGCGTTGGAAGAGGGGAGGGCGGGGGGCTGACCTGGGTTCGTCGTGGGCGTGGGCGACGGCGGCGTGGGTGACGACGGCCGGCGTGGACGACGACGATGAGAGGGACGGCGCGCGCGCGCGGCGTGCTCCCGCTCCTCCTGCCCTGCTGCTCCCGCTCCTCCTCCGCTGCTGCTCCTGCTCCTCCTCCTGCTGCTGCTCCCGCTCCTCCTCCTCCTCCTGCTCGACAACGATGACGGCGGCGTGCGATAAGAGAGGCGACGGCGTCGTGCGATGAGAGAGGCGACGGCGGCGTGCGGTTTGGGATCTATGAAACAGAGTGATTATGCGGGTTGGGGTTAGCAGAGCGGGGACTTACAGGCGCACAACGATTGATATGCGCCTGCGCTATCCTTTACCCCAGGCGAACAGAGAGAGGTGCGCCTGCGCTAATGTTCTTAGCGATTCGTTTTGCGCGGGCCCACAGAGGTATACCCCAGGCGCACAGACTGAAAAATACGCCTGCGCTAAGCATTAGCACCGGTTTGTATCACAAACCGGTTCTAAAGGTATGTCCCCTGGGCCCACCTACCTGCCCGCAGCAAATGGCCGCAGGCCTTTAGGACCGGTTTGAAGGCCTGCGGCCATTTGCTGCGGGCAGGTAGGTGGGCCCAGGGGACATACCTTTAGAACCGGTTTGTGATACAAACCGGTGCTAATGTTCTTGGCTCGATGCCCTGTTATGCGCGGCCCCACAGATCCTTACCGCAGGCGAATTTTCGGGATAATGCGCCTGCGCTAAATTTCGTAGGATTTTGGTTTGCGCGGTCCCACATGGCATTACCCCAGGCGCATGTCCTGTCAAAAGCGCCTGTGCTAAGATTTTCTAAATTACACAGCCCCACCCCGGCCTGGGACACATCGAGCAATACGAATGCTATAATATGTGGCTCCCCCACGTTGGTTTTCACTTAAAAAATACATACATATGAATGTTAACATATGCAAAAATATTTAATATATGTCGCATCGAGCGTAAATAGATTGGTTTAGCGAGATACCGCAAGTGTTTCTCTCTAAAAACACATTTTAATATATGTTTGCTGCTCTGATTGCCAAACGGATTGAGACCGTCGGTGCTCGCACCAAGCCTGATGTTCCTTGGGTCGTTCCCGAATTCCTCATCGAATGCGTCTAATGCTTTCCACTGACGTGCATCCGAAGGGTGTGTTAGCACTGGTTTTTCAACACGTTCTGGATCGCTCAGGGCATCTCCAGCCGTTGCGCCCCCCAGGGCCCAAAACGCCGCCGTTTTGGGGCCGCCGCGGCGCTAAACGGCGCTATTCTGGAACCTGGGGGGGTCGCGTTTCCCAGTCGCGTCCCGAGCCCAAGAACCGGCCCAAACAAACGCAAAATGAAAACAGGCGAAATTTTATTGCAAATTCGAAAACTGCGTACATATTCGGCGCGAATTTAAGCTAGTACGAAAAATTTAAACTAAACATAGGAAATTTAAACTACTCGATGACTGCTCCTACGCCTACGCATCGTCGTCTTCATCAGCGACGTCGTCGTGGCGGTGCTGGTTGGAGGGGCCGGCTCCGTCCTGGCTCGCCGCGGCGAGACGGCGTTGCTCCGCCCGCTCCGCTCGGGCCTGCAGGCGCAGCCGGTGCAGCTGCGCCTGCTCGGAGGGCAGGCGGTTGCGCCGCCGCTCACTCTGCAGCGCAACCTGCCGCCGGTCGGCCTCGTAGAGGGCGATGATGCCCTCTTGCTCGACGGAGGCAGCACGCTGGGCCATCTGGCGGCGCACCGCTCGCGCCGCCTCCTCCCGCTGGTGCGTCTCCAGGGAGGCACGAACGGCGGCCGCCTCCGCCGGCGTCGCGGCCTGCTCGAGGACGCCGCGCACCTCGCGGTACGCGTCCTCGTTCTGCGAGGTCTCGAACGAGTGCAGCCCGGCGTGCTGCTCGGGCCACACTGGTTGCCTCCTCACCTCGCGTCTCCAGTGGCGGGCGGCTCGCCGCGCTTCTCGCGCCTCGTCGTACTCGGGTGGCTGCTCCGGCGCCACCGGCTCCGGCGCCACCACCTGCGGCTCCGGCGCCGCTTGCTGCGCTGGCTGCAGCTCGTCGTCGTCGCTCTCGGGCACCGCGTCCCAGAGGTTCTGCATTGCGGCGAGGTTCGAGGGTGGAGAAGAAGGGTGGAGAAAGAATGGAGAGGAGGGAGTCGAGACTGTGCGTACGGCCGGGGAGGGGGCGGGCACCATTTTTAATACTACTCGCGGGCCAGTCGCCGCGCCGCGCGTGTCGCCGCTGCCGCCCCGCCATTAATCCGGTGGACTTTGACTGGGGCGCATGCACTGGCCGGCCGCCTCCGGCAGCCTTTGACGGCGCGGGGGTTTCTGTTCCCGCGTTTAATGGCGCGTTCTGGGAAGCGCCTGCGCTAAGTGGTGCTACCCCAGGCTATTCTTTGTCCCAGGCGAACGACTTACCCGTGCGCCTGCGCTAAAGGGAGCTACCCCAGTCCACTTTTTACCCCAGGCGCTTCGGTACTTACTCGCCTGTGGTATGTGTTATACCGCAGGCGAACTGATATGCGATTCTCCTGCGGTAAAGGAAGCGTGCCAGCGTCGGCCGTGGTTGGCCCTGCCACACTTTACCCCAGGCGCTTCCATTTTCTGTTCGCCTGGGGTAACTGACTTACCCCAGGCGCACCTACTCGCGCTTCGCCTGCGCTAATTAACCCAGGCACACTGTTTTCCTTGTTCGCCTGTGGTAGGATATGCTGCTATAAGCAAATCTCTAGTAGTGCGCCGTAGTGCTATCGCCGGTTATTCCGCGTTGTGTCCTCCAGCCATCACCGCATGCTTGGCCCTCTCAGCACATCCACGTCTCCCTGCAGTGTGACATTAGACGCCGCACATGGCGGAGCGCCGTCGTCCCGCTGCCATACCTTCACCTGCGCCGCCAAGGAGCCGAACCCCTCGCACGAAGGGAATCCGGCAGGCTACGCCAACCCAACCCGTTGTCTTTGACAGCCATAGCGTGGTCGCCACCGCCGGCGCCGATGGAGGTAGCGGCCGGTAGGGGAAGATCGGGCGTCGATCTTCTAGATTGGATCGGGGGTCCTCTGGAGCCGCCCTTGTACGGGGCGACCCGACTGTCAATCTTTTGGGATGGATGGAGAGAGGACGACATAGCTTTTAGGATGTATGTTTAGATTGGCCGGAGTTGGTCGGAAACGTGAGATCAGTTCGCGAAGGCGGCGGTGATAGAGACGTCCATTTAGGTACGCGTCCTAAAAATACTGATCTTCATGGCCGAGATCAGGTTCTGCTGCAAGCGTATGCTGTCCTAAGAACTCTGATATCTACTTGATGAAGTTACTGTTGCTAAACTAATGCTACACAACCAAACAGCTCCAGTTTAACGATACATAGACTACCTCCCCTAGAATTCGTATGAAGGAGGGTGCAAAATCGAGTAATATTCCTTTAAGCTATAAGCTCCATGAGCTGGGAGCGTTCTCAGCGATTTTGACTCGCGTTGTGTCTCTGCCTGTGGGGCCTTTTGCCTTTTTCTGTTGCTGATCGGGTGGGCCTGTTTGTTGACTACATGTGCGCGGAAAAGATGCTCATTGACCTCGCTGGCTGCACGTGTACCTTTCGTGACAGTGTGGGGGCGGGCGAGTCCTTGCCTCGCTGGTTATGGTCCGTAAGGGCATCCACGGTGTTCACACGCCGTTTGCTTCATCCCAGCAAGAATAACCAAACCAGCTTCTCACTCTCTTATCCATCCACACGCCGTTTGCTTCATCCCGATGGCCGCCGCGCGGTTTGGCGCTGCCCCGCCTCCCTCTTCCCTATCCAGCGCGTCCCCTCTCCCCACCGCCAAGCGCCGTGCGCCATCCCGGCCGTCGTGTTCTCATCTGCCCCTCTCGGCAGGAGGAGCGCGGGCCGCCGCTCACCACGACCACTATGACGAAGGGAGCGACCACCGCGTGCATACATGGCCGGTGCGAAAGGTTCCTAGTTACCTCCTCTCGGCTCGAGGCCTCCTGTGCCTGGCCCAGATCGACACCGCTGTCGTCAGTATGCCCCATATCAAAGCTGATGCCATCGTCCACATGTCCTGGCGCAGATCAAAATGTTTTCCCCCAGCTCGGGTCACTATCAAGCAGCTTGCAACCACAGCAGCCCATACGCGCTGTAATTTTGTTTGTGGCGGCGCTAGGCCACAATAGCAGCGACCGGCGTCAAGGAGGCCAACTGAGGCAAGTATTCCGTCATTTGAAGTTCATTCTTTTATCCCTCTTGATTCATTGACGAATCTGATGTTTTTATTATTGGTTGCAGATTACGGCGACCGTCCTGACGAGAGGAAGGGAGAGGACATAGCGCATGGTCTCGAGAAAGAGACTAACGACGTATCGCGTGAAGATAGTGAAGTAGATTATGGAGAAGAGCTGCAACTCTTCTGAACATCAAGACCATCAACTACGCAGGCATTCTTTAGTACTTCTGAAGTTCGGAATTGGGTTAGTGCTTTGCTTGTCTTGCTCTTAAGTTATTCCTAATATGCAAAGATTCAGAATCCACTCCTGGGTCTATTGAAAGCTTTCGTAGGCGGTTCAGATTTTAATGGCACTCAGATGATTTTGTCGAGATGAAAGTGTCGGTTCACATCCTTTTTCCTTTCTTCATAATGGGATCTCTGGACGAAAAGAAGTGACCTAGAAGAAGGTGTTATCTTGAAGAGTCTAAAACGAAGATTGGAATCTTGTCTGACTTTTAAGTCCCAAACATTTTAGCATCGTCTCGGAGTAGTACTTGAATGGTGTATTGATTCTTCAGATGTTCATTTGTAAAAAAAACATAGTTTATCTCAGTTGTAGTACTGATGTTCTTTTGTGACCCACCTTAGTCTCTGGCCTGACCGGGAGATCGACACGTCGGCAGGCGGATGTGGCTGTACATGTGGCAGTGTGCTCCTCCCGTGCATGGAGGATGGTGCCGGCAGTGTGAGTGGGAAGCGGAGGCTGTCGCGACGTGGGTGACGGCCGATGTGCTACACGGGGATTCAAGGGGATTGGTGTTTATTTTGGGTGTTGCTTATTTCTTTGATTGTGTTCTATGTACCACATGTACGCCCTTTGCCTACTATCGACGGGCAACGGGAGGCTTCTACGCAGGTGCCGCTGTGGAGGTGGTGGTGCGATCCTGTAATGGGTGAGGATGAAGCATGACGGGGTAAGGTGTGCAGTTTGACAATGCGGGAACTCTAAACGAGGTCGAGCAATGTCGAGGACTTGTTGAGCCCGAGCCACAAGGTTCATGTTTCTCCTTCTTCTCCATTTCTTCTGAGAATTTTTCTTCTCTTATTTACTAAAGCACATTATCGCATCCTATAAATAGTTGTTGCAGCTCTTTACACTCTCTTACAACACCTATTTTCTCTTCTGATGTTGCCTCTGCCCAGTTCCTCGTGGACCATGTGATGGTATATTTATTTAAGCATCTAAGTGGCATAGTTGAACATCCAGAAATATTAGCGCATGTAATTTGCTATGCTTGGACTGTAGCCCCTCTTATTAATTAGAGGTAATTTATGGACCGAGAATAGTTACTAGATAGTCGTCTAGGGTATATCTATCTTTATTCATATTAGCACATTTAAATAAAGGGATTTTCAGATTTAGAGAATTCAAGCTCTTTTAAGATTTATGTAATAATTATATTTGTGCAACAAGTGGTTGAATCTGGCATGTAGTCAACACTGCAGTGGTTCTTGACACACACACAAACACATACTCCTACTGAAATTCAGTTCAAATCACAAAGTGAGTAGCTAAATTACTGATAGTCGGAGTCAGTCAGGTATATGCAGAGTTCTAAATTCATATATTGGTCGTACAAGATCACTACTAAATTCCGCGCGGTCTGTAACGTTTCAATAACGTTGAGGATGGGATCCAAACCGTCGCCAAAGGGCAATCCGAGACGGAGTGAGAACGTTCCTGATCGACTGTCACGGAAGATTCTGCGACGATTAAATGAACACTAATCCGTCGCGAAGCCCGTGACGGAAATTCGACCATCGTGAGCTACTGGTCGGCCCAACAAGGAGCGACGTTTTTTTTCGTCGCAGCGTGTGCACACGTGGCATCGTACTTTCCGTTACCCGTTACGGGCGCCGTTGACGTCAGTTATATCGTTCCTGACGTCATCATTTTCTTGACATTTTAAAACGTCGCGATTGGAAATACAGTTACCTTACTTTATGACGTCATCGATCCCGTTTGATGACGGCATACTACGTGCGACGTTTATTTTCTCGTCGCGGATACAAGCACTATAGATGTGCCACGTGACGCTCTCATAAAGTTCTACGTATACGCTTATTATCGACGAATTTATAACGTTGCTCGACGGTGAGACGTTTTAGTTCGTCGTAAGACGTCGCGAATCATGAGCCAGCACGTGGACTAACATGGCATGGCCACGTCAAAACGTATCTGTGATGTGATTTTCCGTCTCGATTTCATTCAATAAGGTGACGCCTCGTGGACCTACCATATAGTACCACGTGTTCTCGTATCCGTAACGGATCGCATCCGTCGCTAGGTGCTCTGGTGACGTCATCGTGGATCGACGTTTTTTCTCGTCGTGGTTCGAAAGGTCGTTCAGCGGGTGCGGACGAATTTAAAATTCTAGCACTGCTAGTTTTCATAGAAACCCACACGCAAAAACATGCAGCAAATAAGACTGGTTACAGCCTCACAAAGGCCACCCGCAGAGGCATCAAAGGGCATCTGCAATAGTTCACAGCCTCACAAGGGCCACCAGCAGAGGCATCGAATGTCATCTGCCATAGTTCACAACCTCATAAGGGGCACAAAAGAGCTCACCAAGGGCACCTACCAAAAAGCCACCAAAATACACCACGAAGAGAAACAGTTTCATATCAGCTACCCAGTTCACCAGTCGCAGGGTTGTGTTGGGGCGTAGAAAGTGTCCTACCCAGTAACTTCTGAAGAATGGCATTGCATCTATATTGAGCCTAGGTATTCTCTGCAGATTGCTTTCGAATGTCATCCAGTTCTTGTTGGCGGGCGATCCTGTCTGCATCAGCCTGATCCCTGGCTGCCTTCAGCTCCATGACAAGTTCATGTTTCATGCTTAAATCACGGTTAAGCTGGCGCTGGAGCTCATGCTTTGTTGCTCTAAATCGGGTGGTTGTCACGCCTATGTTCTTTAGGAACATAGGCTTTCGCTGGCCCTGCCCGAGCACCTCAGCGACAGCTTCGGCGGCAGACAGAGGTGGCCTGACAGTGCCCCCCGGTGAAGCTGGCGCCATCTTTGCTTCCATTTGAGTCTAAAAAGCATGAAATAGGACAAGATGAGATAGAAGCTGAACTAGCTCATAAGGAACATTGATATGAAATATAAGATGACAAGCATACATAAGCTAGCAGATGACAAGCAATTAAACACACATGTACATTACTAACGACAAGCGTAGATAAATTAGTTGACGACAAGGATGTACAAAACATAGTTGGAAACCATGCTGAAATGACAGCACGTTTAAGTGCAAATTTTTACAGACGTATCTAGTTATGCTGGAATGACAAGGGATCTTCATGTACAAGTATATATGCAACAACAACCGAACTAGCTTTTTTAGTAGATAAAAGGAATTTTATTGCCCAGCTTTATGTTAACAAAGCTCAGAGTTCACACAAAGTTGATTACACGCGCTGCGGCATACATCTTAGCCAAAGTAGATTTTAGGGGACATAGATGATGGAAAATAGGCATCCGAGGAACATAGATGAAAATAGCACACGACAAGCATGTACAGAACATATATTAAAATAGCAGATGACAAGCAAGTTAAAGCATGCGTGTACATGAACTAGCAGATGCCAAGGAAGTTAAAGCATGCATGTACATGAACTAGAAGATGACAATCATGGGTGAAATAGCTGATGACAGAAGTTTGCAGCAGAATTCACAAAGGGAAGGTGCCCTACAAGAATCTATTGAGGTAAAATGTTGATTACAGAGATGTGAAGAATTCAGGGGGGCTTACAATTTCTTTTTTCTCAGGCGAAGGGTATGTTCCATCCAGCTTGTTTATGTGCGTAGCTTTGAACAGTTGAAATGCATCTTGATCCTTGTCGCAATAAATCTCATAGCTTCGAGAACCCGTATGAGCAGGGTACATGACACAACCTTTGCTTGCTGCAGCTTTCAGACATGCCGTCTACACGAACAAAGTATGAAGTATTAGCAACAATCATGGTTATAGAATTGATGCAATAGCAGTTCGAGTGAGCAAAGACACATACCTATTTCTTGGTTTAGCCCCAGCTGGCTAGTAAAGCTTTTCCATTCAGCATCTCCAACCTTCTCTATTGGTGGAGCTTTAGGCAAAACCTTACTCTTGTCTTTGACACTGTCCCAATACTCCTTCTTCAGAACATGACGCATGTTCTTTGTACGGCTCTGGAGATGCATTTCAAGAGAGGACACGATATCGGGGTCATCGAGGTCCATCAGAAACTTTGACTGAAAAAAACGAAATATCATACTTCAGTTTTATGAACAACAGCGGACAGAACTAGAATCAAGAGTTACAAAACTTACAGCCACATGGCCAGCAAAGGCTTTAAATATGTCAGGCCTTTTCTTGTATTGCTTCCAATGGATTAAGACGGGGACAACCTCCTTGACTGCAATTGAACATGCAGTGGTATACATGGCACAAACTTATCGTCGGCTGGCCTACTACATCCAGGAGGAATAACTATTCTGATCCTCTTTCCTCTGGACATCCTTCCCAGCCCCTTTCCCATGTTTATTCCCCTTTCAACCCCACCTCCACCACTTATAGTGATGTCTCCAGGTTGATTATCTAAAAAAATGTGGCCACGCTAGAGTTTGTGTTCTGCATTTCAGATTTAATTCTGGAAATGGATAGCACAGTTCTGCAACATGTTACCTTCCTGGCACAATTGATGCCGATCTTCAGACCATAAGTCAGAAACCGGTACCTCAGAGTTGGCATCTACCTCCTCGACTTGGGAACCTTGCCCCTCGTGTTGGAATGGTGGGAACTCGACTTGGGAACCTGGCAGCTGGCCAACGAGAAGATCCTGGGTGTACTGGGTGTGTGTCTCCTCGCGGTGGTCAGCTGCATCCTTTTATTGAGCAGCTTCCAGATGACCATGGGCAACTGTCTGCTTGTTTTGGGCAGATTCATGTTGGCCAAGTTGGGGAGCTTCCTGCTGGACTTGGGGAGCTTCCTGCAGGACTTGGGGAGCTTCCAGCTCGAGCGGGCCGGCTGCCTTCTCGGTCACCACAGCTACCACCTTGGTTTGGACCGCATCTGGCTGCTTGTGTTCGACATCTGCCGTCTTGTCATTGTCAGATGGCTTCTTGGGGGGCTTAGATGGCTTCTTGTTCCCGGGTGGTGGTGGGGTGACTGGATCAGTGGGCTGTTTCTGCAAGCTCGTACTTCTTGTTCGACACATTCTGGGTGCGGAAACTGCCTATGCAATATTCTGGATATTTTTATCTCTTGTCGGAGTAACAGTTGATGTGTTGTAAGATTTGTCAGCACGGACACGCTTCTTGCCACTCAAGGAGTTGCCACCTGGAGGCATCTGCCCCCTATCGGATGTCGTCTTGACTGTGAGTTTCCTAACCTACATAGTTCACATGTACAGATAAATGGGGATGGTAGCACAACATATATGTAAATGCAGTAATTAGGTCACCAATCCCACACGAGATAAGTAAGTAGCACCTTCACTACTAAGCTATCATGAAAGGGTGTTGAGCTAGAAGGTAAGGGTTCAGCTTCTTCAGTGAAGTCTTCCTCCCTCGAGGATCATACTTGGATCTAGAGCTTTCCTTCTTGCTCTTTTTAGGGGAGAGTACGGTCGGGCTTGCAAGAGCACGTGCTAGTATACTACCCATCAGCGGATGGTTTCTCAAGACATTATTGATCCATGTTTTGTCAATGGATTTTACAAGTGGTTCTAACATAAATCAAGAGCTCAACGTAAGCTACAAACATCACACTAGATACTATAAGAACCCATTAAAGCTACAAAGTAAGATTTGGGTTTCTTTCATGGAGTGATGTTCTGACATATAGTGCTGGTGTTGATTGTTCTGTACTACTCCCTCCGTTCACTTTTATAAGGCACTCTACTTACCATTTCAATTTTAACAACATACATAGTAAAATGAGTGCATATATGTACAAAATAGCAAATTTTGACCATAGGAACTCATCAAACATAAAGAAGCACATAACAGGCAATTTTTCCGATATCAGGAACTAAAACATAAACGAAAATGTGTAGGGAATAAACATCAAACATGCTGAAATAATTATGTCGGGATCGCCTCAGGATTTAGGTGCTTTTTCTTACTGCTTGCCATGGCTGAAACCATCTCTCCAGGAGTCAAGGTGGCAGGCCTTCACGAGATAGTTGCCTTGAGGTTAGTGACAAGGTGGCATACCTCGACGAGGAAGTTGCCGCGAGGTTAGTTAGGCGGTGGCAGACCTAGATGTAAGGCGAGGTTGGTGACGAGGTGGCCGAACTGCAAGCTGGACAGCGAGGTGGCAGATCTTGACGGCGACCTGGGCGGCGAGGTGGCAGATCTCGCGGCGAGGCGGTGAGGTGGCAGAGCTGGCGGCGAGGTGGCAGATCTGGCGGCGAGGTGTAAGATCTGGACGGCGACCTGAACGACGAGGTGGCAGAACTGGACGGCGAGGTGGAAAAGTTGGGCGGCGACTGGCGAGTTACACGGCGAGGTGGAAGACACGCATGGGGGAATGTTAGACCGGGACGGAGCTACACGGCGAGGTGGGAGAGCGGGACGGAAAGCTACACGACGAGGACGCGAGGTGGGAGAGCTACGCGACGAGGTTGGAAGAGAGGAAAGAGGAAAACTTCGTCAATGGAAATTGAGGGGGCGGGGGGGGGGGATTTCGTTGAGAGGCCGCGGGTGAGTAGAGGAAGGTGAAAATTTTTGCAAGAGGAATCACGCACGCTGTGGGGGAGACGCCAAAATTTGAACCAAAATTTGGGGTGGGTGCGGCACGAAAATTCTGCGCGTGCGAGTTCGTGTGGGCGTGGACAGAAATATTGCTGGCCGTCGAATGCATGATGGGCGACTTAAACAAATTGACAATCTATGCAATTGGTTATCAAATGACTATGTAATTAAAAGTGGGGAATGTCAGAATCCCGCCTAAGACTAACAAGATGTAACCCTGTCATACCTATACAAATATTATGTGAGGTTCCCCCTGTTCCAACAAATCCGGGACTTTCGGTCTCTAAGTAGTCCTGGATCGGCTCGCCAAAGAGAATCTGACGTCGGTGAAGCCGTAACAAAGAGAGTGAGGGAATGTTGGGAATGCAATACACATGAGACACTCTAACACACGTGGTTTGGAATACCATGGGATTTGGTGGCATTCAGACGCTCTGGAGCCCCTCTCCGGACAAACCCTAGCCCTGTTGGGGAAAAGGCGAACTGCCCTTCTAACCCCTCTACGTGATCCGGAAGAGGGTAGCAAAGTGGAACCCATTGCTTGGTTGTGTTATTTTACGCCCAAGGAACACCCAAGGCAATGGTAGATCCCACCTCTTGGCGATATTCCCCCCGTTCCGACAGATCCGGGAGTTTCGGGCTCTAAGTAGTCCTAGAACCCGCTAAAGAAATTTTGACGCCGGTGAAGCCCTAACACAGAAAGTGAGGGAATCTTTGGCATCCAATACCCATGCCACACTATAACACACATGGTATGTCCTACCATGTGATTTTGTTGCATTCGGACGCTCTGGAGCCCCCTCTCTGGAGAAACCCTAGCCCCGTTGGGGGAAAGACGGAATTGCAGTTCTGGCCGCACTACGTGAGGCGGAAGGGTACCAAAGTGGAACCAATTGCTTGGTTGTGTTAGTTTAGGCCCAATCAACACCCAAAGATGGTAGGGACCACCCTATTGGAAAGATTCACCCCACCCACCCCCTGCCGTTCCGTCAGATTAGGGAGTTTTGGGCTCTAATGTAGTCATGGAACCCGCTAGAGAGAGAATCTGATGACGGTGATCCCTAATGTGGAGAGTGAGGGGATCTTGGGCATCCAAGACCCATGCCACACTCTAGCTAACACGAATGGTATGGCGCATACCATTTGTTGTGGTAGCATTCAGACGCTCTGGAGCCCCTGTGCAGAGAAACCCTAGCCCCGTTAGGGGGCACTACAAGAAATATGTTGATACGTGACCCTCAATTTTGCTCACTAGAAGGTCACGTAGTTTCATTCATGACTCCTTTTTTACCAAAAATGGAAAGTCACATACCGATCGTCTTATTTGATCGTCAATGACTAATTGGATTGAATGGTCATATAGTCCACTATGACCAAGCAATTATTTTGGTCATGGGCTGTCCTAGTAGAGCCACGTCAGATCCTACATGGCCAATCCTACGTGGAAAAATTATGACCGAAAGAGTTGGTCATGGTTTGAGATTTAGCCCAGTCCACACTGCTACTCTATATGGGCCAGCCCAATGTTTTGGCCCATTAAATTGTAATTTCTCCTGGATTGATATGAACATTTAGCAGTTTTACTTTATGGGCCATGGCCTTCTTAAGCTCCATTTGATCCTTGGGCTTTGGCATTTCTAGTTATTTTGTTTTCGAAATTTCATTAATTATACTACGGAATAAATTCCAATGCTAGTTGGGCTGAGCCCTTTTATTGCAGCCCACTTATTTCACGTTGATGTTTTCACTATGGGGTTCATACTGTAGAGCCCAGTTGCATACATCTTGCTCAGATTCAAATCTCAATAAACTCATTTGAATTGAAATTTCATTTCAATTCCAGTAAATTTGAATTACAGAACATACATAACATATTTCAGGAATTTTAAAATAATCACAGAGCACATCATCACGTACTCTAGGTTCAAATAACAGACCAAAATTACAATCAGCAACATGGTTTCAACACATTTACAGATGCATTTGTGAGGTCTACCCTTGCAAATATAGCATTAAGGTACCAGAAATCTCAACCCATGTCATGTGATGCCGTGCACTTGGCTGTAGTTGAAGAAGATCTGGTCCGCAGACGCTGGCCGAAGATACTCATCCGTGTAGAAGTTCACCATGCGCTCCCATCGGCATTCATCGATGCTTCAAAGAAATTGCCAGCAACATAAAAAAGTTATGCAAGTCAGAGACACAATGTCAATGATGGTTTACAAAGAGAGAAGATGATGTGCTATACATTTTTAGACACAACAATAATAATAAGCATCATTTCACAGTAGTGCACTTCAAGTTAATTATCCACAGATCATCATTAAAAAAATTAAGAATAAATATACAGATCATCCCTACTGCGAGTTTACCTCATATTACTTCTCGAATTTCATGCACAAAATTAAGTTAATTTCACGTGTTGATCTCCTAGCAGCAGTGAGGACTCGAGAGGAATAACTATATATTTCTCTCCATCTCCAACTAGATACATAGATTATTTTTTCAACTGGCAGCAAATACATAGGATGCCAAATAACCACCAGCCGTGCTTACAAAATAATAACCAGATGAGTAATTGACTGAAAAAACCCTAGATCGTATATACAGTAACATCACCCTCCCATGCACCAGACAAAGAAATATTATGCAAGGATCAATACATACCTTTCTGTACTGCTACAATTCTACGCCAAGCAAATTATTGATCAAAGGAAAGGAAAGTAGCTATATAGCAATGCACTGGTAAATCAATTTTAGGATAGTAGGTACGAATGATCATGCATGTAGTGTTGAAGTATAATCATAAGAACATATCTGTATACATAAACTGCAATGTTCAAGTAAAGTAGCTCACCTTACTTGTGTTCAGAATTTGCCTACTGAGCCTTTTCAACCTTAGCAGCCACATTATTCTGGCAAAAAGGAACAGTTGAAATTAATTACAGGAGTAAAATACATAGCCACAATGCTGAATTTAAACTAAATAGCACTATCAAATAAAAACTCAGAACAAGAGACAACAACCACAATTTTATTACTCTTCATAACAAGAACAATACAGTTCAGATCAATCAAAATTAGCACGCAGAAAACTTGTCATGTTTTTACGGTTCTGGATACTCTCTTATCACTCATATAAAAGCAAGAAAATATAAAAAACTTTAGCATTGCATTACACATCTTTTATGTACTGGATACGAACTGTAACTATTGATCTGCAAGCACTGCAGACTTCATGGAAATTAAAGCTGCCAATGAGACCTGCATAGTAGCTGGTATAGCTTGTCCTTGAGGTATGGTTCCTCTGCAAGCTGGTATAACTTATCCTTGAAGTTCAATGTTGGTACCTAAACAATCGACAATGAGAAACCCTAAGCTAACCTCTCAGATGCACCTAAATCGGTGACTACAAATGTCCCCGATGGGAGGGAAAGGGTAGGGGATGGGCATACCGTTGGTGACGATGGCACTGGTCTGGGGTGGGACCTTGAACCCCTCGGCAGCGAACTTGAGCAACACGGTGAAGAACGGCTCCGAGATGTTGAACCTGCGACAAAGCAACAGAGCGAGGCGGGTCAGCGCCACCACGAACAGCCGCTGGCAGACGCCGGAGTAATCGGCGGCACGAGATCTTGTCCGAGGAGAGAGAATAGGAGCGGCGGTACTCACGCTTTGAAGGGCAGAAGCAGCAGGTCCAAGCCCATGCCTTATCCCGTCCTGGTCCACCAGGATTCAGCCCAGATCTGGCGAGCTCGACGTCGTGGTGACTAGCTCCCCGTCGCCATGGAAAACCAGCGCCGCCGCGGGGAGCGGCCGAGAAGGAGGAGTCGCCGTGGTCCGCGATCTCGCCCTCCTCCCTCTCTTGCACCAGAAGGTCCAAGCGTCCCAGGCCGAGGATGGCAGCGCGATCTATGTACGTCGAGAGTGGATGGAGAATGGCGTTGGTTGTGGGAGACAGAGGTGGAGGTGTGAATTGGATCGTGGGAGGCGGAGGTGGAGGTACATAGAGGATGGCGGCGGCAGGGAAGAGAGGCGAGCGTTCTAGGCTCGGGTGGCAGGGAGGGAGGCAAGGAAGCGTGCGTGTGGGAGTGGGTGGCTGCCATGGGTTTGTGCGGGGAGGGCGCGCCGTCATGAGAGGGAAGATAGGAAGGGGATGGGTTCGATATGAGCTAGGGTTTGCGCGGAGGCGAAATATGTTGCTTATATTCTTGGCGTGCGCGCTTCCGGCCGTCAGATTGACATCGGACGTCTCACGATGCTCCAAAACCTATCAAACGGGCCTGAAGCCCAGGAGGGGGTCAAAGGTTGGGCCAGTTTTGGCCAGTTTAGCAGAATAGTTAGAGCAGCTCTAACTCATCTTCCCCTCAAAAAAAAACTCTAACATATCTGGAATAAACTCTAACCCCCTCTGCCGCTATATCTAGTGGGTCGTGAAGGATTTAAGTTATCCGCCCCCAAAACCCTACGTCGCGATCCCCCCACTCTGCCACCCCTCCGCCGCTCCGCACTAGCACTCCGACGAGCAATTCCACGTTGCCAAGAAGCCGGGATGACCAACAACCATCCCCACACATGCCATAGTTTGTTTAAATCTGACCATATTCCACAAAAATATGCATATTGGTACAACTAACAATGTTCACGAAGAAAGTTTTTTTTTCGTTGAATAAAAATACCATTTTCCCTTTCCGGAGTGTCAAAAGTGGCTTTTTTGTGAAGCACATACACAAAATATGTTGCAAAAATGTACAAAGTAAAATTATAAATAAATTATGTCATATTTTATATACAAATAACAAACGTACTGCATCTCACTAGCTCAAAATACACCTCCTTTGAAAAAGACAAATTTCTGTCGATTCAGCTGAAACCGGGCCAAATTTGAACTACAGGTGCCTCATAGTTTGCTCATGATTTTTTGTAAAAATCATTTTTAGGTATCCAAGTACCTATTTAAATAGAGATACACCAAGAGTTCATCAAGATTCAGCACCTAGGTACGAACGGTCATGCCCCCCGTTTTGACCGTTTCCCGAAACCGGCTTACAAAATTCCAGAAAATTCAAAAAACCTCGTAACGATGCAAGACCTTCGCGTGGTGTTGTTATATATGTCCTAGTATCCACCAAAAATAATAAACTTTGAATACGAAAATTTGGTGGAAAATGTGTTCACAGAAATGAGCTATCTCGTACGAAGATTCATGGCTTTCGGGCCAAATGACGGATGTTTTGGCCACATCCGTGGCATAGTTTTTTTGAATCTGACCATATTCCACACAAATATGCATATTGGTACAACTAACAATGTTCACTAAGAAAGTTTTATTTTTTGTTGAATAAAAATACCATTTTCCCTTTCCGGAGTGTCAAAACTGGCTTTTTTTTAAGCACATACACAAAATATGTTGCAAAAATGTACAAAGTAAAATTATAAATATATTATGTCATATTTGATATACAAATAACAAACTTACCACATCTCAATAGCTCAAAATACACCTCATTTGAAAAAGACAAATTTCTGCCGATTCAGTTGAAACCGGGCCAAATTTGAACTACAGGTGCCTCGTAGTTTTCTCGTGATTTTTTGCAAAAATAATTTTTAGGTAACCAAGTACCTATTTCAGCAGAGATACACCAAGAGTTCATCAAGATTCAGCACCTAGGTACGAACGGTCATGCCCCCCGTTTTGACCGTTTCCCGAAACCGGCTTAGAAAATTCCAGAAAATTCAAAAAACCTCGAAACGATGCAAGACCTTCGCGTGGTGTTGTTATATATGTCCTATTATCCACAAAAATAATAAACTTGGAATACGACAATTTGGTGGAAAATGTGTTCACAGAAATGAGCTATCTCGTACGAAGATTCATGGCTTTCGGGGCCAAATTACGGATGTTTTGGCAACATTTGTGGCATAGTTTGTTTAAATGTGACCATATTCCACACAAAGATGCATGTTGGTACAACTAAAAATGTTCACGAAGAAATTTTTATTTTTCGTTGAATAAAAATACCATTTTCCCTTTCCGGAGTGTCAAAACTGGCCTTTTTTGTGAAGCACATACACAAAATATGTTGCAAAAATGTACAAAGTAAAATTATAATTATATTATGTCATATTTCATATACAAATAACAATCTTACTACGTCTCACTAGCTCAAAATTCACCTCCTTTGAAAAAGACAAATTTCAGCCGATTCCGGTGAAACCAGGCCAAATTTGAACTACACGTGCCTCGTAGTTTTCTCGTGATTTTTTGAAAAAAATCATTTTTAGGTACCCAAGTACCTATTTCAATAGAGATACACCAAGAGTTCATCAAGATTCAGCACCTAGGTACGAACGGTCATGCCCCCCGTTTTGACCGTTTCCCGAAACCGGCTTAGAAAATTCCAGAAAATTCAAAAAAAACTCGAAACGATGCAAGACCTTCGCGTGGTGTTGTTATATATGTCCTAGTATCAATTAAAAACAATAAACTTGGAATACGACAATTTTGTGGAAAATGTGTTCACAGAAATTAGCTATCTCATACGAAGATTCATGGCTTTCGGGCCAAATGACGGATGTTTTGGCCACATCCATGGCATAGATTGTTTAAATCTGACCATATTCCACACAAATATGCATATTGGTACAACTAACAATGTTCACGAAGAAAGTTTTATTTTTTGTTGAATAAAAATACCATTTTCCCTTTCCGGAGTGTCAAAACTGGCTTTTTTTGAAGCATATACACAAAATATGTTGCAAAAATGTACGAAGTAAAATTATAAATATATTACGTCATATTTGATATACAAATAACAAACTTACTACATCTAAATAGCTCAAAATACACCTCATTTGAAAAAGACAAATTTCTGCCGATTTAGTTGAAACCGGGCCAAATTTGAACTACAGGTGCCTCGTAGTTTTCTCGTGATTTTTTGCAAAAATCATTTTTAGGTACCCAAGTACCTATTTCAACAGAGATACACCAAGAGTTCATCAAGATTCAGCACCTAGGTACGAACGGTCATGCCCCCCGTTTTGACCGTTTCCCGAAACCGGCTTAGAAAATTCCAGAAAATTCAAAAAACCTCGAAACGATGCAAGACCTTCGCGTGGTGTTGTTATATATGTCCTAGTATCCACCAAAATAATAAACTTGGAATACGACAATTTGGTGGAAAATGTGTTCACAGAAATGAGCTATCTCGTACGAACATTCATGGCTTTCGGGCCAAATGACGGATGTTTTGGCCACATCCATGGCATAGTTTGTTTAAATCTGACCATATTCCACACAAATATGCATATTGGTACAACTAAGAATGTTCACGAAGAAAGTTTTATTTTTCGTTGAATAAAAATACCATTTTCCCTTTCCGGAGTGTCGAAACTGGCTTTTTTTGAAGCACATACACAAAACATGTTGCAAAAATGTACGAAGTAAAATTATAAATATATTATGTCATATTTGATATACAAATAACAAACTTACTACATCTCAATAGCTCAAAATACACCTCATTTGAAAAAGACAAATTTCTGCCGATTCAGTTGAAACCGGGCCAAATTTGAACTACAGGTGCCTCATAGTTTTCTCGTGATTTTTTGCAAAAATCATTTTTAGGTACCCAAGTACCTATTTCAACAGAGATACACCAAGATTTCATCAAGATTCAGCACCTAGGTACGAACAGTCATGCCCCCCGTTTTGACCGTTTCCCGAAACCGGCTTAGAAAATTCCAGAAAATTCAAAAAACCTCGAAACGATGCAAGACCTTCGCGTGGTGTTGTTATATATGTCCTAGTATCCACCAAAATAATAAACTTGGAATACGACAATTTGGTGGAAAATGTGTTCACAGAAATGAGCTATCTCGTACGAAGATTCATGGCTTTCGGGCCAAATGACGGATGTTTTGGCCACATCCATGGCATAGTTTGTTTAAATCTGACCATATTCCACACAAATATGCATGTTGGTACAACTAAATATGTTCACGAAGAAAGTTTTATTTTTCGTTGAATAAAAATACCATTTTCCCTTTCCGGAGTGTCAAAACTGGCTTTTTCTTTAAGCTCATACACAAAATATGTTGCAAAAATGTACGAAGTAAAATTATAAATATATTATGTCATATTTGATATACAAATAACAAACTTACTACATCTCAATAGCTCAAAATACACCTCATTTGAAAAAGATAAATTTCTGCCGATTCTGTTGAAACCGGGCCAAATTTGAACTACAGGCGCCTCGTAGTTTTCTCGTGATTTTTTGCAAATATCATTTTTAGGTACCCAAGTACCTATTTCAACAGATGTACACCAAGAGTTCATCAAGATTCAGCACCTAGGTACGAACGGTCATGCCCCCCGTTTTGACCGTTTCCCGAAACCGGCTTAGAAAATTCCAGAAAATTCAAAAAACCTCGAAACGATGCAAGACCTTCGCGTGGTGTTGTTATATATGTCCTAGTATCCACCAAAATAATAAACTTGGAATACGACAATTTGGTGGAAAATGTGTTCACAGAAATGAGCTATCTCGTACGAAGATTCATGGCTTTCGGGGCAAATGACGGATGTTTTGGCCACTTCCATGGCATAGTTTGTTTAAATGTGACCATATTCCACACAAAGATGCATGTTGGTACAACTAAATATGTTCACTAAGAAAGTTTTATTTTTCGTTGAATAAAAATACCATTTTCCCTTTCCGGAGTGTCAAAACTGGCTTTTTTTTAAGCACATACACAAAATATGTTGCAAAAATGTACAAAGTAAAATTATAAATATATTATGTCATATTTGATATACAAATAACAAACTTACTACATCTCAATAGCTCAAAATACACCTCATTTGAAAAATACAAATTTCTGCCGATTCAGTTGAAACCGGGCCAAATTTGAACTACAGGTGCCTCGTAGTTTTCTCGTGATTTTTTGCAAAAATCATTTTTAGGTACCCAAGTACCTATTTCAACAGAGATACACCAAGAGTTCATCAAGATTCATCACCTAGGTACGAACGGTCATGCCCCCCGTTTTGACCGTTTCTCGAAACCGGCTTAGAAAATTCCAGAAAAATCAAAAAACCTCGAAACGATGCAAGACCTTCGCGTGGTGTTGTTATATATGTCCTAGTATCCACCAAAATAATAAACTCGGAATACGACAATTTGGTGGAAAATGTGTTCACAGAAATGAGCTATCTCGTACGAAGATTCATGGCTTTCGGGCCAAATGACGGATGTTTTGGCCACATCCATGGCATAGTTTGTTTAAATGTGACCATATTCCACACAAAGATGCATGTTGGTACAACTAAATATGTTCACGAAGAAAGTTTTATTTTTCGTTGAATAAAAATACCATTTTCCCTTTCTGGAGTGTCAAAACTGGCTTTTTTTTAAGCACATACACAAAATATGTTGCAAAAATGTACGAAGTAAAATTATAAATATATTATGTCATATTTTATATACAAATAACAAACTTACTACATCTCAATAGCTCAAAATACACCTCATTTGAAAAAGACAAATTTCTGCCGATTCAGTTGAAACCGGGCCAAATTTGAACTACAGGTGCCTCGTAGTTTTCTCGTGATTTTTTGCAAAAATCATTTTTAGGTACCCAAGTAACTATTTCAACAGAGATACACCAAGACTTCATCAAGATTCAGCGCCTAGGTACGAACGGTCATGCCCCCCGTTTTGACCGTTTCCCGAAACCGGCTTAGAAAATTCCAGAAAATTCAAAAAACCTCGAAACGATGCAAGACCTTCGCGTGGTGTTGTTATATATGTCCTAGTATCCACCAAAATAATAAACTTGGAACACGACAATTTGGTGGAAAATATGTTCACAGAAATGAGCTATCTCGTACGAAGATTCATGGCTTTCGGGCCAAATGACGGATGTTTTGGCCACATCCATGGCATAGTTTGTTTAAATCTGACCATATTCCACACAAATATGCATATTGGTACAACTAACAATGTTCAAGAAGAAAGTTTTATTTTTCGTTGAATAAAAATACCATTTTCCCTTTCCGGAGTGTCAAAACTGGCTTTTTTTTAAGCACGTACACAAAATATGTTGCAAATATGTACGAAGTAAAATTATAAATATATTATGTCATATTTGATATACAAATAACAAACTTAATACATCTCAATAGCTCAAAATACACCTCATTTGAAAAAGATAAATTTCTGCCGATTCAGTTGAAACCGGGCCAAATTTGAACTACAGGTGCCTCGTAGTTTTCTCGTGATTTTTTGAAAAAATCATTTTTAGGTACCCAAGTACCTATTTCAACAGAGATACACCAAGAGTTCATCAAGATTCAGCACCTAGGTACGAACGGTCATGCCCCCCGTTTTGACCGTTTCCCGAAACCGGCTTAGAAAATTCCAGAAAATTCAAAAACCTCGAAACGCTGCAAGACCTTCGCGTGGTGTTGTTATATATGTCCTAGTATCCACCAAAATAATAAACTTGGAATACGACAATTTGGTGGAAAATGTGTTCACAGAACTGAGCTATCTCGTACGAAGATTCATGGCTTTCGGGCCAAATGACGGATGTTTTGGCCACATCCATGGCATAGTTTGTTTAAATGTGACCATATTCCACACAAAGATGCATGTTGGTACAACTAAAAATGTTCACGAAGAAAGTTTTATTTTTCGTTGAATAAAAATACCATTTTCCCTTTCCGGAGTGTCAAAACTGGCTTTTTTGTGAAGCACATACACAAAATATGTTGCAAAAATGTACAAAGTAAAATTCTAATTATATTATGTCATATTTCATATACAAATAACAATTTTACTACATCTCAATAGCTCAAAATACACCTCCTTTGAAAAAGACAAATTTCAGCCGATTCAGGTGAAACCGGGCTAAATTTGAACTACAGGTGCCTCGTAGTTTTCTCGTGATTTTTTGCAAAAATCATTTTTAGGTACCCAAGTACCTATTTCAACAGAGATACACCAAGAGTTCATCAAGATTCAGCACCTAGGTACGAACGGTCATGCCCCCAGTTTTGACCGTTTCCGGAAACCGGCTTAGAAATTTCCAGAAAATTCAAAAACCTCGAAACGCTGCAAGACCTTCGTGTGGTGTTGTTATATATGTCCTAGTATCCACCAAAATAATAAACTTGGAATACGACAATTTGGTGGAAAATTTGTTCACAGAACTGAGCTATCTCGTACAAAGATTCATGGCTTTCGGGCCAAATGACGGATGTTTTGGCCACATCCATGGCATAGTTTGTTTAAATGTGACCATATTCCACACAAAGATGCATGTTGGTACAACTAAATATGTTCACGAAGAAAGTTTTATTTTTCGTTGAATAAAAATACCATTTGCCCTTTCCGGAGTGTCAAAACTGGCTTTTTTTGAAGCACATACACAAAATATGTTGCAAAAATGTACGAAGTAAAATTATAAATATATTATGTCATATTTTATATACAAATAACAAACTTACTACATCTCAATAGCTCAAAATACACCTCATTTGAAAAAGACAAATTTCTGCCGATTCAGTTGAAACCGGGCCAAATTTGAACTACAGGTGCCTCGTAGTTTTCTCGTGATTTTTTGCAAAAATCATTTTTAGGTACCCAAGTAACAATTTCAACAGAGATACACCAAGACTTCATCAAGATTCAACACCTAGGTACGAACGGTCATGCCCCCCGTTTTGACCGTTTCCTGAAACCGGCTTAGAAAATTCCAGAAAATTCAAAAAACCTCGAAACGATGCAAGACCTTCGCGTGGTGTTGTTATATATGTCCTAGTATCCACCAAAATAATAAACTTGGAATAAGACAATTTGGTGGAAAATGTGTTCACAGAAATGAGCTATCTCGTACGAAGATTCATGGCTTTCGGGCCAAATGACGGATGTTTTGGCCACATCCATGGCATAGTTTGTTTAAATCTGACCATATTCCACACAAATATGCATATTGGTACAACTAACAATGTTCAAGAAGAAAGTTTTATTTTTCGTTGAATAAAAATACCATTTTCCCTTTCCGGAGTGTCAAAACTGGCTTTTTTTTGAAGCACGTACACAAAATATGTTGCAAATATGTACGAAGTAAAATTATAAATATATTATGTCATATTTTATATACAAATAACAAACTTAATACATCTCAATAGCTCAAAATACACCTCATTTGAAAAAGATAAATTTCTGCCGATTCAGTTGAAACCGGGCCAAATTTGAACTACAGGTGCCTCGTAGTTTTCTCGTGATTTTTTGAAAAAATCATTTTTAGGTACCCAAGTACCTATTTCAACAGAGATACACCAAGAGTTCATCAAGATTCAGCACCTAGGTACGAACGGTCATGCCCCCCGTTTTGACCGTTTCCCGAAACCGGCTTAGAAAATTCCAGAAAATTCAAAAACCTCGAAACGCTGCAAGACCTTCGCGTGGTGTTGTTATATATGTCCTAGTATCCACCAAAATAATAAACTTGGAATACGACAATTTGGTGGAAAATGTGTTCACAGAACTGAGCTATCTCGTACGAAGATTCATGGCTTTCGGGCCAAATGACGGATGTTTTGGCCACATCCATGGCATAGTTTGTTTAAATGTGACCATATTCCACACAAAGATGCATGTTGGTACAACTAAAAATGTTCACGAAGAAAGTTTTATTTTTCGTTGAATAAAAATACCATTTTCCCTTTCCGGAGTGTCAAAACTGGCTTTTTTTGTGAAGCACATACACAAAATATGTTGCAAAAATGTACAAAGTAAAATTCTAATTATATTATGTCATATTTCATATACAAATAACAATCTTACTACATCTCAATAGCTCAAAATACACCTCCTTTGAAAAAGACAAATTTCAGCCGATTCAGGTGAAACCGGGCTAAATTTGAACTACAGGTGCCTCGTAGTTTTCTCGTGATTTTTTGCAAAAATCATTTTTAGGTACCCAAGTACCTATTTCAACAGAGATACACCAAGAGTTCATCAAGATTCAGCACCTAGGTACGAACGGTCATGCCCCCAGTTTTGACCGTTTCCGGAAACCGGCTTAGAAATTTCCAGAAAATTCAAAAACCTCGAAACGCTGCAAGACCTTCGTGTGGTGTTGTTATATATGTCCTAGTATCCACCAAAATAATAAACTTGGAATACGACAATTTGGTGGAAAATGTGTTCACAGAACTGAGCTATCTCGTACAAAGATTCATGGCTTTCGGGCCAAATGACGGATGTTTTGGCCACATCCATGGCATAGTTTGTTTAAATGTGACCATATTCCACACAAAGATGCATGTTGGTACAACTAAATATGTTCACGAAGAAAGTTTTATTTTTTGTTGAATAAAAATACCATTTGCCCTTTCCGGAGTGTCAAAACTGGCTTTTTTTGAAGCACATACACAAAATATGTTGCAAAAATGTACGAAGTAAAATTATAAATATATTATGTCATATTTTATATACAAATAACAAACTTACTACATCTCAATAGCTCAAAATACACCTCATTTGAAAAAGACAAATTTCTGCCGATTCAGTTGAAACCGGGCCAAATTTGAACTACAGGTGCCTCGTAGTTTTCTCGTGATTTTTTGCAAAAATCATTTTTAGGTACCCAAGTAACAATTTCAACAGAGATACACCAAGACTTCATCAAGATTCAACACCTAGGTACGAACGGTCATGCCCCCCGTTTTGACCGTTTCCCGAAACCGGCTTAGAAAATTCCAGAAAATTCAAAAAACCTCGAAACGATGCAAGACCTTCGCGTGGTGTTGTTATATATGTCCTAGTATCCACCAAAATAATAAACTTGGAATAAGACAATTTGGTGGAAAATGTGTTCACAGAAATGAGCTATCTCGTACGAAGATTCATGGCTTTCGGGCCAAATGACGGATGTTTTGGCCACATCCATGGCATAGTTTGTTTAAATCTGACCATATTCCACACAAATATGCATATTGGTACAACTAACAATGTTCAAGAAGAAAGTTTTATTTTTCGTTGAATAAAAATACCATTTTCCCTTTCCGGAGTGTCAAAACTGGCTTTTTTTTGAAGCACGTACACAAAATATGTTGCAAATATGTACGAAGTAAAATTATAAATATATTATGTCATATTTTATATACAAATAACAAACTTACTACATCTCAATAGATCAAAATACACCTCATTTGAAAAAGACAAATTTCTGCCGATTCAGTTGAAACCGGGCCAAATTTGAACTACAGGTGCCTCGTAGTTTTCTCGTGATTTTTTGCAAAAATCATTTTTAGGTACCCAAGTAACTATTTCAACAGAGATACACCAAGACTTCATCAAGATTCAGCACCTAGGTACGAACGGTCATGCCCCCCGTTTTGACCGTTTCCCAAAACCGGCTTAGAAAATTCCAGAAAATTCAAAAAACCTCGAAACGATGCAAGACCTTCGCGTGGTGTTGTTATATATGTCCTAGTATCCACCAAAATAATAAACTTGGAATACGACAATTTGGTGGAAAATGTGTTCACAGAATTGAGCTATCTCGTACGAAGATTCATGGCTTTCGGGCCAAATGACGGATGTTTTGGCCACATCCATGGCATAGTTTGTTTAAATCTGACCATATTCCACACAAATATGCATATTCGTACAACTAACAATGTTCAAGAAGAAAGTTTTATTTTTCGTTGAATAAAAATACCATTTTCCCTTTCCGGAGTGTCAAAACTGGCTTTTTTTTGAAGCACGTACACAAAATATGTTGCAAATATGTACGAAGTAAAATTATAAATATATTATGTCATATTTGATATACAAATAACAAACTTACTACATCTCAATAGCTCCAAATACACCTCATTTGAAAAAGACAAATTTCTGCCGATTCAGTTGAAACCGGGCCAAATTTGAACTACAGGTGCCTCGTAGTTTTCTCGTGATTTTTTGCAAAAATCATTTTTAGGTACCCAAGTACCTATTTCAACAGAGATACACCAAGAGTTCATCAAGATTCAGCAGCTAGGTACGAACGGTCATGCCCCCCGTTTTGACCGTTTCCAGAAACCGGCTTAGAAAATTCCAGAAAATTCAAAAACCTCGAAACGCTGCAAGACCTTCGCGTGGTGTTGTTATATATGTCCTAGTATCCACCAAAATAATAAACTTGGAATACGACAATTTGGTGGAAAATGTGTTCACAGAACTGAGCTATCTCGTACGAAGATTCATGGCTTTCGGGCCAAATGACGGATGTTTTGGCCACATCCATGGCATAGTTTGTTTAAATGTGACCATATTCCACACAAAGATTCATGTTGGTACAACTAAAAATGTTCACGAAGAAAGTTTTATTTTTCGTTGAATAAAAATACCATTTTCCCTTTCCGGAGCGTCAAAACTGGCTTTTTTGTGAAGCACATACACAAAATATGTTGCAAAAATGTACAAAGTAAAATTCTAATTATATTATGTCATATTTCATATACAAATAACAATCTTACTACATCTCAATAGCTCAAAATACACCTCCTTTGAAAAAGACAAATTTCAGCCGATTCAGGTGAAACCGGGCTAAATTTGAACTACAGGTGCCTCGTAGTTTTCTCGTGATTTTTTGCAAAAATCATTTTTAGGTACCCAAGTACCTATTTCAACAGAGATACACCAAGAGTTCATCAAGATTCAGCACCTAGGTACGAACGGTCATGCCCCCCGTTTTGACCGTTTCCCGAAACCGGCTTAGAAATTTCCAGAAAATTCAAAAACCTCGTAACGCTGCAAGACCTTCGCGTGGTGTTGTTATATATGTCCTAGTATCCACCAAAATAATAAACTTGGAATACGACAATTTGGTGGAAAATGTGTTCACAGAACTGAGCTATCTCGTACGAAGATTCATGGCTTTCGGGCCAAATGACGGATGTTTTGGCTACATCCATGGCATAGTTTGTTTAAATGTGACCATATTCCACACAAAGATGCATGTTGGTTAAACTAAAAATGTTCACGAAGAAATTTTTATTTTTCGTTGAATAAAAATACCATTTTCCCTTTCCGGAGTGTCAAAACTGGTTTTTTTTGTGAAGCACATACACAAAATATGTTGCAAAAATGTACAAAGTAAAATTCTAATTATGTTATGTCATATTTCATATACAAATAACAATCTTACTACATCTCAATAGCTCAAAATACACCTCCTTTGAAAAAGACAAATTTCAGCCGATTCCGGTGAAACCGGGCTAAATTTGAACTACAGGTGCCTCGTAGTTTTCTCGTGATTTTTTGCAAAAATCATTTTTAGGTACCCAAGTACCTATTTACACATAGATACACCAAGAGTTCATCAAGACTCAGCACCTAGGTACGAACGGTCATGCCCCCCGTTTTGACCGTTTCCCGAAACCGGCTTAGAAAATTCCAGAAAATTCAAAAAAACTCGAAACGATGCAAGACCTTCGCGCGGTGTTGTTATATATGTCCTAGTATCCACCAAAAATAATAAACTTGGAATACGACAACTTGGTGGAAAATGTGCTCACAGGAATGAGCTATCTCGTACGAAGATTCATGGCTTTCGGGCCAAATGACGGATGTTTTGGCCACATCGATGGCATAGTTTGTTTAAATGTGACCATATTCCACACAAAGATGCATGTTGGTACAACTAACAATGTTCACGAAGAAAGTTTTATTTTTCGTTGAATAAAAATACCATTTTCCCTTTCCGGAGTGTCAAAACTAGCTTTTTTTGTGAAGCACATACACAAAATATGTTGCAAAAATGTACAAAGTAAAATTCTAAATATATTATGTCATATTTGATATACAAATAACAAACTTACTACATCTCAATAGCTCAAAATACACCTCCTTTGAAAAAGACAAATTTCTGCCGATTCAGTTGAAACCGGGCCAAATTTGAACTACAGGTGCCTCGTAGTTTTCTCGTGATTTTTTGCAAAAATCATTTTTTGTACCCAAGTACCTATTTCAACATAGATACACCAAGAGTTCATCAATATTCAGCACCTAGGTACGAACGGTCATGCCCCCCGTTTTGACCGTTTCCCGAAACCGGCTTAGAAAATTCCAGAAAATTCAAAAAAAAAACTCAAAAAAATGCAAGACCTTCGCGTGGTGTTGTTATATATGTCCTAGTATCCACCAAAAATAGTAAATTTGGAATACGACGATTTGGTGGAAAATGTATTCACAGAAATGAGCTATCTCGTACGAAGATTCATGGCTTTCGGGCCAATTGATGTTTTGGCCACATCCATGGCATAGTTTGTTTAAATGTGCCCATATTCCACACAAAGATGCATATTGGTACAACTAACAATGTTCACGAAGAAAGTTTTATTTTTCGTTGAATAAAAATACCAGTTTCCATTCCCGGAGTGTCAAAACTGGCTATTTTTGTGAAGCACATACATAAAATATGTTGCAAAAATGTAGAAAGTAAAATTATAAATATATTATGTCATATTATATATACAAATAACAAACTTACTGCCTCTCAATAGCTCAAAATACACCTCATTTGAAAAAGACAATTTTCTGCCGATTCAGCTGAAACCGGGCCAAATTTGAACTACAGGTGGCTCGTAGTTTTCTCTTTATTTTTTGAAAAAAATAATTTTTAGGTGCACAAGTATCTATTTCAACATAGATACACCAAGAGTTCATCAAGATTCAGCACCTAGGTACGAACGGTCATGTCCCCCGTTTTGACCGTTTTCCGAAACCGGCTTTGAAAATTTCAGAAAATTCAAAAAAACTCGAAACGATGCAAGATCTTCGCGTGGTGTTATTATATATGTCCTAGTATCCACCAAAAATAATAAACTTGGAATACGACGATTTGGTGGAAAATGTCTTCACATAAATGAGCTATCTCGTACGAAGATTCATGGCTTTCGGGCCAAATGACGGATGTTATGCCCACATCCATGGCATAGTTTGTTTAAATGTGCCCATATTCGACACAAATATGTATTTTAGAACAACTAACAATGTTGACGAAGAAAGTTTTGTTTTTCTTTGAATAAAAATATCATTTTCCACTTCCGGAGTGTCAAAAATGTTTTTTTTTCTGAAGCAACGAACAAATATATGACACAAAATTGTACAAAATAACATTATTTAAAAAGTTGTACAAAATAAAATTATTTAAAGAATACATATTTAAAAAAAATCCAAACTGCTTTGGTTGAAATTCAAGTTGAAAAGCAAACGTTATAAAAGAAGAAAAAAATGAAAAAAAAATGTGGAAAGAGAAAAAAAATAAATGCCAAAATGGCCAGCCAAGCCTAGCAGTGAGGCCGGCCCATCCCAGCAGTGAGGCCCATCGCTCCCAGGAGGCAGCCGGCCAGGCCCAGCAGCGCGCCAGCCCAACTCAGCAGCCCATGACGCGTTACGGGGTATTAAAAAAGTCTAATTGTGTCAACTTATCAACAACCACTGTTTGGGTCTGGTGGTGAGCCCTGGCAAACCGGTCCAAGAGGTTCTGGGTTCGAATCATGTAACATCCCAAGTATGAAAACACCCCTAGAATGTTTGTTTCTTGCTTTAATTAAAGTTTTGCATCATGTCATCATACTCATTGCATTTGTTTCCTATTTGTTTGCATCTGTTTTTATTTGTTTTCATAATTGAATGTCAAACAATTTCAAATGCTTTGTTTCATACTTGCTCTGTTACAATTTTTCCAACTAAAAAGTTCAATCAAAACAACCATTTTGTTTCCATTAAACCATAAGGTTCAACCCATTAAAATTATGGCTTTTAATAATTCAATTAATCCAAACTTATTCCAAATGTTAATTCAAATTCAAATCAAATCACCAAACAGCACCCAATTTCAAATTATGAAAAGTACCAAACCATTCTAATCATTAGTTCTAATTAAACAATAGGGTTCACCCTATTAAAGATATTGTTTTCACTAATAATCACTTAATTATTCAAATCCATTTAAATTTAAACCAACTTGCAAACAACAATAGAATTTGAACTTTTGAAAAACCAAACTTGGCAAGTGGTTGCTTTTGACCTATTTAACACACCAAAATTTTTCTAAAATTTTCCCTAACTCAAAACTCATCTTTTTCTTCCCTTTCTATTTTCTGCAAAAAAAAACAGAAGAAAAATAAAAAAGGAAAAAGAAAACGAGGGGGAGAGAGGCAGTGGGCTTAGCCCCACGCGAGCCCAGCCCAACCCCCTAGCCCGGTACCCTTTTGCCACGCGCCCTCCTTCTGTTTCATGTACGGCAGCACATCGGAAGGTGCCACGGCGGCAGCACTACCTCCCCGACGGCCATCTGCTCCCCTAGCCCCCTATATAGCCATCCTAGACCCCCGGGAGCTAACCCTAGCCACCCACTCCCTATCCCCTCGATCTCCGCCGCCGTTTCCCTCTCTCTGCCACCCTCCACCTCCCTCTGCAACCTCACCGGCGAGCACTTCTCTGAATCCCCGATGACCACCGCCACCTCTCTGCGCCACCGTCCATCCTAGCCACAGAAATCGAACCGCCACTGCTCCCTCTCCCTCCCGGACATCTCCGTTGAGCACAGGAGGTGCTGGAACGCCGCCGCCATCCTCGCCGCTGACAGCAACGCACACCTCGCCGTCGAGCTCAACTCTGCAACCCTCCCGGTGATCACCGCCTCTCACCTCTCCCTCCTTCTTCTGCATCATGTCCTCGTGCACGCACACACTCGCAACACTTCCGTGCACGCACACGCGCACGGCAACGAGCACAGCAGCCACGAGCAGCTCGCCGCCGGCCACCGCTCTGTTGCTGTCATATTCAGAAACTTTCGTTCGTTAGTTAAAAATTCAGAAACACGCTAACTGAACCTTACCTTGGTTGCGCATCGTATACTGACAAACACAGATTCGTAGCGCAGTGGTAGCAGGCAGTGCGCGCGTGCGAGAGGGCGTGGGTTCGAGTCCCTGGCTCGCGCGATTAAAAACCACATTTTTGCATCGTGTGCTGACAGGGTGGCCCCCCCTGTCAGCCACTTCTGCTGCCACGACAGCACGCGCTGGCCACGTTGGCCCCCTTAGCCCACTGGCAGTGACCCTGGCTAGGTCACTGCGCGGTGCAGAGCGTTTCTGTCCAAGTTTTTTTTTTAAATCTAAATCCTTTTATAATTACAGAATGGTCCCTAATATGAAAATGCAAATAACTTTCATTTTATAAATCCAAATAATAAAGGTAAAATATGTACTCTGCCCAAAATTTAATTCTCTATCTATTTATAGCATTTGTTTTCTGTTTTGAATATTCCAAATGCATCCAAAATTCAAATTCAAACAATTCATTTGTAATTTGATAAATTGCATAACTAATTCATACTTAATCCAAATAATGCAAATAAAATATGTTTTCCATACCATTTTGAACCATCTTTCCAAATATAAATTTTGTTTCATGTTTTGAATAATTAAAATTGCTTAAATAATTTAAACCTTGTTTAAATCATTTAAATTTGCTAAATTCATAACTTTCTCAAATTAAATTATTTTTGAACATATAAAATATGTTTTCAAACCAGAAAAACATAACCTTTCCAAATATGAATTTTATTTAATGATTTGAACAAACAAAATTCAATTAATATTCCTACTTGAATTAAGTCCAATTAAAACTTGTTTAATCTTGTTTAATTCATAATTAAATCATTGTAATTCCTTTTTCAATAATTGAAACATGTAATCCACCTAAAAATTTTGTGTTCTTTTCAAATATAAACTTTGCTATCTGTTTTGAGAAATTAAACTTGATGAAAACAACCAATGCTTGTGTAACATCATTAAGGAGCCAAAATTCTTAACTTGTTAAATAAAATTCCACACTTGGTAAATTTCATCCTACTTGCTTCCATTGTTGTTTTCTTATTGCTTCATCATGCATGCATCATGCTAAGAAAACTTACACATGGTGATTAATTGTAGATCATTGTTTCAACCTTAACTCATGGGCTTTCCATATGCAACCCACATTGCATATGGGTCCATTTAAACATGTTACCTTTCCAACTAGTTTACTTTGATGCATCCATTAAATTGACATGCATCATCCCATGTTTGTGCACTATGCCATGTTATTGATTGCCCGTCTTCCTTCGTTGTTTGTTTTTGCTTCTTCTCGATTAGACGACGACGTTGAGACAGACGAGCTTTACGACACCACTTCCGAGGACTTAGCTCAGTACCAGGCTGCTGAGCTTGCAGGCAAGTTATCACTCACATGAACCATCGAGTTCCTTTCCACACTTGTTACCGATACTATCCATTGTCTACTTTTGCTAGCCCTATGTATCGTTGCTTGTTCTCCGAACCTATCACATGATATCCTGAACCCTGATATTGCCTCACCTCCACACCTATAGCCCTTGCTTGTTGCCTTAGTCCTACTAGCATGCTTAGGGTTGCTTGTGCTCGAGTCTGTTGTCGGTTACTTCTTTTACCTTACTCATTTATGTTCTTTGGGCTCGGGTTTAATCAATCAACCTGTTAATGCTATGGTTAATAATAACTTGATGATAAGGCACCGGCAGGAGGCCCATGAGTGGTTTTGAGGCCTGCTAGTGTCGACCCCTAATTAGGAAAAGAGTCTTGTCTACTGATCCATGATGAGTGCACTATCCGCATGTGGGAAGCGTGTATGGGCGCCCCCCTCAATTTGACTCGATTCGCATCTTGTCCAAATCGCCTCATTTAGTTCGGGTTTTCCATTTGCCGCATGCATGTTTTTGCGAGCCCGGCGCAGGGTGGAACTTTCGTAGTCGGCATATAGGGAGACACGTTCTTAGAGTGCTATGAGGGTCCCTTTTCTTCGGGGCTCGAGTAGCCGTGCGCTCAAGGTGCTTTGGGCTTGATGCGAAGAAGGGTTGGGTTGTGTTGAGTGCCCCGCTTGGTGGGAGGCATCCCATCTGGCGGGTTATTCTTACGTGTACGGCCAAATTGGTGCATCCCTGCAGGGTTAAATCTTCTTGAGAAGCCGTGTTTTCCGCGGTTATGGTTGACTTGGTGAAAGTACTGGCTAACAAGTACTCAGAACAACTTACACCTAACTAATGTTAATCACCTAACCAATGCTAATCTTGACTAGTAATAGCATTATTGACACAATAACCTGAACCACCATTAATCCAACTGTGTGAGTTATCCTTGGGTTGCTTCCTTAGTAGGGGGTAACATTGGATGGGTTTGTTTGAAGTTATCTTACAGTTGGTTACTATACTCGATCTTACCCAAAATGACGTGATACCTTCACGTGCTGTCATTACATATGTCCTAGTTTCCACCAAAAATCATAAACTTGTAATACGGCAGTTGTGTTGAAAACATGCTCACAAAAGGAGCTATCTCTTCCGAACATTCTAGGGTTTCGGTCCAAATGATAGGTGTTATGGCCAAATACATGGCATACTTTGTTTTAATGTGCCCATTTTCCATTTTGAAGTGTCAAAAATGGATTTTTTTTTTGTGAAGGACCTAGCACAAATATGTTCCAAAACTTGGGAGCTGCATTTTTTGAATATAGTAGACCATGTTATATGCACAAATAAAAAAATTCCTAATATAATATTTCCATCCACCTCTTTGGAAAACACAAATTTCTGCCGATTCAGTTGGAAACGGGACAAATTTGAACTGCAGCTCCATCGAAATTTTCTCATGATTTTTGGCAAAAATCATTTTTAGGGACACAACTACCTATTTCAACAGATATACACCAAGAGTTTCTCAATATTCAACCCCTAGCTAAGAACGGTCATGCCCGCCGTCTTGACTTTTCCCTGAAACCGGCTGAGAAAATTCCAGAAATTCAAAAAATCCCAAAATGACGTGATACCTTCACGTGCTGTCATTACATATGTCCTAGTTTCCACCAAAAATCATAAACTTTTAATACGGCAGTTGTGTTGAAAACGTGCTCACAAAAGGAGCTATCTCTTCCGAACATTCTAGGGTTTCGGTCCAAATGATAGGTGTTATGGCCAAATACATGGCATACTTTGTTGTAATGTGCCCATTTTCCATTTTTAAGTGTCAAAAATGGATTTTTTTTGTGAAGGACCTAGCACAAATATGTTCCAAAACTTGGGAGCTGCATTTTTTGAATATAGTAGACCATGTTATATGCACAAATAAAAAAATTCCTAATATAATATTTCCATCCACCTCTTTTAGAAAACACAAGTTTTTGCCGATTCAGATGGAAACAAGACAAATTTGATCTCCAGCTGCATCGAAATTTCTCGTGTTTTTTTGGCAAATATTAGTTTTAGGTGCACAACTACCTATGTCAACAGAGATACACCAAGAGATTATCAATATTCAACCCCTAGCTACGAACGTTCATGCCCGCCGTCTTGACTTTTCCCTAAAAATGTTTGAGAAAATTCCAGAAAATAAAAGACGCGAGACCTTCGTGTGGTGTCATTACATATGTCCTAGTATCCACCAAAAATCATAAACTTGGAATATGACAGTTGTGTTGAAAACGTGTTCACAAAAAAGAGCTATGTCCTCCGAACATTCTAGGGTTTTGGTACAAATGACGAGTGTTATGGCCAAATACATGGCATAGTTTGTTTTAATGGGACTATATTCCACAAAAACGTGCATATTGGAAGCACGGAAAATGTTTACAGAGGAGGTTTTTCTTTTTATTGAATTAAAAAACCATTTTCCATTTTCCGAGTGTCAAAAATGAGTTTTTTTGTGAAGGACCTACCACAAATAAGTTCCAAAACTTAGGAGCTGCATTTTTTCAATATACTAGACCATGTTTCCTAAGAAAAGGTTTCTATCCACCTCTTTTGAAAAACACAAGTTTCTGTTAATTCAGTTGGAAACGGGACAAATTTCAACTACAGCTACGTAGTAATCTGCTCATTGTTTTTGGAAAAAATCATTGTTAGGTACAAAACTACCTATTTCAACAGAGATACACCAAAGTTTCTAAATATTCACCCCATAGATACGAATGGTCATGCCAGCCTTCTTGACTTTTTCCTTAAACCGGCTGAGAAAATTCCAGAAAATTCAAAAAAGCCCCAAATGACGCGAGACTAGAGATGGAAATTGGTACCCATGACCCGCGTACCCGTCGGGTAAAAACCCTATTAGGGTAAGGGTATGGGAAATAAAAATACCCACAGGTATGTAAATGGGAACATCTCGCACCCATCGGGTAGAGCGGGTAAGGGAATGGGTTCACATAACTCATGCCCGTGTACCCATGTACCCATTTCAACTTCTGAGAAGTGGAGTCTTCCGCATAATAATCTAACGATATATTTCTATCAAAACAATAAACCTAATGATAAGTACTATTTTTTTATGACGACGTGTTTTTTATGAGAAAGTGCTACCGTATACAATGCCCCATTGTTTTAAATGTGTTGATGGTTAAAGATATGAAAATATGTTGGAGTTTATGAAAATTTCTTTCTCAACATAATGTGCTGCAAACGCGGGTATTTTTAACCCGTGGGTAACCTTATACCCTGTCGAATGACGGGTATGGAGAAAATTTATACCCATCAAGGGTATGGGTACGGGTGATGGGTAAGACCAGGAGAGACATGTAAGGGTATGGGGTGGCTCCACCCTTACCCGTACCCTGCAGGTGATTGCTATGTTTTAGTTTTGTTACTTTTCATGATGCATTATTATTCATGATCTTTTATTTGTGTTACTTTTAATGATACAAAGTGATTGCTATGTTTCATTGTTAAAATTATATCTATCATGCTTTTGTTTAAAGTACCATGATCTCAGCTATACTTATGCATTTACAACTTAGATGATCAAGTTTATGTTGGTAGCATGTCACCTCAGAAATTATTTGTTTTTATCGTTTACCTACTCGAGGACGAGTAGGAACTAATCTTGGGGATGTTGATACGTCATAAATGTATCCTTAATTTTTTATGTTCCATGTTGTTTTCATGCCATATGGTACATTTTTTCCTTACACTTTATGTCATTTTTATCGATTTCCGAGGACTAACCTATTGACAAGATGCCAAAGTGTCACGTCCTGTTTTCTGTTGTTTTTAGTTTCAGAAATTTTTTCTAGAAATATTCTCAGAATTGGAAAATTCGAAGCCCGGGAGTCTTAGAATGCCCAAAACCCTAGCCACCCACCGACATCGCCCTTTTCCCTATTTATTTCCCCCGAGGTGTAAACCCTAAAAATATACCACTTTTCTACAAAAAACACCCGATGCCGCCGTCACCGCAACCCGAGTTCAGGACGGTCCTGGAGTTCTCCCCGGCACCCTGCCGAGAGTGGAAATCATCACCGGAGGGCTCTAAACCACCATGCCCGCCTCCAGAGTGATGCGTTAGTAATTCATCCTTGGACTACGGGTCCATAGCGGTAGCTATATGGTTGTTCTCTCCTCTTTATACCTGATGTTTAAATCTTGTAATCTTCCCTACATGATCAAGATCATCTTATTGTAATGCTACATGTTGTGTTTGCTTGGATCCGATGAATATTGAAGGCTATGTCTCTTGATTATCAATCTATAATGTTATCTTCATGTGTATGTTATTATGATCTTGCATGCTGTTTGTTGTTAGTAGATGCTTTGGCCAAGTAGATACTAGTAACTCCAAGAGGGAGTATTTATGCTTGATAGTGGGTTCATGCCTCCTTTGCATATGTGCTCGAGTGATAGAAACGTGACGGATAGAGGATGTGTTTTTGCCATTAGGGAGAAAACAACGATGATTACATTGTTTACATTACACAATTTTATTACTGCGATTATCTATTGCTTCCAACTTAATAGCCAACTTGCTCGGATGACATTCTGAGGGTGGATTATTAGTCATAGATGCAGTTGGATAACAGTATATGTACTCCCTCCGTCCGGGTATTTAGGTCCCCTAAGAATATGCAGCGAGACCAAGGTGGGATTTTACTGGGCACGCTTGATCATATCATTTGTCTAATCAGCTATTTAGTAGGATTATTTATTAATTAGCTGTAATAATTGGAGCCAACCAAACCGTCACTCGACTTGCACCAAAATAACCCGATCCTGCATGCAGACGCACGCATGCATGTGAGAAGGCGTTCACACCTGCATGCACGGTACATTTTTGCACTTGATTGATAAAAGTAAAGAGAGAGAAATTTGTTACAGCAGGAAAGGAGTAATTATAGGCACAATTTGCTAGGGCCATTTAATTCATAGGGGCCTTATTCTCGTTGTAATTCGGGACAAATAGGTTTTCGTTAGGGGACCTAAAAACCCGGACGGAGGGAGTATTTTGTTGTAATGCCTGCACGAATCACATAGTAATCATCATGTCATGCATATGCACTACGGTGCGGCCTTTATATCTGTCAATTGCCCAGCTATAATTTGTTCACCACACATGTTATTTATCTTCTTTGGAGAGACACCTCTAGTGAACTGTGGGCCCCGGTCCTTTTTCCTCATACTGATAATACAACCACTGCAATCTCATTTTTCATACTGCTTCTACTGTTTTACTACTGCCATCATTGTTCTTTTCATCTACTTCAAACAATAATATTTTCCACACGGTACGTTTAACCTCTTTGTTTTCAGAAAAACCAGTGAGATTGAGAACCTTACTGCTTCTTTTGGGCAAAGTGATTGATTGTGTTGTGTAGGTTCCACGTTGATTCTGAACCGGTAGTACGCCTTGCCACCTCAGCTGCATAAACCTTCAGAAGTTGCTTCTTTCTCCTACTGGTCGATTCAACCTTGGTTTTTTACTGAGGGAAAACTTGTTGATGTGCTCATGACACCTTCCTTTTGGGGTCTCCCAACGAGTGCAAGACCTGCACCATCAAGACTTTTTTTGCCACTGTTGCCGGGGAGGAAGAGAATTTCTGCAAGGGGAGTCTCTCACTTCCAATCTCTTTACTTTTTTTTAGTTTTGCTCACTTTATTTTATTTTATTTTATCTTGTTTGTTTCCCTTTATCAAAAACACAAAAAAAATAGTTCTTATTCTAGTTGTTATTTTTATTCTGTTAATGTTGCTAAAATGAGTACCCTTGAGAACACTAAGTTGTGTGGCTTCAATAGCACAAACAACAATGATTTCATTAGCACACCTATTGCTCCAACTACCGATTTTTATGAGATAAAGCCTGCCCTCTTAAACCTTGTTATGAGAGAGGAATTTTCTGGTGTTAGTACTGATGATGTTGCTGCCCATCTTAATAATTTTGTTGAACTATGTGAGATGCAAAAATATAAAGATGTCGATGGACATATAATTAAACTCAAATTATTTCCTTTCTCTTTGAGAGGAAGAGCTAAAGAATGGTTGCTATCTTTGCCTAGAAATAGTATTGATTCTTGGACTAAGTGAAAAGATGCTTTCATTGGAAAATATTATCCTCTTGCTAAGATTATGTCTTAAAGAAGTAGCAGCATGAATTTTAAGCAACTTGATAATGAGCATGTTGCTAAAGCTTTGGAAAGAATGAAATATTTAGTAAAGAATTGTCCCACTCATGGACTGACTACTTAGATGATCATCCAAATCTTTTATGCACGTCTGAATTTTTCTTCAAGAAACCTTCTAGATTCAGCTGCTGGAGGAACCTTTATGTCCATGACCTTGGGGTTAGCAACAAAGCTTCTTGATGATATGACGGTAAATTATTCTGAGTGGCACACTGAGAGAGCTACAACTGGTAAGAAGGTAAATTATGTTGAAGAAACCTCCTCTTTGAATGAAGGACTTGATGCTATTATGTCTATGCTTGTGAATGGCCATGCTCCTATTGATCCAAATAATGTTCATTTGGCCTCTTTGGTTGCTCAAGAAGAGCATGTTGGTGTGAACTTCATTAAAAACAATAATTTGAACACAAATGCTTATAGGAATAATTCTGGTAGCAACAATTATAGGCCATATCCTTTTATTAGTGGCAATAATGGTAGAACTGGAATGTCTAACGAAAGAATTTCAGAAGTTGAAAGAGCCTCTAAAGACTTTACGTAAAATAAAGCCTTCCATGTTAAACCTTGTTATGAGAGAGCAATTTTCTGGTGTTAGTACTGATGATGCTGCTGCCCATCTTAATAATTTTGTTAAACTATGTGAGATGCAAAAATATAAAGATGTTTATGGAGATATTATTAAACCGAAATTGTTTCCTTTCTCTTTGAGAGGAAGATCCAAATAATTGTTGATGTCTTTTCCTAGAAATAGTATTAATTCTTGGACTAAGTGCAAAGATGCTTTCATTGGAAAATATTATCCTCCTGCTAAGATTATATCTTTAAGAAGTAGCAGCATGAATTTTAAGGAACTTGATAATGAGCATGTTGCTAAAGCTTCGGAAAGAATGAAATATTTAGTAAAGAATTGTCCCACTCATGGACTGACTACTTAGACGATCATCCAAACCTTTTATGCAGGTCCGAATTTTTCTTCAAGAAACCTTCTGGATTCAGCTGCTGGAGGAACCTTTATGTCCATGACCTTGGGGTTAGCAACAAAGCTTCTTGATGATATGATGGTAAATTATTCTGAGTGGCACACTGAGAGAGCTACAACTGGTAAGAAGGTAACTTATGTTTAAGAAACCTCATCTCTGAATGAAAGACTTGATGCTATTATGTCTATGCTTGTGAATGGACATGCTCCTATTGATTCAAATAATGTTCCTTTACCCTCTTTGGTTGCTCAAGATGAGCATGTTGATGTGAACTTCATTCAAAATAATAATTTCAACATAATTGCTTATAGCAATAATTTTGGTAGCAACAATTATAGGCCATATCCTTTTATTAGTGGTAATAATGATAAAACTGGAACGTCTAATGAAAGAATCTCAGAAGTTGAAGAGCCACTAAAGACTTTATGAAAAAAAAATATGAGAAAAATAACTATTTACTAAAACCATGGAGGAACAATCTGCTATGGTAAGAAATATCATCTATCAACTTGAAAGTTTAAATAGAGAAATATTTGGGTTGCGATTTAAAATTGCTCATTCTGAAACTTCAATTCCTTCCATGTCTGAAGCTAAATCTTCTTTCACCAGTATAATCACTACTAAAACTGAAACCATAGATGAGAATCATTTTGCTGCTACAAATGCCATCCAAATTCGAATTGATGATAATGTTAGAATGATAGCTGATTTGATGCTAGATGGGAAAGAGAAGATCAAATAGCTAGAAAGAATAATATAGCTAATGTATGCACCATTACCACCACTCGTAAACTGAAGCTTCTCATGCTAGAAAACCTTCTACTATCAATGGTTAAGTAATTGGTGTTGGAAACACTCCCACTTATGCTAGTAAAATTGCAAAACTGCCTGAAACTGCTAAAAATGCTCCTGATAAAAGTGCTAGAATATTTAGAAACAAGGGAGACAATGGTCCCATTATCTTTGATAAAAATGATCTTGAATTTTATGATTGCAACATAACTGAAGTGATTAAGTTCTTACAAAAGCTTGCTAGTTGTCCTAATGCTAGTAATATGAATATGGCTTTCCCAACACATATTACAAATGCTCTCATGCAAATTAGAGAAGATCAATTGAGATGTGAAGCCTCTATCCCTAGGAAGCAAGATGATGGTTGGGAACCTATTATCAAAATGAAAGTGAATTATTTTTATTGTGATGCTCTATGTGATCTTGGTGCTAGTATCTCCGTTATGCCCAAGAAACTCTATGATATTCTTGATTTACCACCATTGGAACCTTGTTATTTAGATATTTGTCTTATTGATAAAGTTAGAAAAAAAACCTTTGGGGGAGTTGATTATGTTCTTATCATGGTTAATAATACTATTTTCCCCGTTGATTTTGTTGTCTTGAATATTGAATGCAATGCTTCGTGTCCAATTGTTTTGGGGAGACCTTTTCTTAGAATTGCTGGTTCTACTATTGATATGAAAGAAGGGATATTAAATTTCAAATCCCACTCAAGAAAGGTATGATACACTTTCCTAGAAATAGAATGATATTTCTTCACTTGAAAATACTTGATTCCACTTTTCTGGGTCTAGCTAAAAAGCGTTAAAGAAAAGCACTTCTTGGGACATAACCCATGGTTTTATTTTTGCTTTTTTTCTCTGTTTTCTTTGAGCCAAGGGGCTGTATACTTATGTAGAAACTACTTTGTATCTTTCTTTTCATATTTTAGTAGTGCCAAGTAAGGTTTATGACGAGAGTTGGTGTTGGTTTTCGTATTTCTGCGCAGGCAACAAATTTCTGCTGTCCACCGTAAACAATCGTATAAAATCCAGGAAGATCAGAATGATCTGAAATTTTCTGTGCTTAGTCCTCTGCTAATTCCGCAACGTTTTTGTTCTTAAAATTTTTCTATCTGAGCAACGTAAGTGCCTCGAAAAAATTCGTCTTTATAGACAGTTCTGGTTTTGATGGGTTATGCCATTTTTCTTGCATTTGCTCTTTTGCAATGTCAAGTGGATTTCTTTGCTTCACCAAACATCAGTGGCTGTAGGTAATGTTTAAAATTATCAATAGCACGTGTGCCTTAAAGAACCAAAGGATTTTAAATTGTTGCACTAACCCTCTAATGCGAATTACTGTTTGAGTTTGGTGTGAAGGAAGTTTTCAAGGGTTAAGAGAAGAGGTGATATACGTGATCAAGAAGAGTGCAACGTCAAAGATTGGGGATTCCCTCATGGTTCATCCAAGCATATTTTTAGAAGACTCAATAATCTAAGCTTGGGGGATGCCCAAGGAATCCCCTCATCATCAACTATCTACCAGGTCACTTCTCATGAAACTATATTTTTATTCGGTCACATCATATGAAGTTTACTTGGAGCGTCTATTTGTTTTTTCGTTTTTTTTATTTTGTTTTCCTTGCTGAAATAATATATTTGGATCCTAGAATTCTTTGTTTGGGAGAGAGACACGCTCCTCTTTTTCGTTGGAATACTTGCTATGCTAGTATTCATAGTTTTTCTACTAGTTGCTGCAAAAATTCATGTTTAGCTCTCGTTTTCATTGCATCTCTTATGCAGAGCTGTTAGTTTTATGAGTGTCAAGTGAGTCCTCTCATGTTTTCTTTCTGTAGCATTTAGAGAGTTTTTGTTAAAGCCACCATTCCCTAACAATCTTGGCATCTATTACATGAATAATATCATCCAACCCCTACCATGCCCTTCAGCCTACAGCGGGGATTACTCACACATGGATGGTGGGAATCATTGATGGTTGATGGAGAGGCGTCGGTGATGATGATGTCGATGATCTCCTCCAAATCCCCGTCCTAGCAGGGTGCCAGAACGGGGTTTCTAATCCCCGAATTGGGGTTTTCGGTGGCGGCAGAGCTACAGAACTTTTCGTGGAAAAACTTTATGTCCCTCGATGTTTTTAGGTCAATAGTCTTAAGTAGCCGAAAGGGGGGCACGAGGGGGTTGCTGAGGCGGCCAAACCAAGCCACGACGCGGCCTAGGGGGTGCCTCCACCATGTGGTGTGGGCCCCTCGTGGCCCGTCTCCGTATCTTCTTCTAGCTCTGTGAGACTTCGGGTAAAACAGGGACTTTGCGATATTTTTCGGGCATTTTCGTGAAAGTTGAATTTCTGCAGAAAAACAAGACATCAGAGAAATTCTGCTGAAAACAACGTTAATCCGTGTTAATTGTATTCAAAATTCACAATTTTAGAGAAAAACAACGGCAAAAGTGTTAAGGAAAGTAGGTACGTTTTGGATGTATCAACTCCCCCCAAGATTATCTTATTGCTTGTCCTCAAGCAATTTAGTTAACAAATGAGTGCGATAAAAGAACTTTTACGAACACATTTTATTATTACAATGTATATATTCTCACTATATGATCAAGCACTTAGGCAATTCATAAGAAGAAGTATGCAAATAAAGCCACCTAATAGTTATGCAAACCATGAAGAGATACCAACACACTAATAATAAGCAACATGAACTCTATCTATTTGCAGGATTGGAATGTTCATAATAAGATATGATAAAGTGGTATATTGCTTGCCTTATTTTGTGAGGCAAAACATAAATGTCAGGGAACCTCCGAAGTTCAAGTGAAGACTAGAAGTAGAGATATCAAAGATAAAAGCATCAAAGTTATACCACAGTTAACCGTGTTCTGGGACAAGCATATTACACTAAGAATGTCAGTTATGCTCTCGAGAAGGTGCTCAACGAAAAGATGGCGACTCAACAATAAAGTAAAATATTGTCCCTTCACAGAGGGAAGCAGGGATTAACATGCGCTAGAGCTTTTTATTTTTTAAACAGAAGTAAAATAATTTTGGAAGGTGGTTGTTGATGTCAATGAATAGTAATAGAGTTCTTGTTATCTTCCATACTAAGCAAGAGGGGTTCCTAATTATTGATATTAGGCATTTATAGTATGCATTTTTATATATATCTTGACACTCCTCCCAACCTTTTCTTATCACAAACCATGGCTAACCGAATTCTCGGATGCCTGCCAACAATCACATACCATGGAGGAGTGCCTATTTTACTTTTCTTTAATTTTTGGATGTTATAGTGGACTTACCAGTTATTTGCAAAATTAGTGACAAGCAGATGAAGCATGCCAGTTAGGGGGATCCTTAATTTAGTATGGAAGAGAACAAACCCAACTACTACTTCCTCATGAGCTAAAATAGTGTCACAAAATGATAAGTATTTTGAAGGTTTTAAAGGTAGCACATGAAAATTTACTTGGGAATGGCTTGAAATACCATGCATAGGAATTTATAGAGGACTCTTTGGAATGGCTTGGTTTTCAGGGATTTGGAAACACGAGTAGCATTTCCACTCAGTACAAGTGAAGGCTAGCAATAGACTGTTAAGCGACAATCAAGAGAGCAGCAACCGTCATAATCATGCTTGCGATAGAACAAAATTAATAGGGGCGTAAGAGTGATACAAGAACTATGAGGAAAAATAAATCAACAAGGCTTAATTGACTTTTTATTTTCAGTCATATGCATGCGTGAGCATGTGCCAAGTCAATTCATATGAAACATTCAGAGGAGGATACCACAATGTCATGCCCTTTTATGAATAGAACAATGCGAGCAAAAATTTATACGACATGCTATCTACTATTAGTAAGTTGGAACTGATCATAAGAGAGCACGAACTACTAAGCATCCATTAAATAACATACATCTTACATGAACAAACTAAGATGGTCCACGTGAATGATTATATGTACAAAAAATGAAAACAAATAGAGTACATACCAGCCTCTCACCACAACTTGAATTGTCATAAATCGTCATTATTGATTTTCACTTGTGTGGCTTTAATGATATGAAATGATAACCAAGCTCAAATGGAGTCACAGAAGACTGTTGAACTATGCAGCAAACTTTACAAAACCGAATAAGAACAAAAATATTTTTGGGTTTTAGAATTTAAAACAAGAAAAGAAGGAAACAAGCAAACAAAGCAAAATATATTTGGATTTTTGAATAAAAAACTGAAACTAGAAAGTAAAGCAAACTAATAATAGAAACTAAAGAAACAAATAAAGATAAACAACAAAAATATTTTTTATCTTTTTGTGTTTTGAAAAGCAGAAACTAAACAAGAATAACAACGGAAAACAAAGAAACAGAAACATGGATATACAAAGTACCGACAAAATTATGATATGTAAATGAGTGTGATGTTGGTATACCTCCCCCCAAGCTTAGACTTTTGGTCTAAGTGGAGATCAATCCCAAGAGGGTCAAGAAGTGGCTCCCCTAAAGTATGACGAGGAAGGGCCATCATCCTGATATGAACTTGAGGGCGCCCCGGAGTAATGCACGACGTAGTCCTTAGAGGGCGCCTCGTGACCCGCTTGATACTTGGATCGTGATGCACATGGAAGCCATGCAAACCTAGTTGCTCGTCCAACTCCTCCTTTGACCGTGACCACGGACTTGTGCTAGTACTGAACAAACCAGGCTGCGGGAAGGGAACTTTCCTTTCGTATCCATCAGTAAATAAAACTCTATAAACGAGATTTCCCGCACAAGAGTTAGCAGTAACAAAATTGTCGTGGGATAATCACGGAAGACGTTACCTGGGGTAACTGATCTTGGGGCAAGTCGACACAGGTATTCGGGAGAGGGTTTAGCTCGGAGGAAGACATGGTGAAAAGCGATCTAAGAGCCGGAAAACAACTCGCCGGATCTCGAATATGAACTATACTGGATACCCGATAACTGGTGATACAACTATGACTTGAATCTCCCTCAAGCTAAACCTAGGGGCCGGTTTATAAAGCACCCGTACCCCCCCTGACTTAACCTCCAAGGTACATCTTGAGTCCTACTCGAACTCTGCTTACAAACCCTAATTTTCCTCTTCGCAACCCACAATCCGGGTTACGGAGCCTACAAACTTTGGGCCTTCCGGAAGCCTCTTTATCCTTAACCGGACGCTGTGCAGCGTACCTTGGGCCGGGTTACACCTTGGAGTTGGCCTACCGGGTTACTATCCCCCCATCAGTAGTCCCCAGAATAGCTTGGGCTTCCCAGGTTATTCCTTGAAGCACTGGCTATTCCCTGAAAAAATATCAAACACACAAACGTATGGAGGCCGAGTCACAATGCTTTGGTGAATGGTTAGGACCAACTCCATGGTGACCACGTAGAAACCCGACACTCCTTCAAATGCTCTTCTTAATTTTACAAATCTAAGTCTTAACAAAAACTCCATGATTCCACACCTTTCTCGATAATTAACCCTGATACCAAAGAGGAGGTCTCCCTTCCCTTTTCATCTGAACACCTCCCTTCACGCTTTAAAGTACATCCCACAAATTTCAAAACAGGCAACCGTTACTCCGTATTTCCCGGGTTTCGCCCGTTGAGCTAGGCTTTACCACCCAGGCCATTATAAATAAGCCCTTGGATGCAGCCCTAACTCCAACGGCCTATTTTCCCCCATTCCTCTTTCTTTCTCCCTTCAAGCTCGAGCTCACAGCGCACCACCACGGAAGCCCCGCGCGTATCACCGGAGCCCATTCGCCGCCGTTTGCGCTCCGCTACCGCGCGACTCGCTCCGCCGCTCAGATCCGCCACCAAACCACCAATTTGTCCGCCAAGAACCGCGCGAGGGCACCAAGCTTGCGCCATCTGCCTCCGCAAGGCTTCGCTTCGATCTCCTTCCGTAAATCCTTTACATCCTCCAACCTATCCTTACAATTTCTTAACTTTCCCTTGAGTTGGATCTAAATCGAGCCGCCCGCGATTTCTCGGGTCATGCCGAATTAAACCACTAGTTTCCACTCTAGCTCACCCAAATAGATAAGATACACAGTTTAATTCACTCTCCTACTACTTGTAATCATTAACTTGGCCACAAATTTAGAAACGAGATTCCCAATCTAGGCTCAAGCCGCCTGAATTTTCCGCCTTTGTTCCTATTACTCGGAAAATCTTTCCTTTCCGGCTTAGTTGCTCATAACAGATGTACAGGCAGTCGCTTACTTTCCCCAAACACTTACCCATGCATAAAATCCTACAACTTTTGTAATAATGTGCGATACCCGGAAAATTCGCACCTCGCTTAGCAAAGTGATACCCGGATCATGTTAACTTCCAGGTTAATTTGACACCATTTGTCAATACTCGGTCGACTGATAGTTTCCGAATTTCATTTCTCACATTCTTTCCTTTGACGCTTTGTCAGGTTAACCCCATGGCCCCCAAGAGACAGGGAAAACAGCCGGTTAAGGCCAAGTCCACAAACTCCATATCCGCCAACTGGGGGAAATCCTCCGTCACTAAGGCCAAGCTGGAGGAACTGGTTGAGCTAGGGGTCCTTCCCCCTCAGGAAGCTATCCACTGGAGAGTACCGGGTAATGAAACCCGGCCTTCTCCAGCAGAAAACGAGGTAATCTGTTTTATTGAACATGTGACCCGGGGCTTCAGGCCTCCGGGTCATCCTTTCTTTCGTGACATCTTAAGCCACTACAACCTCCGCATTTTCGACATAGGACCCAACTCCGTTTTGAACATTACTCATTTTATCGTTCTGTCCGAGTCTTACTTGTGCACTCCGCCAAGTCTGGCTCTCTTTGTCGAACTCTTCCAGTGCAAACCGTGCCGCGAAAGCGGTGACGGCGCACTTCTGGCTTGCGGCGGGGTTTCTATCCAACGCCGCAAGAATTCCTTTCTGCCTCCTCTCACCCTCAACTCCCACGTAAAGCACTGGCAGCTTTCGTACTTCTACTGCCAGGACACCTCCCCACCCGGCGAAAAGAAGTTGTCGGGTTACTCGGAGGGTCAGCTTGATATCTCCGATACTTTTAATGCCTTTGCCCCTGACTCGGACAGGGAGGCAATCTTGCCTTTGTTGGCTAAGATCTCCATCTTATCAGCCCAAGGCCTCATCGGGCTCAACCTGGTGAAGACTTGGGTCGATTTCCGCATTCAACCCAACTCCATCCGCGAGAAGCTGATGTGCGAATACTCGGGTCAAACCACGGACCCGATCCGATACTCCACCAGCAATTTCGCTCCTAGCGATACCAACAAAGCAATCAAGGGTTTCTTGACGGAGAAGCTCGAGGTAATCCGGAACATAACCGGATTAGAGCCCTTCACCCTCGAGAACCCGGCCCCCGCAGTAAGTCTTTTACCTCTTGACCTTGGATTCTAACAAGTTCACTTTTATCCGCTTCTCTTGACACAATATTAACCCTTGCTCTGGTATCTTCACCTCAGGCCGACAGTAACTTCTGGAAAGTCGATACTCCGCCTAACTCCGGAAACCCGGAGGAGGAAGATGACGCTGTTAACTCGGACGAAGGTGCATACTTAGTCCCCTTGCATGCGTTACGTCCTACTTCCTTTTTTTCATACTATAACTTTGATAATTTTCAGAACAAGAAGACCAAGACGAGGGGGAGGAATCGGACGGCAAAGTGGAGTCCGCCAGCGAGGAAGACGAACCGGAGCCAGCAATCAAAGCCGGATCCAAAAGAAAACCCCAAGGAATCGTCTTCCAGGTTTTATTTCGTTTCCTTGTGTTTAATTTTTGTTCCCATGACGTCATTCCTGAGCTAACCCTGTCATCACCCTTTTGACTACAACTGAAGGAACCACCCGCAACTAAGCGTAGAGTGACCCGCAACCACCCGGGTAATGAGACCCTTAACCCGGGTACTTCATCGCCTCCAGCTCGACATACTGGTACTTACTATACACAAGAATTTTTCCCAAACATTCCCTCACAAAGTAATCTGACACCTTGCTTGGTACTTTTCAGTATCTTCCGGGTCTGGTAGCGGCTTTCCCTCGGACTTCCCGGTGAACCTCGGGTAAAGTCCTTTTCCTGATGCTATACCGAACTTTATCGCCTTCTTCATAACCATGGATTAACCGCACCTTCGCACTTTCTACAGAGCCGCGGCCGTTGTTAGCGACCAGGAAGACATGGAGGTTGAGGACCGGGTTGAAAATAAACCGACTGACGGTGCATTCACCACGGCTGGCGATGAGCAAGCGTCGCCAATGGAGCTGGCTAGGTAAGACACCGGGTATCCAATATCCTCGCACGCAGGCGAGAAGGAAAAGGGCGCAGCTTCGAGCGCGGGAGGGGGACCAGACTCCGACATTCGGATGACCCGGGTGCCGCCTCCTGTTACAAGAAAAACTCATTTTCCAACTTTCCAGGCACCCGAGTCTTCTAACTCGGGTAACGATGATTTTAACCAGCTGATGAGTGCTCTCCTCGCTATTAAGGCTTCAGAGGGAAATATCCTAGAGCGTATGGCCGCAGCACATCAGGTAACTTTATTTGGTATTTCTTACTATACACCCAGTCCCCAAGTTCCGAGCATAACTTGCTGTAATTACGCTCGGTACTTCATATAATACTTGGCTTGTCATGATATCCGACTTACAGTTTCACTCGTTCGTTGCAGGCGGAGATTACTAGGTCGGACGAGACATTACTCAAGACCGAGCAGCTCCTGCTTGCTGAAGTAAAACGCAGAGAAACCCTTGAGGCGGAGATGAAGACTTTGAAAAAAGACGTCTCCAAATACAAGAAGAAATACAATGCTGCCCAATCCTCGCTGAAGAACTTGTCAAATCAGATTACGGACACTTACCGCATCTTGCTAAGTAAGTTTTTGTTTGTAATTAACTTGCATACCTCTATCTTGTCGTTATAATAATCAAGATTACTGATATACTTTCTTGTGTTTCGATTGCAGGTGCTAACCTTGCTGCTCCAGAGGATGATGCCGTCGCTAAGGCTAAGACACTGAAGACTGTGCTCCGGACATTTTTTGCCGGCACAAAACTTTTATTGGACGCCGTGAAGTGGCCTTCCGAGGTATACCCGGGCGAAGAAAATCTCATGCAAGCCTTTTCGATGGTGCCTGGATGGATTGAAATATTGAAGCGCTCATCTTGCCGGATTGGAATGACCCGGGCCTTTACGCTGGCGAAAGGTTATTTTCCTAAGCTTGACCCGGCAAAGGTAATATCCGGGTTTCCAGAATTCAAGGCTGACGGATCTAAGTTTAAGCCCAAGGATTTCAAACTTATACAATCCGCTGTACGCCACTCGGCTACTGCTTTGGCCGATAAAATGGAGCTGGACACAATCATGAGCTCGTATGACGCTGAAGGTAAAATCATTTTGGAAGAGGCACCCCCTCCTTTTGATATGCTAGAAAGATGGTCGACTGACCTGGCCAGGAGGAAAGAAGAAGCTGCCAAGAGAGAGGCCGAGTTAGGCTTAAGGCCATCTACCTCCACACCAGTTGCTCCTCCACCTGTCCGTCCTGAAGCAAAAAGTCCGGGTAAAGCTGCTGGGAAGGCTAAGGAGCAGGCCCAAGACCAAGACCCGGAAGACCATTCCCAGGATGCCGAGTAGAATTACGTCTAGTATTTTGTGTTTTCAAAACTGGTATGATTTTGGCGGTGCGCCTGTGTACCATTGATACTGATGCTGTCACTTTGTGTTTTTTAACTCATGATAACTATGTGCCTCTCCTGGCTTTTGATAATCTCGACCCTTGTTTTATCCTTAAGCTTATTCTCGATACTTGAATGTTTGTTTTTGATTCCCTTTTCGAGACTCGGTTAACCGAGTATCGTGGGTTTTGATAAGCGGACTTTTCTTTAAGTCCCCAAGACTCGGAAGCCAAGGTTTTTCGAGCCTTAGCAGCTAAACGGCTTGTTCCTGTTTCAAAGTCCCCAGTCCCCATGACCCAAAGTACGAGCCAAGGGGGCGTGGCCTTTCTCAGATGACAAACTGCTCTTTACCAAGCTGAAAACCAATAGCCATTCACGTAAATACTGAAGTCATGCTTAATACTTGTTGAGTTTCCGGCTATTTTAGCCTTGTACTCTGCATGGACTTGTGGTTTAGATGACCCTTTTGATTATCTTGTACCGAAGCCGGCTTTCGCGTGGATACCATGTTGTTACATCTATACGAAAAACAGGGTCAAGCAAGTCCCATTGGGCTGCATAGTTTGATTGTAATCGTAAGTGAACAGATCATGCCACTTTGGTGCGAGTCACATCGAGCTTAAGTAAGAATAACCAAGAAATTTGGCTCCTTCGTCCGGTTATAAGATTGCAGCCGTACCCGTCTTGCGAGTAATTGGCCCTCATAACTCATAGGCATCAAGGCCGGGTCTCCGGGTTTGTGACTACTATTTAAGCAGTTCAATTCCCAAAGACCTATGTACGTGCAACGTGTTTTGATGATACTGATGTATTGACAATAACAAATATTACTTACTTGCAACTGAAGCAAAGACCATGATAAGACTTGAAAACCATCTCTTTTATTGATATGAAAAAGTTTGAGTCAGCAGGCCGCCTCATTAAAAACCTTCCAGTCCCCTTAGGTACCCTGGGTAGGAAAAGAGCGCGTATGAAACCTGCCGTCCGTTACACTGCTTTAGATGGCGGTATGGCTTCCTCTTCCCTGCCAGGCAGCTTGGAAGGATCGCTCCTGATGAAGCCCACCATCTTAGGATCTTGTTCTGCCCTAGTTTTTGCTTTATCCCCTTCAGAAGTCGGCCTTTTTGACATTGTCCTTTCCTCTAGGTCCACCTGCGATCGGTAATGCTTGAGCTCTTCTTTCCTGCAGGCTTGCTCAGCCATTGCCGCATCTCCTTCATCACATTCGGCTGCTATATCTCGATTCCCGTGTATGGTAATGGTCTTCTTAGGACCCGGGATTTTCAGCTGTAGATACACATAACACGGTCTTGCCATGAACTTAGCATAAGCCGGCCTTCCAAACAATGCATGATAGGGACTGCGCAACTTAACCACCTCAAAAGTAAGCCACTCGACTCGATAATTGTCCTTTGATTCTCCAAAAGCTACTTCCAACGCTACTTTTCCTTCGGGGCACGCCGAATGACCCGGCACTATCCCGTGAAAAACTGTTGTACTCTTTTGCAGCTGAGATTCCTTTAGGCCCATGCGCAGAAAAGTTTCCCAGTATAGGATATTGATACTACTTCCTCCATCCATCAAGACTTTTTTCAACTCGTACCCATTGACCTGTGGTGCCACTACCAAGGCTAAGACTCCCGGGTGATCAACTCTGTCCGGGTGATCCCTCCTGCTCCATGTCACCTCTTGTTCCGACCACCTCAAATACCTTGGAATAGCGGAAGAGACTGAATTGACCGCTTGTTTCAGTATCTTTTTATCCTTGTTAGAGCCTCCCGTAGTGTGCACATGATATTGACCCAACTGTTTGGGGTTAGCTTGAAAACCTCCCTCTCCCCCTTGATTGTTACCCGGATTTCCGGATGCCGGGTTACCGGCTGGGGGCGGACCGTTGCCCAAGTTTCCCCCTGGACCCGGGCCTCCTCCTCGACCCGCACCTCGCATGGCTCTGTTTACTTCCTCGTTCTTCCACCTTTGTAAGTCGGCGCATTGCTCCAAGGAATGATTAGTCGGCTTGCCGTTCCTACTATGCTTCGGGCATGCCATTCTAAATATGTCCCAACTGTTGCTTGGTCTTGGAGGTCCTTGGTAATGTCCCCCATTGTGATTTCCAGTATTAAAATTCCCTTCAGATCTGGGTCTTGAAGATCCGGCCTCAGTGTTAGCCACAAACTCGGAGTTCCCTTCAAACGGGCGCTTGTTCTGGCTATTTCCATTATTACTTGGCGCCGATCCATTACCGGTTCTCCCACTGCTGCTTGTGTTTGCTTTTGCTTTCTTGTCATCAACTTCCTCCTCTGTGGTGTCCGTCGCGGCGTGTTTGTTGCACGCATCCATTAATTCTCCCATTGTAACCTCCGCTGCATTCCTACTGGATTTCATGCGAGTTAACTTTTGCACTAAAGGAACATACTTGCATGTTTTTGCCATAGCTTGTAGCGCGTCCTTGGGCTGAATATCTGTGGATGAGTGGAGTATCTCCATAACCCGGTGTACCGAGCTGCGCGCTGACTCTCCCTTCTTCTGAATGCATCGTTCTAAATCGTCAATAGTAAACAGCTTTCTGCACGTTCCATGGAAGTGCTTAACAAACGCTGTTTTTAATTCTTCCCAGGACTTGATCGACTTTTCCGGCAGATTGGTGAACCATAACTTTGCTGCTCCCTCTGACATCATTAAGTACATGAACTTGGCTTGAAGATTCTCGGATGAATTGCGAATTGACATTGCCATCTCGTAACTGCTCAGCCACGTTTCCGGATCCATTGTTGGCTCATAATTTACTACTTTCCCCGGCTCTTTGAACTTTTCCGGGTAAGGTTCTGCTCTGATGTCGTCCGAGAGACACTTGGGTCCTGCCAGAGTGGTTGGGGCTGGTCTTGCTCGGGAAACATGTGACCCGGCTGGGGGTGCCACGGGGCGCGGCGCCACCGGTAACTCATGTGCTACAGACCCGGCCCCGGCCCTCCTGGCCCTGGAGCTGTCCACAACCGCCTGCGCCGCCGATGCTGCTGGTATTGTCTGGATACGAGGTGGGGGTGGCATTTGTTGTTGCTCTTCCCTCCGCCGTGCTGAATTTGTTTGGATGTTGCCCTGCTGCTGACTGGGGTATGGTGTCCCATGCATCCCACTTCTATGGTCTGGATAATTGGCTTGCTGTGCCACTGCGGTGTGTAGCAGATCGATCGCTCGCCGGGTTTCTTCCGCATGGGGTGATTCTCTCACAGGGATTTGATTCAAAGCGAGTGTTGCTGCATACACGTTGTCCATGGGATTGTTGTAGTGACCTGCCGGTGTGCGGAACCGTGATGGCGGCGGTAACTCATTGCCGGGTGTAACTCTAGCCTGTGGCGGGGGTAACCCGGCCTGCTCGTTTGCCGGCTGTATTCCTGCTGTCGCTGGTGGGGGTGCAGTTCCCTGGTTTATCGCTGGGATTGGTTGATCCTGGGGTGTGATAAACAGAGTAGCCGGATTGATAACCCCGCCCGTTGCTGGTAGTCTGGTTTGGTGCCTTTGATGCACTCTAGATGTTTCCTCCCGGAGCCGAGTTTCTAACGCATCCAACTCGCGCTGTCGTGCAGCCATCCCCTGTCTTTCTGCTTCCACTTGCCTTCTTTGCTGTTCCAATGCGCGACGGGCCACATCTAGATCTCTGACACGCTCTACCGCGTTTTCTGGAGTGATAACTGTAGCGAGAACGGTTGGATCTAAAATCAAATTGTTGTCGAACAGGGCCGGGTGACGCGGATTTGAAGGACCTGTCCCTGGTGTCCGGTTTGCTTGGAATCCGAACATGTTTGCCTACATCTCCTCGTCCGCTGCGCGACTGGTAACCGATGCCGATTCTCCATCAACCCGGATCAGAACCGGGTTAGCTGCGCCCCGCTGTTGGTTCAATGCCTGAGCCATCCCGACCACGGCTGCGGTCGCGCTCTCTTGATTCACGTTGGCCGCGGGAGCCGTGTAGACCGCAACCCGGCGTGCGATGCTTGGCGTGAGTTCATGCCGTTCTTCTTCGCTGTTGTCCTCCTCATATCGATCCTCCAATAGATCCCGGATAGACTCGGTATCATCTTCTCTCTCTACCCGATCGCTCGGGGTCCATGCCAGCTCTTCCGGCTGTTTCCACTTCTCTGCGAGTTCTCCCATCTGGCCTGTTGTTCCGACCGATTCTTCTCTTTCTGATTGAATATAGGTAGCTTCCCCTGATACAGAATCATATCCAAGATTGTCAGGATTCGAGCTGGAGGTACATACCATGCCGACGAAGACGCTGATGCGGCCGATAGTTATGACGGATCCAGTTTCGAGATGATCCGACTCTGGCCCCCAACCGGAATCGTCCACCACCTTCTCTCCTTCGCAGTCGATGTAGATCTCACCGACGATGAGGTTCTTCATGTTCTTCCGAGCTTCTCCCGTGATGCAAACACCTTTGGACGCAGGCCCCACGGTGGGCGCCAACTGTCGTGGGATAATCACGGCAGACGTTACCTGGGGTAACTGATCTTGGGGCAAGTCGGCACAGGTATTCGGGAGAGGGTTTAGCTCAAAGGAAGACATGGTGAAAAGCGATCTAAGAGCCGGAAAACAACTCGCCGGATCTCGAATATGAACTATACTGGATACCCGATAACTGGTGATACAACTATGACTTGAATCTCCCTCAAGCTAAACCTAGGGGCCGGTTTATAAAGCACCCGTACCCCCCCTGACTTAACCTCCAAGGTACATCTTGAGTCCTACTCGAACTCTGCTTACAAACCCTAACTTTCCTCTTCGCAACCCACAATCCGGGTTACGGAGCCTACAAACTTTGGGCCTTCCGGAAGCTTCTTTATCCTTAACCGGACGCTGTGCAGCGTACCTTGGGCCGGGTTACACCTTGGAGTTGGCCTACCGGGTTACTATCCCCCCATCAAAAATGATGGACTTTCATAGCAGCAAGATCAAGTATCTGTGGGGTTAACAACTCATCATTGGGCTCAACATAAAGGCTATGAGCAACTATAATACGTGCAGCAATAATTCCCCCATAAATGGGTCCTCTAGCAGCTAAACGACGAGCAATGGGAGCACCAAGGTTGAAACTAGTATTATTGTTAAGTGCAGCAGCCAGAAAAGCTAAATGATAATTAGAAATTTTACTTGTGTTTTCCCTACCAAGAACACCAGTGGCAACATAATAAGCAAAGTATCTAATGGCTGGGAGCTGAATGTTCCTTATCTTGCCACGTTGGGCTATACGGCCATCATCATTTGTCACCTCTCGGTAAATTTCCAGCAAATTAGTGGATTGACCTTGAATCCTCTTTGTTGTCCTAGACGGAGCAATACCTTTGATACCGCCGCATATTTCCAAAAGTCATGGTAAAAGGCTTATCATAAATTCTAAATTCAATAGATGGATTGTAGGAGGAGTTATTAAAAGTAAAGCTCTCAACAAATGTTTTGGTGAGCATAGCATATTGGTTACTTTCATCATTCATATACTCAGCCAAACAAACCCTCCTAACAAGAAGCAAGAAATCGTCAAGGATCCCTGCATCACTCAAAAAGTTAGAACAAGGGAAGGTAGATGGATGTGCATATCCATCATCCCCCTCATCACCAAGCTATGCTCCCCGGAAATAGCGCTAGAAATAGTCTTGATAACCCACAAATATAGGGGATCGCAACAGTCTTCGAGAGAAGAAAAACCAAAATTTATTGATTCGACACAAGGGGAGCCAAAGAATACTTATAAGCCTTAACAGATGAATTGTCACTTCAGCTGCACCAGGAAATAGACTTGCTCCCAACAGTTTATCAGTAGCAAATTTTTTATAGCAGTATCAGTTGTGAAATAATAGCAGGAATAAAATAAAGACATCAACATAATTGTAGTAGACAGCAGGATAAAAATACTGTAGGCATAGGGACAGATGAAAGGGCTTTTCATTGATAAGATAATTCATATAATAATCAAGACATGGGCAATTGCAGGTAAATAATGATAAAACATCCAAGTACTAAGAAACCATAGGCATGTGTTCCGTATTTAGTCGTACATCCTAACAATGAGAAACTTGCACAACATCTTTTGTCCAACCATCCCGTTTGCAGCGGGGCCTCAAGGGAAACTACTGGTAAAATAATGTGCTCCTTTTAATAAAGCACCGAAGCAAAGCATTAACACTTGATGAACACACGTGATCCTAACATCAAAGCCATCCCCTCTGGCTATCCCAATTGTTATCACTTTTGGGCCTTGGGTTCCAGATAACGATATGTGTATACAACTTGCAGGTAAGTAAAAAACAATAATTATCCTCATGAATCAATAACATGTTCAAATCTGAAATCATGGCACTCGGGCCCTAGTGTCAATCATTAAGATAAAAAATTGCAACAATACCAAAAGCACATATAACGGATGTTAGGCACCATGCCCTTACAATCTTGGCATCTATTACATGAATGATTTCATCCAATCCCTAGCATCCCCTTCAGCCTACAGCGGGGATTACTAACACATGGATGGTTGACAGAGAGGTGTTGGTGATGATGATGGCGATGATCTCCTCCAATTACTCGGCGCGGCAGGGTGATAGAACGGAGTTTCTGATCCCTGAATTGGGGTTTTTGGTGGCGGCAGAGCTACAGAACTTTTCATGGAAAAATTGTCTGTTCCCCGGTGTTTTTAGGTCAAGAGGATTAAGTAGCCGAAACGGGGGCACGAGGGAGTGGCCGAGGCGGCCACACCATGCCACGACGCGGTTTAGGGGGTGCCCGCGCCGCCACGTGGTGTGAGCCCCTCATGGACCGTCTCTGTGTCGTCTTTTGGATCTGTGAGGGGTAAAATATGGACTTTGCTATATTTTTCGGGCATTTTCCTGAAAGTTGAATTTCTGCACAAAAACAAGACATCAGGGAAATTCTGCTGATAATGATGTTAGTTGCATTCAAAACTCACAAGTTTAGTGGAAAAACAACAGGAAAAGTGTTCGGGAAAGTAGATACGTTTTGGACGTATCAAGGATACACCTAGCTGCTCATGACAGTCGACTAGTTTACAAAGTTGATAGAGGTCGTCCCAGTAACATCCCAGGCCGCCAAGTGTGTCGTCAAGTTCCTCAACTCCATAATCTGTAGATTCGGTATTCGCCACAACATCATCACAGACAACAGGTCCAACTTCACGGCAAAAGAAACTCAAGCCTTCTGCTAGGAAAAAGGAAGAACTCTAAGTTACGCCTCTCTGGCGCATCCACGGACCAATGGTCAAGTCGAACAATCAAATGGCTTAGTTTCGAGTAGCCTGAAGAAACTACTAAACCTCGATTGGACGACACAGTAGGACACTGGGCCGAAGAACTACCATCGGAGTTGTAGAGCCTAGGAACAACTCCAAACCGATCAACCAGCTTCACACCATTTTTCATGCTCTACGGTGCAGAAGCATTCCTTCCGGAAGATATTTGCTTCAGCGCGCCAAGAGTCGTCACCTACAGTGAAGAAGTCTCCAACACGACACTCGACAAAGATATGGATGCACTCGATGAAGCACGGGACATTGCTCACGCCAGACCAGCCGTCTACCAGTAGGCACTTCGCAACTACCATAGTCACTGCATCCGTAATAGATCTTTTGTGAAGGGATACTTGGTGCTAGGAATCAAGCAAGAAAGCCAACATAAGCTCTCTCCCCCTTGGGAGGGAACCTACATAATACACGAAGTCATCACGGGAGGCGCATACCGCTTGAAGGATCCAGAGAGCGGCATCATCTACTCAAACCCGTGGAATGTTGCGCACATGCTCAAATTCTATCCCTAGGAAGTTATTCTCCTACTCAAAAATATAGTTGTTTCCAGCCATAATGTAATTCGAACGAATACATCGCTTCTCAGCCATCGAAATAAAGAATCTTCAATTCCCAGCTTGGTTATTCTCTCGATTGTCAAAACACATGCTAAATAAGGTCACACCCCAACACACAGGGGCTACGCGAAACTAGCATAACAAGCAAAACCGTGTATTCACAAAACACACTCATTTACAAGGTTACAATTTATACACACCTTAACACACCTCAACAAATTCATAAAATACAGGGTATATACACCTTACAAAGTGACGAACAAACTCGAGGCTACTGATGACTCGCACTCTCTCGGAGTAATCGTAGCAGCAGGCCGCACCACTTCATAGTGGGGAACAAAATCTACTGGAACCCCTTGGGTAGAAGGTAGATGAGAAATATAATTGAAGTTCACGTTGGGGTGCCAAAGCCGCACGAAGGCAAAGGCAACCTGAGACCCGCAGACCAACTGTTGACGCATACACTTGCGAACATCTTCGACTCGACGAAATTTCCGCAACAGCACACTCATTCGATCACGAGCAACATCCAACGAATACAAAGTCTGATAAACCGAAGACAATGCCTCTCAGCACGAGTCAGAATTATTTTGGAATTGACGCACCCAATATTGAAGAGTGGCCATGATGAAGCCCCTACTTCGATTAGACCAGAAGTTGCACGCGTGAATATTCGAACTAACGGATTTAGAAGCGGTCTGATTATTCACCCACAGCCCCTCAGGACCCATATCAGGTTTAATACCTAGAAACACGAAAGAAATGTCATAGGAAGAAAAAAAATCAAGGTGAGTCAGAGGCTTGAAGAACCTACACAGAAAATCCTTCACACCATTGGCTAACTCCTCCATGAGAAATTGCTCGCGTTTGGCAGGAAGTTCCTGCTTGGATTTAGCAACATCTGTGACACCCTGCAAGGGCTTCAATTTTCACTCGCCATCAGCAACACAGCCACAAAGATAAGCGTCCATACTCACTTCTGTCAAAGAAGACACAACGGGAACCCTAGGAGCACTCGAAGATCCCGGCGACCTCAACCACCTGAAAGAAGAAGGACCAGGTGCAAACTACAGAGTCGCAAGGCCCAAAGTCACTCGACATTCATGTAAAAAATACTTTCGAGTGCCTAGGGGCTACTCCCATCGGGAGAACACACACTCCAAATTCCCACATTTGGAAAACAAACAAAGAGTACTTCGAAGCACACACATAAGTTCATTACATTATGAAAAGCAAAAGCAGGAACACTCTCTATCCTAAGGAACAATGGATTTTTCAGAGACAGCTTAGCTCGAAGCAGGTTTTGTGCTAACTTCTCAGCGCGGTCGGCAAAAGGTTTAATGGCTACATTTTTGCCCGCGCTATCCTTTGGAGGCTCCGAGTACATCTTCTCCAAGTCTCCATGGACGTTATTCGCCAAAGAAATCTGGATGGCCGTCTTCGCTCCACACTCGGTTTGAGCAAGGGTGTACTCCTAAAGAGGATCTTCCTGGCCAAGAAAATCCTTTAAAAGGACATCCAGAGTGGAAGGAGTTTCCGTCCCCACGAACAGTCGCTCGTGCAGAGAAGAAAGGTTCTGCGAAGCATCGCGAATGATAGAAGCGGCCTTGGGCCTTGCCCTTCGAAGTGGCCACAGATGTCCACCAAAGCATCGACCCTAACTTGGCCAGGGATCGCCAGATACTCCGAGTGCATCTGCAGAGCCCGAAAAATTGCAAGATCAAAATAAGCATAAAAACAAACAACATCGACGAAAACTGATGTGTGACATACCTGACCAAACCTCAGGTACGGGGCGGAGTATATCATCCAGCACATTATCATGAGACATGCTTTCCTTCTCCAGCTTCTTCAGATCCTCCCGGGACTTCACGAGCTGGTCAGTGGCCTCTTTCCTAGTGGACTCCATCTCCTTCTCGAGGCCCTTCGCCCGATCACGAGCCTCATCCTTCTCGATGTTGGCGTGGCTAGCTTCATCTGAGGAACAAAGCAGACATAGTAAGGACAAAGAAGATAAAGGACAGAGATGTTCCACTCGCAATGTTAAAAAAAAAAATCACCTTTTGAATATTGAAGATCCTGAAGGAGCTGGTCACATTCCCGGCAAAGAGTGACACATTCAACCTGTGCAACCACGAGGCGACGCCCGAAAACGGCCAAACACTCGAATATAGCCTGGAAATAGAAAAAACGCAAAATGAGTATGAACTCTACTTGAGTCTATAACCGACTGTAAATAGTTGACTATAGACATGGGGGCTACTCCCACCGGGAGCACTGCCGTGTACCCGATAAACACAAGCTAGCCAAGAACTTGACAAGATTACTTGAGTCTGTAACCGACTATAAACAGTCGCCTACAGACTCGGGGGCGACTCCCATCGGGAGCACAGACGTGGACACGACAAAGGAAAAACAACTCGAAAGAAAAGTTATTACCTTGCCATTTGGAGTCTACAGTGGATCAGGCGAAATACTCGAATCTTCAGTTCTCGCGGATGCCTCTGGATCCTTCGGTTGAGTACCCACAAATCTAGGCAAAGCATAGTCAGGATTCGTCGCCGTTTTCCCCGGACTCGAAGGCTTTGGACGGGGACTTGAAGACTTGGGAGAAGGACTCGTAGCTCTCGGAGGCGGACTCGGAGCCTTTGCAGGCTCCTTATTATCTCCCTTCTTCTTGACGGGCTCAGTCGAAGAAGCATACTCGTCCCTGCTGACCATCACGCATCAAAACAGATGTTAAGAAAGAACAAAAAGAAAACAACTCAACACTAGTATGACAAGAGAATAACTCATAGTCTTCGTCGTCGAAGGCGTCCACATCCCAATCGGTAGGGACCTTTGGCTTCGAGGATAAAGGCGGAAGTGTATTCAGAGGAGTCATAGAGTGGACCACTCAGGGATTAACCTCCTCGACTAGCTCTTGACTCAAAGATGCATCCTTGGATGTCACCGTCTTCCTCGCATCTGCGCCGCTTACGGGAATGAGGTAAAAACTCTCGTATTCTTCCTCCTCCTCAACCTCTTCTCTCTCCTCGCTTGACTCTGCACCCGCAACGCTGGTCTCGACTGGAGCGGCAAAGTTACTCGCCAGCAAGTCCGAGGCACCACCGTCCACTCCGGGAAGTGGCAGGTAGCACCTCTCTACATCTTGTGTCTGGAGAAGAAGAAGAGACACGATCATAAGTACACTCGAAAAAATTAAGACAGGATGAAGAGAAAACAGAAAAATCACTTCACTTGGAGGATGCTTAGAGTCGAAGGCTTGAACGGGAAAAGCAGTGAACTTCTCTCCCTTCTTCAGGCTGGTGATGGTAGCGAGTTTCGTCTCGAATTCGTCCTTCGAGAGGTTTTCATCGCGAGTGCGTCTTGAATCGGAAGTCCCCGAGTACTCCCAAAGGGAATTGGGGGAGGTTTTGTAGCGGCTACACCCTCCGGAGCAAGAAGACACTCGCCAGTTGCATCCCGTTGATCCAAGGCCCCTTGTTTTCCCTGCGAAGTTCTGCGACTTGCTTCAGCAGGGGCGACGTGACTTTGACTTCCTCGGATGACATGGGGTGGCTTCAAGATTTCCTCCTCTTCAAAGTGGCGAATGGCTTGAACTCGGGCACACAATTCACATCTGTATCGTGAACGTTGAACCATTTCCTATGATACCCATGGGTTGACTCGACGAACTTCATCTCGAAGTAAGGGAAGTCGGGGTTCGTATAAATCCCAAAGCCGCCAAGCGCCAGCGGTTCTCCGGGTCCCTTCTCACCCGAGGGCCTCTTCTCCTGGAGAATCTTCGCAGAGAAAATCTACCTCCACAACCCCCAGTGCGGGCGAATGCTGAGAAAGCACTTGCATAACACGATGAAGCAAAAATTTTGTTGCACCGCATTTGGTGGGAGGTCGTGGAGCTGGATGTCGTAGATGTACAACGACCAGCAAAGAAATCGGTAGAGGGGGAAAGACAAACCTCGTGTGATGTTTTCCGATAATGCAACACGCTCGTTGACTCGGGGGCTCGGAACGTGTTCCTCCTTCCCGGGCTTGTGCACGCGATTCAAATCTTCAGGAGGGATCAGTCCCTCCCTCTGCATCTGGATGATGCTCTTCTTCCTCACATTTGAGGAGCGCCATTTCCCTGTCTTATTTTGAGAAACCGACAAGGCGGCGCCCCCGTCCTTGGTCGACGATGCTGGCACAACACGCATACTCCTTCCGCCACCGGCCATGGAGGTTCTTCGTAGGAGAGAGAAGGTGGAAAGGGGCGATGGAGGAAGAAGATGAGGAAGAGCGAAGGCGAAAAGTAATTTTCCCCATAGGCCCAGTTTTATACAGCAGCAAGGCCATCCTGGGCCGTTGATCCTCGCCAAAGAGGGGCACGTGGAGGCAATCGAGGACGCCACACGTCGCGTGAAAACGAAATGACGAGGGGCAGTTGCCCTGCACGATCTTTAAAGCTGATCGTGTGTGATTTACTGCGCACTAGGCGGGAAACCCCGCGCGACGGCTGGTTTCCAGTAAAAAAGCTGACGTGGTGGTCTCACCACGTCTCGTCCCGCTGTGTCACGTCCCATCGGGAGTGGACAAGTGCGTTGTGACGTCACCAAAAATTCAGCACACGGAATCACTTTCGTATAAGCTCGGGAAAGAGAACGCTCGCCTTTGCTCGAGTATTGCAGAAACAGTGGCACTCGCCATATTACAAGTCAATGGAACGGGACTCGCCATGCCACTGAAGTAAAAAATCGTGAGTGGACGTTCACTGCAACAAAAATCGCGACTCCGGTATATAAACACACCGCGCTTCATACTCAAACCCCGAGTCGTTCGGCCATCGCGGCACACCTGGGTGCCGCATTCTACGGACGCGAAGGTAAGACCCAAGGATCCGTCTTCTGGGCCCGAAATCGCACTCACGCTGCGTTCTCCAGTTATTTTGCGTGCTAGCAGCATGATGAAAAATCCTTGCGGACGCGTCGGGTACCCCTTTTAAGGTTAAGTTCGACTCGATAAGTCCTTGCGACCCGAGTCGCAACAATCACCTATCCGGGTTCAAGCTGGAGGACTCGGGTCTATGTAGGCCAGATATGCTTTTTCCCAAGAGCAATTAATTGGTCCCGATCCGTCGACTGAACCAAGCGACTGAGCCGCATCCTTCTGCAAACAAGCCAATATACAACATCCTCGTAAAGCTCGATACGTGAGTCTCATCCACACATGATTAACACGTCCTTCGTGAATCCCGAGCTGCTCATCTGCAAGAATCCAAACAAGCTTTTGAGTGCTTACCCGACTCTTCAGAGTCAAATAAACACTCGAGGGCTATTGACGCGGGGATGCCTCCCGAGTCACCCTAACAGTCCTATCTGGTCTAGGCTAAACATAAAGGCCCAACACAAGGGACCACCCTAATCTTCGAGAAGGCTCAGCTACGACCCACCAGCAAGACTTGCGGGACAAGGATCGAAAGAACTACCGACTAGGGTTAGGGTTTGTAACCGATCCGGGTAAGGATTCGGGACCCAGCCTCCTATATAAAGGCTGGGAGAACCACCCGGAGAGGGCATCTAATCTTTACCGCCACCCTAGGTACTGCCTCTTTCGAGATCCAATCTCTCGACTAGAGCGCTCACTATTGTAACCTAGCATCAATACAATCCAGACAAGCAGGAGTAAGGATTATACCTCCTCGAGGGCCCCAAACCTGGGTAAATCGTGTGCTCCTCTGTTAACCGTCGAGTCCACCAGCGCCTAATTGTTTCCTGCTCTCAAACCCGCATCATGCCATCCGGGGAATTTGTTGATATGAGTAATCAACAATGAGCAGTAGTTGTTTTCGCTGTTTTGTTGCTTTTTGCTACCATCTGCCACATTTGTTTGCTTGGTAGCATTTGCAACTTGCGAGGGCTAGGGAAAGACCATCCAACTTGCGGCGCATCCATCCGACGGCTTGGGAGACAGGGACGCCCAATGCATCTCATACACAAACTGTAGAATACATACACCCTCCGTTTAACAATATTTGACTTCCGTTTGTCCAATTATGAATGTAACTAGTATTTAGACAAATGGATGCCAAGTACTGTTGAACTAAGAGAGTACACGTAATAGTCACTTCTTAATTACATAAGGAAATGGTACTAAGCTAAAGTCACGTACTATGTCCTCCCAAAATAGATGTATGGCAAACCAACTTGTGGTTGGATGGTTAGGTCGGTGGTTGTACCTCCAGCCCATGAGACTTCAAACCACAGGTTTAACACCTGTGTGTTGCATTTAGGTAGAATGTTCCTTAAGTGGGAGGCGACGTTCCCGTCGACAGCGAGACGCCTGTGATAACTTCGTCAATCTCAAGACCCGCCGACTCAGTCTCTCAGATGTGCTTATAGGGGTACGTGTGCGTGTGTGCGTTCATATGGATGATTGTATACGCGTGTATATGAGGACTTGCGTTCGTACCGTGTTTAGAAAAAAAAGTCAGCTACGATGCATGCATGTATGGACTTTTTTTTTTTGGAAATGTGCGCATACTTGAGCTGGCCACGTTCGGTTAGAAAGAAAGCTACCCCCATCTGGTAGGGTTTTACTCCCAAACAATTGTTTTTTTTTGGGAAACATGTTTTTTTTTTTTTTTTTTGAAATATTTTTGGGAAACATGTTAGTAATTGGAAGGTAGCGCAACAAACAATTGTTTTATAGGTCATACGTGTAGAGCGGGAATGAAACTAGAATGTTTCTAGTCCCACCTGGACAACGGAGCAGGGAATCGGGTTTCCCTAGCTAGCGCTTATAGCGAGCGGGAGGCATGCGCCTCGCCCAGCGCGCAGCGTCTCGCGAGCGGTTGGCGGCTGCTTCCCCAAGCGGTCCCATTTTAGGCTGGTTTGGTCACCCCCATCAAATAGCTTCTTTTCTATTTTTACTTATACGTTATTTGTTTTTCTAATTTTCTGAATTATGTCTCATTTTTCTAAATTCAAACTATTTTTCAAAATGTGAACTATTATCTAAAATAAACAATTTTGAATCTGAATGATTCTAAACTGTGAATAATTTTCAAGTATGAACGGTTTTTAAAATATGAACAATTTTAAAAAATAAATAAATTTTAAAAATGAACAATTTTCAAATATGAACGATTTTCATATCTGAACGATTTTCGATATTTTTTCTCAAATCTGAACAATTTTCAATTCTTTTTTAAATGAACAAATTTTAAAACTGTAACACCTTTTCCATATGAACATTATTTGAATTTTTTTTTTTTGAGTTTGAACCTTATTTATTTGAACAGATTTCAAAAATATATATTTTCGAGTAATAGGAAAATAAAAATAAAAACAAATAATAAAACATAAAAGAAAGAAATAAAACGAAAAAACAGAAAAGAAAAAAGAAAAATTGGGAAAACGGAAGAAAAAAAAAGTAAAAGAGACATCATCTACATGATTGCTCACCTATCCCAGTGGTTACCACGTGGCCAAACCTGATGCCCGGGCGAGTCGTACAAGGACTCGCTGTAGACGCTATATAGGGATTGCACAGGGAGTCGACCACCTTAAATAGCAGAGCTTCGGTGCTCCTGCTCACAAGCAAGGTGGGCGCTCATAGCGGTCCACGCGCAGGCAAAAAACAACCAAGAAATTACGGGTCCGTCCCAACTACGACGCCATTTTTTTTTTTTTTGTACAAGGGTTGGTCCCGAGGGACCTAGATGCCATTATATTGCGACAAAGCAGGTACATTTACATCAGGGACTAGAGGATGAAAGAAAATTACAAACAGGTCCCTAACTTTTATATATAAGACCCTAACGAACACTATGGAAACGCAATCGGGTCCACTGCAGTCGCCGGAGAAGTGCGAGCTCAAACCGTGGCCGTTCTGGCCGACGCCGGGGACGAGACCACTTGGCTTCAGCAGAACGAAAAGCGCCACCGCAAGCTCACAGGAAGGCCTCCACTCGGAGGTTGATTCAGACCACCAGATGGTCCTCAGAGTCGGTTGCCCAACGGGGCAACGAGAATGTCCAGCAAGCGAAAACGGCATCAAGTGGCCGCCAGCAACAGGAAAGATCGACTTGCTCTGCATCGTCTTCTTCACGCCTCCATGGCGCTGCGAGGAAGAAGAAAAGAACTCACCAACCGCCCTGTCGAAGCTGCCAAGGATGGCCTTGATAGGGGAGTAGCTAGCACAAGGCCAGCAACCGCAGATCCGGCCCGAGATCCACGGAATCCTCCCGATCTTGAGCTTATTTCTTCTCGCGGATTGAAAGGTCGCGCTTGTGCTCACCCTTGGCTCCATCCACTGGAGCGCGGCGAGCAGAAGAGACGCCCCAAGCCACCGGACACTGCTCGAAAGCGCCGGCGGCCGAATCTCCGCTGGTATGACGTGAACCGGGAAACTACCCAAGCCCTACCTCTAAACCTAGATCTACTATGCACAGGGGGGAAGCACAACCACCTACTTCATCTCCCCGCCGGACAGCAGCGCTGCCGGAGTGAAGAAGAGGCAGGGGCGGCCACGCCCCGGCGACCCTCGACTCTCAACGGGAGCTCTCTTGTGAAAGGATAAGGCCGAGGGGGGAAATGAGCACCGATTACTACGACGCCATACTCAGCAGCAGCAGTACCAACGCTTGAGCGATTGTTAGGGGGTGCTCCTCCACACCCGTTTGGCTGAAGAAGTGAGCTGCTAGTTTAGATTGGGCTACAATTGTTAGCGGCCCAGTACCGCGTGGGGCCACTTTAACAAGATTCTAGAGAATTGTTAAGGCTGCTCGTACCCGTCAGACACAGCTCGGTATTTAAACAGGTTGAAATCTCTCTCAGGTTCCGTTATGGGACTAATTCCGATGCATCGGGCGAATAGCGCGCGAGTGCGCCTGCTGGCACTGTACTAGAGTTGTGCGACTTGGTGTGAGCTGTCACACAGCATGCATGCAAGTCGATAAGCACAAGGAAGAAAATGTCGTGGTAAGTGAAAGAATAAATGAATTTGTGTGTTGTTTGCAACGAAAAAATCACGATTAAATAAAAAAACGAAAAGTAAGAAAAAATAAACACTTCTTATCTCACATAAAATTAAACACATCCTTCCAACAGAAAAAAATAAGACATAATTTTAATATCCTAGGAACAAAACCATTAGCAAGTGGAACAAAAATTGGATTACAAGTTTCGAGCGGAGCAGTAGGAAAAATCACTAGTGTAAGAGGAAAAAAATATTTTCCATGCCAAACAAAGCTTTAGCACATAAGGAACAAATCATTGTAGCTGGCAGAGCACAACTACTCCCTCCGTTCTATATTAGATGACTCTGAACTAAATGTATCTAGTATTAAATATGTCTAGATACATCTATACGAGAGACATCTAATATGGAAAGGAGGGAGTATATAGTAAGCGGGACAATATTTAGCCCCCATGGACCTAATCCCAACTCTAGATGGACCAAAGTTTTAGACAAAATGGAACGAAAAAACTATTCACAAATGGAACAAAATAACGAATATAAGAAGGTTAAAGATCCTGACCGAGAAAAAAAAAATAGGACACATGAAAAAAAATATCGCGACTTCTTAGAGAAAATTTATTAGCATAAGAGGGATAAAAAAATTAGAACCAAGGAACAAATAACATGTGCAAGTGGAACAAAAAAATACGGACCACAATTTTTCAGCAAGAGGAACAAAATCATGACTACTAGCGGAACAAAATTGTACACATAGTGGAACAAAAATTTAATATCCATAAAATATTTCAAAACTATTAGTTGAACAAAGTTAGGACCAAAAAGCTTCAAAGAGATAGGAACTAAATTAGATACAAAGCTCAGGACAAAATTTACAAACAAAAGCTCCACATATATAGGAACAAAAGAACTCTACAGACAGAGGAACAAAGTTTCATGAACATAGAAACAAATATCTCGAAATAAAAGGTAGGAACAAAAAGGCTCCATTGACATAGGAACAAAAATGCTTGGAACAAAAGTGAAAAACAAAGCTAGGAACAAAGATTTCTGTGGAGATAGGAATTTATAGAGGAATAGAGTTCCAAGGAGATAGGAATAAAACTAGGAAGAAGAACTCAGTCAACAAAGTTAGGAAAAAGAGTTCCACAAATACAGGAACACAAAACTCTATATAGATAGGAACAAAGTTCCATGTACATAGGATCAAACACTCGGAATAAAAGATAGGAACAAAAATCTCCATTGACATATGAACAAAAATACTTGGAAAAAAGTGAGGAACAAACCAAGGGAAAAAAGCTCAATGCAGATAGGAAACAAAAAGTCTAAAGAGGAACAAAGTTCCATTGAGATAGGACAAAACTAGGTACAAAGAATCGAGCAATAAAGTTAGGAACAAAAGATTCCCAGATACAAACCCTATAAAAATAGGAACAAAGTTCCATTGACATAGGAACAAACACTCGAAATAAAAGATAGGAACAAAAAGCTCCACTGACATAGGAACAAAAAAATTTGGAACAAAAGTGAGGAACAAAGTTAGGAACAAAAACCTCAATGGATATAGGAACCAAGAAAGCATATAGAGGAACAAAGTTCCATGGAGATAGGAAAAAAAACTAGGAACAAACAACTCAGACAACAAAGTTAGGACAAAAGTTCCACAAATATAGGAACAACCACCCTATAAAGAGAGAAACAAAGTTCCATAGACATAGGAACAAACACTCAAAATAAAAGGTAGGAACAAAAGCTCCACTAGCACAGAAACAAAAAAAAATTGGACCAAAAGTGAGGAACAAAGTTAGGAACAAAAAGGTCGATGGAGATAGGAATCAAAAATGATATAGAGGAACAAATTTCCATGGAGATAGGAACAAAAAACTCGGACAACAAAGTTAGGAACAAAAGTTCCACAAAGATAGTAACAAAAACCCTATAAAGAGAGGTACAAAGTTCCATAGACATAGGAACACACACTCGAAATAAAAGGTGGGAACAGAAAGCTTCAATGACATAGAAAAATAAATTGGAACAATAGTGAGAAACAAAGTCAAGAACAAAAAAACTCAATGGAGATAGGAACCAAAAAGAATATATAGAAACAAAGTTTCATGGAGATAGGAAAAAAACTATAAACAAAAAAACTCGGACAACAAAGTTAGAAACAAAAGTTCCACAAAAGATAGGACCACAACCTATAAATAGAGGAACAAAGTTTCATAGACATAGGAACAAACACTCAAAATAATAGGTAGGAACAGAAAGCTCCACTAACATAGGAACATAAAATTTTGGAACAAAAGTGAGGAACAAAGTTAGGAACAAAAAGCTCAATGGAGAGGTAACCAAAAAGCAGTGGAACAAAGTTCCATGGAGATATGAAAAAAACTAGGAACAAAAAACTTGGACAACAAAGTTAGGAACAAAAGTTTCAGAAATATAAGAACACAAACTTTATAGAGAGAGGAACAAAGTTTCATGGACATAGGAACAAACACTCCGAATAAAATGGCAGGAAAAAAAAGCTTCATTGGCATATGAACAAAATTCTTGGAACAAAAGTGAGCTACCAAGGTAGGAACAAAAAAAACTTAATGGAGATAGAAAACAAAAATTCTATAGAGGAACAAAGTTCCATCGAGATAGGAACAGCACCGAGTAACAAAAACACGACAACGAAGTTAAGAATAAAAGTTTGACAAAGATAGGAACATAAAAAAGTTCCATAGATATAGGAACAAGAGCTCGAAAAAAAGGGATAAATTCACAGGGGTTAATCGATAGAAAAATATCATATGAAAACAAATCTAGAAAAAATAGAATGAAAAAATGGTGAAAGAAAAATAAGACAGAAATAAAAGGTAAATAAATTAAATAAATAAAAGGCACGGATAAACATGAAAAATAAAAATAAATAATTTCATACGTGAGAGAGAGAGAAAGTTTGACACAAGTGAATAAAGAGAACATAGTATGTGTACGTGGACTCCTCCATTGAAGCGAACAAAAGAAACCCAACGGGTGTACTGCTCCATCGCCAGCGAAATGGGCTGAGCCCATGAAATAGATTCTTTAAGCGAAACGGAAAGAATGGGTCGCTCGGGCGATGGGAGGGTTTTCCTTGTTAGGTCCGCAGGCACTACCTATCGTCTAATGCGAGCCCCGCACAAGTTTGGCTCATGGGCCGGCCCACCTTTTCAGCTCTGTTTGCTTTTTCGTTTTTTATGTCTTCATTTTTTTTTCTTAGCTTCTTCTTTTCTAGCCTGAAATAAATATTTTAAAATCTGAATAATTTCTAAAATTGTTCATTTTTTTAAAATATTCACTATTATTCAAAAATTGTTTGTTTTCAAAAAAAAAATGTTCACCTTCGGAAAAAAAAAACATTTTAAAAAACTAGTCACTTAAAAATTGTTCACCATTTAAAAAAATTCTTAGTTTTGAAAATTGTTCATCATATTCAATAAATATTGTTATGTATTTTATGATTTTAGAAAATTATTCAATTTAAAAATTCGTTCATTTAGAAAAAGTGTTCTTTTTATTTATTGTTGAAAATTGTTCAGTTCTAAAATTGTTCATATTTTTCAAAAATGTTCAAATTTAAAAATATTCAGCTTGAAATTGTTCACTTCCAAAAATTGTTCAATTTAAAATTTTGGTAATTTAAAAAACTGTTCATTTTAAAAACTGATTAGATTATATTTTGAAAAGTTATTTACCAACAATAAAGATAAAAGGTGTACCTGTATTGGGCCTCAAAGTGGGCCGAGTAGCGAAAGCTGCTGTAGGGGGCGATCCCTGCGAGCGAGTACCAGTACAGCTCGCTAGTGCGATGTATAGGCGATCCCGTTGGGTCCGTTAGGGACGCAACGCGTGAAGCGCGAGCGCCTCATGGGCTGTCGCTATTTTTTCTCGTTGACTTCTAAATTCATCAGCTTTCTCTAGAAATAAAAAATAGTTATGAATAATAAAAAAAACATAAAAATTTCCCAGATTATGAACTTTTTCAAATCTGAATATTTTTAATTTGATTTTTTAATCAAATATGAACATTTTCAAAATCTGAATTTTTCAAATGACATTTTGAAAATCTAAACTTTCTTTCAGATTTGAAAATAAAAAGAGATAAGAAAAATAAATAAAGCAAACCAAAAAATTAAGATTGAAAATTTTCACAAAAATTAAAATGCTCATGATTTTTGAAAGTGGGCACAAAAAAGGAAAAAAAAAACTGATAGAAAATGCGTAAATGGGCGAGCCTAATACATTAGCGCTAGGGTTGACAAGTAAAAAAATGCTTAAAGTTTGCATCGTATTGAATTCTGTGGGATCTGGCATGTGCCAAGACCTCCAGTAAAATCGAAACACCTAAAAATGCAAGACGCTCATTTTTTAAGACTAGCCTATTTTTCTTTTTACGTGGAATTGGGTAGCTTTTTATTCAACTAAAGCATGTTAAAAATCTAGTCAATTTACAGATTAAATTAATCCAAGTATAAATAATGAACATGACGTAAACATACTGGTATTTAACCATGTTCCTGCATACTAGATTTATAGTAGATAAATCTACGCAAACTACTAGTGTTGCACCCATGGAAATAATAAGGACAGGGATAAACGTGCCCTGCAGTTGGTCAATTGGCAGTAGCCGTAGCAGAGGCGGCAGCCGCCGCGGCGGCCGCAGCAGCAAAGGCGGCCTCCGTGGCAGCAGTGGCGGCCTCGGCGGCAGCAGCAGCGCGTTCAGCTTCGGTGGCCATGTTGACGACGAGGGCGACGCGGTATTAGACGAAGTATATGTACTGTTGACGACGAGGGCGACGCGGTAGTAGACGAAGTAGATGTACAACAGCAGCGAGCAGTCGCGTAGGAGACGCTCCCCAAAAATCTAATCGCCCCTCTCCCGTACAGGATCTGGATAGGCGGGGTTTCGGAGGCCTGCTCTCTTGTCGATCGTGTACGCGGTAGACGGGATGGGATCACCGGCGGCAGCAACAGGAGGTGGAACGACAGTGGGCGCAAAGAGGCGGGGTGTGTGAGTTATGTGTACTGTGTCCGTCTGAGCCACCAATTTATAGGCAACAATAATTATGACGTCTCATAATATTGCCGTGTCTGTTGACTCCCCGTTTCCGACTGCCAAAGTAAAGGCATCGGCTCGGCTCATTCCCGCGGCGCGGCGCGTCGTGACGTGTCGTGACGAGGCGAGGCGGGCGGCAGAGGAGGAGAAGCGCGCGTGTGGAACACCTCCACTACTCCTCTCTCTTCATACCAACTCACACTAGTGGGGAGAGAGCTCACCTTATAAACTGGTGCAAAACTCTCCCAACTAGCAATATGGGACTAAACTCCCACCATTTTCTATGTTAGAATGGGCCTTAGTGATTAAATGGAAATTGTCTAATGGACCTACAAGCCCATCCGAATTTCAGCAATCCTTCACTAGATCGCGAAGACTCATGGTGTTGTCCTCTGTTCCATTCACTTTATTTATATACCGGCATTTCTGGTGGAGATCCGTTAAGGTTGAACATCCACCTAGAACAAGCAGCTACACTACATCGCAACTGAATAATGGACTATGCATTGAATTGTCAGTTCGGCGTAAAATAGTTTCACTAAATGTCTTGCCAGTACTAGGCTGCCGAAGGCTGACCCCTCGGGTAGAGCATATCAGTCATACTCCTGGCCTATTCATGAACTTATTATAGATCACCCAATCACATAGACTGTGACCATCAGTCAGGATCATATAGGTGTGTTCCTCCAAAGATCGCTCTGTAGGATAGCATCTTGCTTATACAAGACTTGGAACACATTAAGACAAAAGTCAACATGCCATACAGTTTTTGAGAGTACTGCATCTCCAGTGGAGTGGGTTAGTAAAAATTACTCTCCTCAGTTAACCACTAGCTTGTTTTCCCAGGTCCCACTTCACGGGATCTCCGGTCACATAGGTTGGGTTACTGCCATGGCAACTCATGTGGGTCTCATACCCATCTCCCTCGATGCACTTTCTATCACAACACGTGATAGCCCTTTAGTAAAGGGATCTGCCAGATTCTTAGCCGACTGGATATAATCCACCGCTATCACTCCGAAGTTTCTCAAATGTCTGACAACTTTTAATCTCATTTTTATGTGTTTTGTGGACTGTGCATTGTCCTTTGAACTCTTCACCTTGACAAATAATGTTTGATTGTCACAATTCATAAGGATAGCCGGTACTGGCTTTTCAACCATAGGAAAGTCCATCAAAAGATCTCGAAGCCATCCTGTTTCGACACTAGACGTGTCTAATGCTTTTAATTATGCTTCCATTGTCGATCTCGTTAAGATCGTTTGCTTTCATCTCATCAGCATCAGAGATCCAATTCGCATCACAATACCCTTCAAGTACCGAAGGATATCCACTGTAGTGAAGTCCATGGTTCACGATACCTTTCAGATAACGCATAATTCTTTCTACAGCATGCCAATGCACATCACCCGGATTGGAAACAAACCGGCTTAGTTTGCATGGTGTTGGAGAAATTTTGCGGTCCGAATATCCAAAACGACTCAAAACATTCTCAACATAATGGGATTGCAGAAGTGTAATCCCACCCTCATTGTCTCTCAATAGCTTGATGTTCAAAATAACATCAGCCACACCAAGATCTTTCATCTCAAAGTTCTGGGATAGAAATGACTTAACCTCATTGATTACTTTGAGGTTGGTCCCAAATATCAGTATGTCATCAACATACAAACACAATATAACTCCTTCGCCCCCACCATGGCGATAGTATAAACATTTGTCAGCTTCATTAACAACAAAGCCAACAGATGTTAAAGTTGTATTGAACTTCTCATGCCATTGCTTAGGTGCTTGTTTTAGCCCATATAAATATTTCAGTAACTAACACACCTTTCCTTCTTGACCATCTAACACAAAGCCATCTGGCTGTTGCATATAGATTTTCTCGTCTAACTCTCCATTTAGGAAAGCCGTCTTAACATCCATCTGATGGACGAGAAGACCATGCAAGGCCGCCAACGAAAGTAATACTCGAATGTTGGTCAATGTGGCCACAGGTGAATAAGTATCAAAGAAATCTTCATATTCTTTCTGGGAGTAACCCATGGCCACAAGTCTAGCCTTGTACTTTTCAATCATACTATGAGGCTTAAGCTTCTTTTTGAACACCCACTTACATCCTAATGGTTTACAACCATAAGGACGTTCAGTGATCTCCCACGTTCCATTAGCCATGATGGAATCCATCTCGCTACGAACCGCTTCTCTCCAGTAGTCAGCATCTGGAGATGCATAAGCTTCTGAAATAGAAGTGGGAGTATCATCCACAAGGCACACCAGGAAATCATCACCAAAGGACTTTGCAGTCCTCTGTCTCTTGCCCCTACCAAGGGTTTCCTCGTCATCCTTCCCAGGATTCTCATCATGTGTTTGTTCATAATATTCCATAGGAATGGCAGGTTCAGGAGTCTCCTCTGATTCCTGTCTAGAAGTGCTTTGCATATCTCTCATAGGAAATATATCCTCAAAGAATGTATCATCTTTAGACTCCAAAATCGTACCGACCTTCACTTCAGGTACCTTAGATTTCACTACTAGAAATCTATAGCCAACGCTATTCTTAGCGTATCCCAAATTAACGCAATCCACGGTCTTTGGTCCAATTTTACGCTTTTTGGGGATCGGCACGTTGACTTTCGCCAAACAGCCCCAAGGACGTAAGTACAAGAGTGTTGTTTTTCTCTTCTCCCATTGCTCATAGGGAGTGACCTCATTGTCTTTCGTCGGAACTTTATTTAGGACATGACATGATGTCAATATAGCCTCCCCCTACCATGCCTTGGATAAACCCGATGTATCTAACATGGCGTTAACCAAATCTGTTAGAGTAAGGTTTTTCCGTTCGGCAACCCCATTTTACTGAGGTGAATAGGGAGGCATCCTCTCATGAATAATTCCATGTTCCGCACAGAAAGAGTCAAACTCATTAGAGAAATACTCTCCACCACGACCTGACCGGATTCGTTTAATTTTCTTTTCAAGTTGATTCTCAATTTCTGCCTTATAGATTTTAAAGTAGTGTAGAGCCTCATCTTTAGTGTTTAACAAATATACATAGAAAAACCTAGTGGATCATCTATTAACGTCATGAAGTATCTCTTTCCACCTTTAGTCAACACACCATTCATCTCACAGAGATCAGAATGTATGAGTTCTAATGGCGCCAAGTGTCTCTCCTCCGCAACCTTGTGGAGCTTGCGAGGTTGCTTTGCTTGTACACACGAATGGCACTTAGAACCTTTGGCTAAAGTGAAACTTGGAAAGTTTTGCTAACCACGTCATGCAACTGAAACCAACGTGACAAAGACATGAATGCCAAACTTCTGTTTCATTAACACTCGAATGAATATTGTTCACGACTTTATTACAGAAATCCGCGAGGGAAAAGCGGAACAGACCTCCGCACTCATACCCTTTTCCAACAAACAGTCCATATTTCGTTACAACTACTTTATTGGACTCGAAAACCAACTTAAATCCTTCTCTACATAGAAGAGAGCCACTAACGAGATTCTTCTTGATGGCGGGGACATGCTGCACGTTCTTGAGCTGCACGATTCTTCCCGAAGTAAACTTCAGATCGACCGTGCCAACACGAAGTACAGAAGCACTTGCGCCGTTCCCCATCAACACGGACCCGTTCCTTGTGACCTGATAAGAAGAAAACAATGAGATGTCAGCACACACATGAATGTTTGCACCTCTGTCAATCCACCAATCAGTAGACTGACAAACTGAAAATACAGTAAACAAATTACCATACCCAGATGCCCCATTCTCATTGTTGCTCACGATCATGTTGACAGCCTTGGAATCCTGTCCTGGCTTCACATACTTCTTTGAGCACTTCACAGCCCAGTGTTCCAGTGAACCACAAGTGAAGCAACCATCTTTCTTCTTATCCTTCTTGAAGGTCTTCTTAGCCTTCTTCTTGAAGTCGGTATTCTGCTGGACACCAGTCCTCACCTTGTTCTTGTGGGAGTCTTAGTTCTCTGCACCATATTGGCCGCAGAAGTCCCTTCGTTCCCTTTTCCATGTGAGTCCTTTGCCCTCAAATTATGCTCAACACTCAGATGGCCGATGACATCCTCTACTGAGAATTCACGCCTGTGATGTTTCAGAGTAGTGGCAAAGTTCCGCCAGGAATTAGGAAGCTTGGCGATTATGCATCCTGCGACATACTTTCCTGGTAGCACGCACTTGAGAATTTCAAGCTCCTTAGCAATGCACTGTATCTCATGAGCCTGCTCCAATACATAACGGTTTTCGACCATTCTGTAGTCATGGAACTCCTCTATATTGTACATCTCGCTGCCAGCATCGGTTGCGCCGAATTTGGATTCGAGCGCCTCCCACAAGTCCTTGGCAACCCGCACATGTAAATATGCGTCAAAAAACTTATCTCCGATCACGCTTAGAACGCATCCAACAAAGACGACGGTGGCATCCTTAAACGCCTTCTCCTATTTAGGAGTAATCGTTCCCGTGGGAGTGACACCGGCGCCCCAGAACACGTTCATAGCCGTGAGCCATAAGATTGTTTTGGTCTGCCAACGCTTAAAGTACGTCCCCGTAAACGGGTCCGATTTCAGTGCAGTAGCAAAACCATGAATCGAAAATTGTCTACACACATTAGGTTTTTGGATTGTTAATAATCTAGGCAATTTACAGTTTAAATTAATCCAAGTATAAATCATGAACATGACGTAAACATACTGATATTTAACCATGTTCCTGCATACTAGATTTATAGTAGATAAATCTACGCAAACTACTAGTGTTGCACACATGGAAATAATAAGGACAGGGATAAACGTGCTATACCCTGCAGTTGGCCAATTGGTAGTAGCCGTAGCAGAGGCGGCAGCCGCGGCGGCGGCCGCAACAGCAGAGGCGGCCTCGGCGGCAGCAGCATCGCGTTCAGTTTCGGTGGCCATGTTGACGAAGAGGGCGACGCGGTAGTAGACGAAGTAGATGTACTGTTGACAACGAGGGCGACGCGGTAGTAGACGAAGTAGATGTACAGCACCAGCGAGCAGTCGCGTAGGAGACGCTCCCTAAAAACCTAATCGCCCCTCTCCCGTACAGGATCTTGAGAGCCGGGGTTTCGGAGGCCTGCTCTCCCGTCGGCCGTGTACGCGGCAGACGGGATGGGATCACCGGCGGCAGTAACAGGAGGTGGAACGACAGTGGGCGCAAAGAGGCGGCGTGTGTGAGGCCTCCGCCAGGAGAAGAACGCCACCACGACTAAGTCCACTAGGGAGGCATTGTGAGGGAATCGGTGCACCGTAGAGCCCGTGACCCAGTCAGGGGCCATGGCAGGACGCCGTGCGAATGCGCGCATGACGACGGGAGACAATCTCTCCAGAGCGCAGGAGACAAAGGCTTCCTCTTTGGTGATTAAAGACCACCGCTCATTTGTGGGGCTAAACGGACGGCCAAGACTTTCCTCTTCGGTGCAACAAGACCACGACGGAACTGTGGCCCTCCCTGAGTGTCATCCCTGATGTCATCGGAGAGGCTCCATGGCTGCCCTGGACCGAAGCTTTAATAAGTAGTGGAGTATGTCCATCTGTAACATAGGGACGTGCACTGGTACCCTCCTTTGGCATCATGTGGTATCCCTTTCCACCTAAAGATTGAGGAAGAGGGAAGTGCCAATATAAAAGGAGGAGGGGAACGACCATTGCAAGGGATCGACCCTAAGATAGCTAGAAGAACCACCCCATTGTACGACAAAACACCTCTTGAGGCTGCACAATCCATTAGAAAAGCAGGAGTAGGGTGTTATACCATCATGGTGGCCTGAACTTGGGTAAACCGTTGTCTCTCCACTCTCTGACATGCTTATTCGTTGTGCGTCCTCACTGCCATATGCTCTATAGGACCTTCGACTGTTGCGTGTTTCAGCCCCCAGAGTTCGAACCTCTCATCTCTTTGTTACTGTGTTCCTTTGGACACGGGACACAAACATTTTGTCGCGCCAGGTAGCGGGCAAAGGATCTTCCTCGATTTTCCTCATTGCCATGGCCGAGCCGATGACTCGCAGCGAGCGTGCTCGCCACAGGGAGAGTTGTCGTGGGCACAAGGACTCTATGGTGAACACCCAGACACGCCGCCGCGTCAACATCGACATCAACACACCTGACTCGGGCGCGGAGGAGCAGGAGGCTTTCTCCCTTCACCCCGCCAGGGATCTGCCACCGAGCGCCCACATTGCATCTGCATCCACTCAACGCAGCCAACCCGGTCCACTGGTGGCGCTATAGATGGCGTACGAGCTGCTGCGCTACCGCACCACTGATGCTAGGCATGACGCGTGGCCCGCGCAGATCACCAAGCTCATCAAACTCTCCTAAGCCTCACCAACAGCGAAAGCTGTAGCACCCTGACCTCGGAAGTATGCAAAGTGTTGGGTGTCATCGGTTACGCCACCCTACTGAAGGTTATCACTCCAAGGCTAAATCAAATCAGCATGCGCGGATCGTCGTGGATCATCGGCCCACAACCCCCCAGTCATGACATACGTCAGGCCCAGCCAAGTTGCATAATAAAGAGATCAAGACTCGGAACAACCTGGAACATCACAGTCTCTACGACACAAATCAATATAGTTGAACTCTTAGAAGAGAAAATATACCAAGTACCACAACAGAGGTCACTGACCCAACATTACATCAATAGGAAGAAAATTAAGTGTTCTAAGAACAATATCCAAATATGTCCTAAGACGCCTACAATAGCATAAAAGCGCCAGCCTGTTCCGTGTTGCCCCAGGCTTTCACCCGGGAAACCCAGACTACTCGTCGACTTCGATGAAGAACCCATCTTCGACTTCATAGAAGTCCTCAACTGTAACAGAGAAAAGATTCAACAAAGCAACGGTGAGTATAGGAGGTACTCGCAAGGTTACTAGAGCTACTAGCTCGAATGAGGCTTTAACAAGGCTATCTGGCAGTTATTTTGTAGAAAGCTAGTTTTTAGTTTAAAAGACCCGGCTGGCAACGTCTATAAGATGGTTTTGAAATGAGATAGAAATTATAACTCTTCTTCTTCAGCTTCTGATCATTGCATCCACCGATCCAGCATGGCACCCTTGACCTCAAAATTTATTGTTCAAGTTCTCTATGATCTTATCGTCCATTACCAACAGTCCATAACTGTGGACACGGATTTTCTAAAATATTTAACCCTGCAGGGGTGTACTATAGCCACCAGTACCGTCCAACTCCTTGCCTAATCAAGCCTGATCACATCCTCTTTCCTGGGAGGCCGGCAGAGTGAGCGCGGCTACAACTTTTGGCTCGCATGAATCTTTCCAAGGATCATCCGTGTGTTGTGGCCCAAGTCGGCCCCGCTAGCCCCTGGCCCGCGTCCACATCCTAAACACCACCTCCTTGTTCATCATTTCCATCTTTCCACGCACACGCAAATGGAAAGCTCAAATTAGAGGACCCTTGGCCAGACCCTCACAAGTTAGTAGTCGATAGGGATTCCATATGTTTCACCGATAGAAGCACGCTCAGTCTTGGTTTAAGAGGTAAAGAACTCGCTCCTAGGGCGTGAGTGGGAAAAAACACCATCATTCACCGATGGAAACTCATCCACGTCAGTTAGCATTTTAATTGAAGACAACCGGTCTCCAACACATCCGTACATGACATAATATCTTCCAACCACGATCCATCATTGGAACCAAAGTATTCAACTAAGCATGGCTAAGCAATTAAGTAGCATATAGTAGTATATCCGGCCACACACAAACTATGGATAATAGGAAGGGAAACATGTATCGGTGTCCGGAACAAAATGCAACTACTAGTTGAGTATAGCCAAAACATTTGAATCGAATGCAATATTATGGTGGATAAAATACTTTAGGGAAAACATGGGATCATAGGATGCTCAAGAAGTGGATTTACTCTTGTCTTGCTGATTCGGGTAGTAGTATTATTCGTCGAGGTACTGTGGTGGAACCTCGCCTCCCGATTCTACCGATACACAAGCAAAATAAGAAGCCACAAATAAATAACCAGAATATATGTGGTAATGCACAACCATAGATGTTATTTAATGTTAATGCAACTAAACAGATCCTAAAATGACCTTCAATTTAACTGAGGTTTTCCCAAACAATTAGAATTATTTGGCATACACTCATGTATTAATTTAGTGATGGAATAAACATTCTTAACATGACCAATACCTAAATAAGGTGCCTACATACATGGAAGTGATATTTTCTGTTAGTATTAGGTGTGATTAAGATTTTGGTATACCTTCCATAACTTTTGGGTGAAGAAAACATCACTTAATAATTATTATTCTAAGTATGTCAATTCTGCCAGTTCTAGAAATCATTTTAAATAGAGAAATAAAAGTTTTCCATTTGCATAGAAATGGTTGAAAACATGTGACAAATGTTCCGCTGGTCATTTTAAGATATTAACCATAGTTTTTGGATAATTATTTAATTAGTGATGCTATTTCCTTTTTCCTTTTCTTTTCTGACCAGAACAGAGAATGGATGTTTTCTTGGTAAAATTTTATCCAAATATGCCCAAATAATATACTATGGTCCATAGTTTGTTAAGACAAATTTTTAGAGCCCAAGTTTTCTCAATTTGGAATCACACAACTCAAGTTATGAATTTTCCAAGTTTTCCATTTTTATGACATTTCCTGTAATTAAATAATTAGTGTAAACATTATAATAGAAACACTTTTCAGAAATGATACTAACAGGAAGTTCTCTCTTAGATGAATCCATGGAATTTCGAATTTCTCAATTTGGATCATTTCAAATTTATATGGATTTTACAAGAAATCATTTAGTTCTGTTTTTTGTTTTCAAATTTGAAAGAAATAAAATCGAAACTTTTTCTATGCGCGGTGGCTTAGCCACGGTCATAGACAGACGGCCCCGTGACTAAGTAGGCGTCCACACGGCAGGCTGACCCACGCTTTTCGATTTGAATTGGTCATCGAGCGCGCGCGGCGTCAGCACGACATCAGCTGGCGGCGGCGAACTTTCCGGCGAAGCCCTAGCGGTTGTTCCCGTGCGCGCCTAGACACGGCGAGCATCTCTACATGCTCTACGTGACGCGGGGAACCTAAAGGGGGCGGTGCCACTTCCTAGATGTCAACGGAACGGCGCTGGCGACGAGATACGGCGACGGTGGTGCACGACCATAATGGTGCTGCGAAACAGAGCACAAGGGGGAGGGTGGGGATGTCCATTTGGACCGCACACTCACCCTCAACATGCGTGAATGACAGGAATGGAAGTAGGAGATCGAGGAGGACGGTGACGATCTCGACGGAGGCGCGTCGGGTAGGTGAAGAACTAAACGTCGGTGTCGCTTGCGGGCGTTCTAGTCCAATCGCCTGGACTAGGATGTAGAGGAGAACATGGAGGTCACACTGGTGGGCATGGCTACGTCTGGGACCAGATCAAACGGCGGCCATTCATCGGCGACGGGAAGCTAGTGTTTCGGCCGGAAAAAGGGGATCGAGGCAGAGAGGAAAAGGGGGAGCTCGGGGCTCGATCTAGAGTTTCTCCTCGGCTACAGGGCGTCCAGGGCCACTTAGGGTGTGTTCGGTTCCAGAAAGAGATGGAATGGAATGGAACCGTTCCACACCGACACCTCATTCTTGTGTTCGGTTTTGAAATGGAATGGAACGAGTTGGTTCCTAGGAAGGGAATATTCCCTCTAGATGCGGAATGCACACGTCCGGCCAAATCGGCCGGACCAAGTGGAACGGCTCACCGTCTCTCTTAATTTAATCAAGTTTAGACATAATTAATCATGATTAGGAATAACTAATCGAATTTAGGAAGAATTAATCAAGATTAGAAATAATTAATATAGTTTAGGGATAATTAATTGAGTTTATAAATAATCTATTTGTCACCCGTTCCATTCCATCATCGTTCTATTCTAGAACCGAATACAAGAATGGAACGGTTCCATGACAAATTTTTTGTCCAAACCGAACATGAGAATGGAATGGTTCCATTCTCCTGGAATGGAATGGTTCCATTCGATTCCATCACATTCCAAAACCGAACACACCCTTAAGGAGCGAGGAGGAGCGCGACAGGGGGCCCTGTGCATGCGGTGGCAGCAAAGCCGCGCGAGGCGGGCGCGGTGAGAGACGATGGAAGTTTTACAAAAACCCCCTTGCCACTTTTCTTTTATATGTTTTCTTCCTCTTTTCTTTTTCTGTAATAGCACCCAAGCAATTTTTTGAACTACCAATTCAAGTCAAAAGTTTTTGAAACTTTGCCCAGCTTTTTTTATTTGGTAATAGGCACCACTGATAATTTTGTAAGATATTTTGAATATATTATTAAAACACACTTGTTTTATTTTCTTTTCTGTAATTTTTTACAACAATTAATTGAGGCACTTAATTAACTAAAAACTTTCTGATATTTGGTGAAATTTTCTCCATTGCCATAAGGAGGCACCAATAGAAATTTGAGATCATTTTTAAAAAGTTTGTAGAACAAACTTGAATTAATTTCATTTCTGCAAGAAAAGAAATTGATTTATTAAAATTATTTCAAGACTTCCAAAATTCATGGGATTTTCAAGCACTCCTTATTTGCAATAGAGGGCCTATGGTAATTGTTTTAGAGCAAAAGGATAAAGTTCGTAGAACAAACTTGTTTTAGTTTTGATTTACTTATTTGAAGAAAATTGATGTTTTCAGGGCTTTACCCCAATCAATTTTGTGTGCTCTCTTTTTTGAGAGCCTTATTTAACATAAGGAAGCCTTGGTAAGGTGTTTAGATCAATTGGAGAAAGTTTCCAGAAGTAAGTTGTTTGAGTTCTCAGTTTCTGGCATTTTTAAATAAATAATTGTCGGGGGGCTACCCCCGAGTAGGGTAAAGGCAAGTGATAAAGGCAAGGTCAGAATAGATATTTGGTCGAGTAACCGCCTACCCGGTAAACTGCTACCCGGTCGACTGCTACTCGGTCTTACATAAAAGATGACCAGAAGAAGGAATCAAGCAAGTTATCTCCGTTCGAGTAGAAGAGTTGGCCCGAGTAAAACTGGCGGGAACCTACTCGGGCCAGAAGTCAAAGGAGCCGTTCTGACACAGGATCCCGCGTATCCTGGGTCCGTACTTGGCACTATTCACACCACTGTTCATCTGGGGCCGGCGTGCCTGACAGCGACAGTGTGGAAGCAGGCGGTCGCAGAATAGAGGGGACCTACTCTGTGTTAAGCGCAGTGATATCAGACTGTTCACTTGGTTTTTCCCAACGACTTTCCGGATAGGACAAGATTAGGAACCAAAGCTGTCAGCGGGAACTCGGAAGAAGGATGATGTGCACACAATGTCGACACTTGTCCGTATTTGGACGTATCCGGCTGGGCATCGTGTATATAAGGTGCCCCGCCGCCTCCTGCGCGAGGAATCAAACACAATCGCACACTGGAACACAGGAAACCCTAGATTCTTGACCTAGTTCATCACGTAGAGAGGAGAGTGGCTACTCGGTAGCAAGAACCATTGTACTGTGGCTACTCGGTGAGACATCAGAATACAAAAAGAAAGGCAGGAGTAGGGTTTTATCTCCTCACGAGGGCCCTGAACCTGGGTAGATCGTGTTGTTTGCAGTGCTTTGTTCTTACTTCACGCGGCTACTCGTCGCGTGATCCCTCCCCGAGCACCTCCAGCGTCCTTCGTCCCCATATCTTTAGCCATCCCATGGCATCTGCCGTGACACCACCACGACAGTTGGCGCCCACCGTGGGGCAACCAGCGGCGCTGGCTGGAGTTTCTGTTCGGACGGGATCTTCTTCAGCGGAGCGCGTAGTCTGTGGCCTCGTCCACAGATTCGGCTCCTTCGACTTCGTCACCGACAACGCAGGCGACTTCGGCGGTAGAGCCATGCCGGAGGGCGGCACGGTGATCTCCTTTGGCTCGCACCTCGTCTACGTCGCCACCGCCGTCGTCAACGAGTTTCCGGAGGAGGTGTTGGTGGCAGAGGATCCTCCTGCTGTCATCGCTGCTCGCGGAAGGCCTACGCGCTTTTCCGCGGACAGCGTTGAAGTGATGGTGGCCGGCCAGGCTGCGAACGCCGGCAAGAGTGCTGCTGGCGCTGCGGTCATCATCGACGATCCTGCTGGCCCGAGTGCTGGCGGGAAGACCCACAAGCCCTACGAGAAGCCCTGCAACCTTCCTCTCTCCACCACTCCGACCATCCCTGCGTCTGCGGGAAGAAATGGCATGCCACCTCCCACCGACCTCGAGCTCTTGAACATGAAGGAGCAGCTCGACAGGGAGCGCCAGGAACTCCTTTCCGAACAGGCGGAGTTAGAGAAGGTTAGGCTTGAGCTCAGTCTAGATCAGATCGAGTACAACAAGGCACACGGCTTCACGCCAGTCGCTAGGCGAGCTAGCAAAGTAGGTTCTACTCGGCGCAACTTAGGCGTCGAGATGGCGACAGTTGGAGAGGTTCCTAGTCAGTCTGCCACCGCAAACACTTACACCAGGCCTAGATACAGCACCCCCGCCAAAACACTTAGAGCTGCAGAGGCCGTAGCCGTCGAGTTTCCTCGTCTCGACGGCGACACGCGCATTAGGCAGCAAGAAAGGCTCAATGAGTTGGCGTTGGAGGCCGCTAGGCAGGATGAGGAGTTCCGGAAAGCAAACCCGGGTGATGGCGGCTCGCAGGTGGTGCATTCGCATGCGGCTAGATCTGTTGATCATGCCTCATCTCCGCACCCCAGTCGCGAGAAGGACCGCAGTGGCACCTCGGGTAGAAACAGGCAAATGCAGGTGTACGACCCGACTGTCGCCGCGAAACAGCACGCTGTGCCGCGACAGTCCGGCCAGAAACACAACTCTGCTGGAGCAGGCTTTCAAGCCCATAAAGCTCATAGCCAAACGCGAGGAGGAGATCGTCCGAGCTCTTCTCGGCAGCAGGCTGCTCAGCCTACTCGGCAGAGGCCTCACCAGGCAGCTGCTGCTCTGCCACGTGCGGTTGACCGAGTAGCCACCCTGGTGGAGTAGCCTGTGGCCAAGGAGGAGGACAGATACGATGACGGCAACTCGGCTATGGGGCTGGCCGGGTATGATATCTTGGACCGGGTAGGAGAACGCGTGCTGGAGCCTGCTGATGTTCGGTACAAGGTGGATCGGATCAATCTGTCTGCGCGGCTGGAGAACACGGGGCCTCCCGGCCCTGCTTGTTTTGGTCCGCGCATCATGAACGAGCCTTCCGTGAAGAACTTCCAGCTCGCAAGGGGCACCAAGAGCTACAACGGCAGCACCAAGCCAGAAGACTGGCTCAACGACTACGTCACTGCGGTTCACATCGCGAGTGGCAACAGAAGGTGGGCTGTGCGGTATGTTCCGCAAATGCTAGAGGGCCCAGCTCGCACTTGGCTCAACGGTTTGCCCAAGGGCAGCATCAACTGCTGGCTGGATTTCTCGGAGGCATTCATCAGCAACTTCACCAGCACGTACAAGAGGCCGAATAGGCCGCAACAGCTGTCAGCCTGCAAGCAGCGAGAAGACGAGACGGACCGCGAGTATCTTACTCGGTGGAGCACATTGCGGAACACCTGCGAAGGTGTGAACGAGGCGCATGCCATTACTTGGTTTGCGCAAGGGTGCAAGCACGGCAGCATGTTGTGGCAGAGGTTGCAGAGGGAGATGCCGAACACTCTGGCCGAGACCATCAAGATCGCGGATCAGTACGCACTTGGTGATCCTACTCAGCCACTGATAGACTCCTCTGAGCCGAGAAGAAATTTCAAGCGCAATGAGTTCCGCAACAAGCGCAGGGGTGACCGAATAGATACTCGGTATGACCCTGAGGAGGTGAATGCTGTGGGTATTGGAGCTGGGAGCAGCCAAGGGCAAAAACCTGCTGGAGCCCAGTACGGGCGCAACCAGAACCAGGGCCAAGGCAACAAGAAGCCATACCGAGCTCCTCAGTTGGGTAGCGGCAACTCGGAGCCGGCTAAAAAGCTTGTCTTTGATGACATGAAGGATGGCCCGTGCAGCTTCCACACCCATCACCCTTCAAGGCCAGCAAACCATACTACTCGGCAGTGCAAATGGTGGGAGCAGATCAGGAATGAGGGCTTGCCTCCTCCTCCTCCCCTGCCAGTCGCGAATGCTCTTGTTCAGCCTGTTCGTGCACCCGCAGCTCGGCCTCCCGTCTTCCCGAGAAGAGAAAATGTGAACCAAGTGGCTTTAGGAGCCAATCGCAACTTCAACAACGAGCGTTACCGCAACAACAACAACAACCGCAACTTCAACAACAGAGGCAACAACAACAACTTCCAAAGCAACAACAATGGCAACAATGATGATGGGGGCCGCAACCAGTACCAAGAGCACCACGAGAGCTACATGATCTTCACTTCCGAGCCTGTCGACAAGACGTCGCAGCACAGGCGTGCTATGGAGGTCAATGTTGTGATCCCTGCCGTTCCTCACTACATGCACTGGTGCAATGTAGAGATCATGTGGTCCCGAGCTGATCATCCCAAGGTAATGCCCAACCCGGGTAGCTACGCCTTGGTGCTGGATCCTACCTTCCTGGGTCCCGAGAAGAATGTGAGGTTCAGCAAGGTGCTAATCGACAACGGCAGCAGCATCAACATCGTGTACAAGGATACACTCGAGAAGCTTGGCATCGGCGAGAACATGCTCCTACCCAGCAAGACCACTTTCCATGGCATTGTGCCGGGGATTTCTTGCTCTCCGATGGGCAAAGTGTGGCTGGATGTGCTATTCGGTACCAGGGAGAATTGCCGCACAGAGAGGCTGCAGTTTGAGGTGGTTGACCACCAAAGCCCTTACCATGCTCTACTCGGCAGGACTGCTCTGAGCAAGTTCATGGCTTCTACCCACACTGCATACTTGAAGATGAAGATCCATGGTCCCAATGGCGTGATCACTATCGCTGGCGATTACAAGAAGTCCATAGAGTGTGCCTCTGCTGGTTCTCAGCTGGCAGAGTCGATGGTGATTGCTGCCGAGAAGAAGAAGATACATGAGGTGGTGGCCATGGCGCAGGCTGCGCAAGGTGTTGTGCCCGGGATGCCGAGCTCCCAGTACGGCACTGCATTCCAGGCCTCTCAGGAAACAAAGAAGATCCAGGCCGACCCTGAGTTCCCCGACCGAGTTGCCATCATTGGCTCCGGGTTGGCGGAGAAATAGGAAGGCGAGATCAATCACTTCCTCCGTGAGAATCGGGATGTGTTTGCCTGGTCCAATGAAGATCTGCCAGGTGTCCCGAGGGAGTTGGTTGAGCACTCTTTGCATGTGCGTCCAGACGCCAAGCCGGTGAAGCAGGCTATGCGCCGCTTCGGAGATGAGAGGAGGAAGGCTATCGGTGATCAGATCACCAAGCTGCTGATAAGCAATTTCATCATGGAGGTACTGCATCCGGATTGGCTAGCCAACCCGGTCATGGTCGAGAAGAAGAAGGAGGACCCCAAGGCTGCTACCGCGTGGCGCATGTGCGTCGACTACACCGACCTGAATAAGGCCTGCCCCAAGGATCCTTTTCCGCTACCTCGCATCGATTAGGTTATCGATTCCACTGCTGGTTATGAGCTTTTGTCTTTCATTGATGCCTACTCGGGTTTTCATCAGATAGCTCTCAACCCTGCTGATCAAATAAAGACTGCTTTTATTACCCCGTACGGGGCTTATTGCTATCGTGTCATGTGTTTTGGCTTGAGGAATGCGGGTGCAACCTATCAGAGATGCATGCAGAAATGCTTGCACGATCAGCTCGGCAAGAATGTGCAGGTGTACGTAGATGACATTGTCATCAAAACGAATAAAACACATACTCTGCTTGCCGACCTTGAGGAAACCTTTGCTAACCTACGCAAGTACAAAATGAAGCTGAACCCGAGTAAGTGTACCTTCGGTGTACCGGCTGGGAAGCTACTCGGTTTTCTAATTTCTAGTCGGGGCATTGAGGCCAATCCATCAAAGATAAAAGCTATTGAGAGCATGTCTTTGCCAAGATCCTTGAAGGATGTGCAAAAGTTCACTGGTTGTTTGGCATCTCTGAGACGTTTTCTCGGCCGAATGGGCGAGAAGGCCCTGCCTCTCTACCAGTTGATGAAGAAGAGTGATAAGTTCGTCTGGACTCCGCAGGCAGACGTGGCTTTCAATGAGCTGAAGGCGATGCTGGGTAGCGCTCCCATCTTGGCTAGTCCGCTACCCAAGGAGCCAATGCTGCTGTATATTGCTGCTACTAACCGGGTAGTCAGCGTGGTGATTGTGGTGGAGCGAGAAGAAGAAGGCAAAAGTGTGCAGCGCCCCGTGTACTATCTGAGCGAAGTGCTGTCAAGCTCCAAGCAGAACTATCGGCACTATCAGAAGATGACCTACGGTGTGTACCTGGGCGCCAAGAAGCTGAAGCACTATTTCCAGGAGCATCCTATCACTGTGGTGAGCTCTGCTCCCATCTCGGATATCATGGGCAACAAGGAGGCGAGTGGCAGAGTAGCCAAGTGGGCGATTGAGCTAGCCGCGTACGCTCCTGCGTATGCAAGAAGAGAAGCTATCAAGTCTCAGATTCTGGCGGAGTTTTTGGTGGACTGGGCCGAGGTGCAGTATGAGCCTCCTGCTCCAGTTTCCAACTATTGGAGGATGCACTTTGATGGCTCGAAGGTGAAGGAAGGCCTTGGTGCTGGCGTAGTGCTTACGTCACCTCAGCGAGATCAACTCAAGTATGTGATGCAAATCCACTTCAAGGCATCAAACAACGTTGCCGAGTACGAAGCCGTGGTGCACGGCTTGTGAGTAGCCAAGGAGATTGGCGTGCAGCGCATCATTTGCTATGGCGATTCTGATCTGATGGTGCAGCAAGTTTCTGGCACTTGGGATGCTTTGGATGCCAACATGGCATCATATCACTTCCTAGTGCAGTCTATGACTGGATTTTTCGAAGGCTGCGAGTTCCAGCACATCCACCGAGGAGAGAATGAAGCAGCAGACGAGCTGTCCAAGTTGGGGTCTTCTCGGCATTCCGTCCCGGCGGGAATTGCCTTGGAGCATTTGAGGAAGCCGTCCATCAAGCCATCCCCCAACTCGGAATCCATCTTCGTTCCTTCTCTGCCAAGCTAGGAAGCTGACCCCATGGAAATTGACTGGGAGAATGCAACACCGAACCCAGGGACTGCCGTTCCCTACTCGGGGACTACCGTTCCCTACTCGGGGACTGTCCTCCCTTACTCGGGGACTGCCCCTCTCGACCCGGAGGGTGTCGCATTCATTGAGGAAGTTCTCGCTAACCGATCAGGGCTTCAGAGAAGTGCTCCTAGCCCTCCAGAGCAGTTAGAGGTACCCGTTCCAATGGAAGTGGACGAACCAGTGTTTCCTACACGGGAGACACCGAGTTGGGCTATGCCCATATTATCCTTTCTAAAGGACGGTACCGTGCCAGAAGATGAAGTTGCTGCAAGGCAGATTCAGAGAAGATCCAAGGGATACACCATATTCAGAGATGTGCTGCACAAGAGAAGTGCCACTGGTGTGTTGCAACGCTGCGTAGCACCCGAAGAAGGAGAAGAAATTCTGGTGGAGATACACCAAGGAGAATGTGGGCATCATGCCTCTTCTCGGGCGTTGGTCAAGAAGGCTTTTCGGCATGGGTTCTATTGGCTCACTGCCTTGAAGCAAGCTGAGGATATCGTGAGGAAGTGCAATGGCTGCCAAAGATTTGCAAGTAAGATCCATTTGCCTGCTTCCGAGTTGAAAACCATTCCCATTACTTGGCCATTTGCTGTTTGGTGCTTGGATATGGTTGGTCACTTCAAGCCGGCTAGAGGTAACATGACTCACATCTTGGTCATGGTTGACAAATTCACCAAGTGGATAGAAGTGAAGCCTATTCGGAAGTGCGATGGAGCCACAGCTGTGAGTTTCTTGAAGGATGTAATCCTGAGATATGGCTATCCGCACAGCATCATCACGGACAATGGCACAAACTTTGCTGAAGGATCAATGGTGCGGTTCTGCAGAGATAAGCATATCCGACTAGATGTTGCGTCAGTCGCGCATCCGGCCTCAAATGGGCAAGTTGAAAGAGCAAATGGCATGGTGCTAGCTGGCATAAAGCCAAGGCTGATTGAGCCACTGCTGAAAACACCTGGGTGTTGGCTAGACGAGTTGCCAGCGGTGTTGTGGAGTCTAAGGACTACCCCTAACCGGTCAACCGGCTACACACCATTCTTATTGGTATATGGGGCTGAGGCCGTATTGCCAATAGACTTAGAGCATGACTCCCCTCGAGTAACCCTCTACACTGAGGTGGAGGCGAGAGAAGCTCGAGAAGACGACGTTGACCTGCTTCAAGAAGCAAGAGAGATGACTCTGTCACGTTCGGCTATCTACCAGCAAAACCTGCGGCGCTATCATAGCCGAAAGGTGAACCCAAGGGTTTTCCGAGAAGGAGACATGGTCCTTAGGCTCGTGCAGCACACAGCCGGGATGCACAAGCTCTCTCCTCCTTGGGAAGGACCTTTCATTGTGAGCAAGGCCTTGCACAATGATGCATACTACCTAGTCGACGTACAGCCATCCCAGAGGAACAGGGTAGACAAAGCTGGAGAGGAATCCAAGCGTCCCTGGAATGTAGCTCTACTCCGTCGCTTTCATTCATGAGCAAAAATGTGTATGTACTCTCAATTCTACCTTGCAATCTGAAATTGAACTCGGGGACTGCCCTCGTCCAAATTGCTCTAAGTGTTTCTACTCGGCTTTACTCTTTGCCTACTCGGTTGCTCTGCTTCAAAGTTCATAAGTACATTGAGTAATGTGTTTAAACCTACATGCCAACTCTTCGACTCTGCTGCTGTCCGAAACCCGGCTTCATGGCAAGCAAGAGAACAAGCACAAGGTCAATAAGCACAAGAAAAATTGCTAAGAAAAGGAAGAGTGCATGAGCCGAGTAGGGTGCGTTTATTACTGTTACTTGTCATTTCTCTTCGGTTAGGTGGTGGGATGCGTTACTATGATCGTTTCTAAGTGGCTAAGTATTTGCAACTCTGCCTTTGGACTCTTGTGACTCGAATACCAATAAAGCAATAATTTGCGGGTAGAGCTGAGACGAAAAGAAAGAGTGAATAAGAAATGCAACTCGGGGACTTGCATGGAAACGCAACCCGGCATCGAGCCAGGGCCGCTAAAATTGACTAAGTTGAAAATAACAAGTGTGGATAAAATCGAGTAGCAAGCAAAAACATAAATAGTCTGATACATCTGCACCCGGCATACCGGGGATCTGATAAAAGTTTGAGTGAAAAGATTGCAGGAAGAAATCATGTCGAGGTAGCAGCGTTTTCGGTGCTGGCCTTGGCTGCTTCATCTTCTGTGGTGGCCTTGGTCGCGTCCGCCTCCGAGCTGGCGTCAACTGACTTTGCGGCTTCATCTTCGGCGTTGGAATTGGTCGCGTCCTCTTCCGAGTTGACGACGACGGTCTTCGTCAGCTCGGCGTTAGGCTCGGCGGCTACCTGGTCTGAAGTGGCCGTGGCCACCGAGATGGGCCCTGCCGCCGAGGAGGAGCCAGAGGCTTGGGCGCGAAGGCGGAGCGTGTCGTCGAGGGCGGCTCCTGACGAGGTGCCGAACTCGAGCGCGGCGGTGTCGATCGACATCTTCTCGCTCTCGTTCTCCTCATCGCTACCCGCGACGACTGCGGTCTTCCCCTTCCCGGCCTTGCCACGAGGAGTCTCGAAGCAGCTCAAGTCCATCTTGTCCAAGTCTGATTCTTCATCTTCGTCCTCCTCCTCGTCCTCCTCCACCTCGGTGCGGGCTCGGTGAGGCCGTCGATGAAGGTTGCCGTGTCAGCATATTGGGCAACCTCGTGCGCAACCAGCTTGCGGATGGTCACGCAGTCGGGGTTCGTCTCCCACCTGGAGTCTCGGCGCATCTCGCGGATAATCTGCATGTTGAGGTTTTCGTACCAAGTAGCGACGAAGAGCAGCATCATGTCTACACCTGCCCGAGCTCCCGAGGCGCGCCACTTCTTCAGTTCGGCCTTCACGCCCTACAGCTTCAGAGCAAGCCCGCGGATGGTTGTTGGCGCGCTATCCTGCGGCCAGAAGAGCTCGTGGAGCTGGAAGCCGACGCGCACCAGATCGGTGCCCACGCCGGCTAGGCGTTGGAACTGCCCCCGCATGACCAAGATGCTTTCCTCGATCTCTGCTCTGGTGTCCGCAGGCTCGCCCTTCTCGGCGCGAGCTGCTTGGGCCTTAGCCAGGGAAGGCTCGCAAGAGGACACGATGTCAGGGAAAACTTCTGCAAAAACTATTGAGAAATTTAGAAACGAGAAGCAGAGAAGAAAAGAACAGCCGAGCAGAAGAGATGCAGAAAAAAGAACACTTACGATTCAAATCGTAGCGAAGTCCCTGCAGCTGGCTCTTCCACGATTCCTCGTTGGCTAGGTGCCTCTCTTCTATCCGGCGGAGCCCCTCCATCTGAGTAAAAAGACCAGCGTTGGCTTTCTTCAGCACCTCGCACTCCTGCTCAAGGGCTTTCTCTTTGGCCTTGGCTGCTGTCTCGATCTTTGCCTTCTCGGCAATTACTCTGTCCTTCTCGGCAGCAATGTTGATAGCGTCCTGGAGTGCAGTGCGCAGCTGGAGCTGGAGTTTCTCCATCTCGGTAGTATGTTCTTTCTGCAGCGCGATGGATTGGCTTGTCAATTGTTGCTGCACCTCAGCAGGTTGGAGGCAGCTCTGGTGCTCCTCAGCAAATTTCTTGTGATCTTCTCCGGAGAGCCAAGCAAGGTTAGCAGAGTAGCGAAGAAGCAAACGCAAGGACAAGCCTAGTAGACGGCAACATACCTTCCAGTCTCTTGATGGTGGCCTGGCCACTCTCAACGAAGGCACGGCAATTCTCGTGCTCGTCAGCTAGGGCCTTCAATTTCCCTGCAGAGTAAAATCGGTTAGCGCAAAAAGCAGGAGCGGGCGTAAACAACAAACGCAAGAACCGCGTAGCTAGAAGCGCACCTTCAACTTCAGACAGCTTCAAGGTGTTGTTCATCACATCCTTGTCGGCTGCCTCGGCGGCTATTTTCTCCTTCTCCAAGGCGACAATGCGTCTCTTGGCAACGGCGTGGTTCCAGAGTAGCCGACGATGCAAGTCGGTCCATTTCAGAACGCTATTCTGAAAAATGAAAGACAAATGAGTTAGGCAAAGAAGTAGAGATTCAACCCGAGAAGGCGGCTACTCGGGAGAGCATCCGCCTACTCGGCCAGAATCTCGGGGACTGGGTGATGGATAAGGAAAAGAAGAAGACTAGAAGAGAAGTGAAAACGCAACTCGGAGAGGGTGAGTAGAAGCTTACCGCATAAGATTGCTCGAGATCCTCTGCGTTCTTGCGGTGGACGAACATCTTGGCAGCAAGGGTAGCAGCGTTGGAGGAGACGGTCATGGGTTTGTAACCCAAGTCCACCTTGTTCCAATCAACACGCATATGGTCGATGTCGCCCAGATCGGTGCCGTTCCAGTTGGTGTTGCCGAGAACGTTATTGTCCCACTTGGCATCGATGAAGCCAATCAAGTCAAGCACTTGCTCGAGGCCCTGGGACGTTATCGCCTGATCCTGAACTCCACGAGAAGAGATGGAGAGAGATTTATCTTGATTGGGGGCCGGGGGTCTGGAATCCTCTGCCACGGCCTTCTTCCCTTTCTGAAGAGCAAGCTGTCGTTCCTTGGGGTTGAAGCGAACCTGGTGCTGCTGGCTAACCTTCACCATGTAAGGAGGGTAGCAGGGTTGATCTGAAATGCCAGATGCAGCAGCGGCAACAGCAGCCGCGCCAGGCTCGCGGATCACCAGCTGACCGGACTGGGCAGTTGATGTTGGCGGCGGCATGTCGGCAGCTCGCTTCTTTGCTTTCTCCTTCTGGGCAGTTGTCTTCTCGGAGATTGGCTTCTCGGCTTTCTTCTTCTCGGCTTTCTTCTTCTCGATCTTCTCCTTCTCGGCGGCCTTCTTCTCGGCGGCCTCCCTTTCTGCAGCGTCTTGAGCATTCTTTCTCGTAACCGGCCTGGCCGGAGGGCTGGCCGCAGCCTTGGTTGTCTGCACCAAGGAGGGATCTGGCTGGGCGCTACCTTGATCAGTTGGTGGCGCCACGGGCACGCTACCCTGCGCGGCATCCGGCGGGGCCCTACCATGCACGGCGTCTGTTTGCGCGTCGCTCAAAGGATATTGTTCCGTCATGTTGGTGTCTTCTACCCGCTGCTCGGCAGCGGGAACGTGCGGTGAGGCGTCTGTTGCTTCTACCCGCGCCTGGGACGCGTAGTCTTCTTGTTCAGCAGCCCCTGTGGCTGGCTGCTCCTGTTCGGTTTCTGGCCGCTCAAGGGCGGCGTCGTCGTGCATCTCTTGGTCTTGGTTCTCCTCGGCGGTGTTGGCCGGAGGAGAAGGAGGTCTTTCTTGGCGAGCAGCATCCTGCGCTTCCTGTTCTGCGTGGGACTGCTGCTCCAACTCAGCATTCTGAGCATCAGTGGTCTCTGTTTGTGCGTTGGCAGCGTTGTTCTTGTCGTCGTCGAGGTTGATAAGCTCGGGGGGCGCGAGAGCGGCGTCCGCATTCAAGGGGGCTCTGAAGAGAAAAGTGTGTTCAGAAATAAGAAGAGGACAGAGGAAATTGAGAGGAAACAGTGAAGTAAAGGATTGGGAATCGACCGAGAAGGAACTTACCCCTTGCGGGAAGGGATCACTTGTTTCTTTCTCTTCACGACCTTCTTGGTCGTCTTCTCGGCTGGCTTCTTCTTCTTGGCGGGGGGCTCCTGGGCGCCACTGCCTGTATGCTTGCGGGTAACAGGAGCGGCGACGGAAAGGGGATTGACCTCAAGGGCTCCCTCGTTCTCGTTCTCATCCTCGTCCTCGTCCTCAGCATCAGCATCATCTATAAATTTGAGAAAGAAGAGAAGCAATTCAGAAACAGAAGGCTATCGGTTAGCGCTTCTCGCAAGCAGACAGAAGAAAATCCAATTACCTTCATCCTCATCCTCGGACCAGTCGCGGAGAGACGTTTCTGCATGGTGCTTCTCCGTCGTGGGGGCATGAGGAAGATTAATCTTGTCCGCGTTCTCGAAGGAGGCCTCATCATCTTCTTCTCGGTCATCTGACCAATTGCCTTCGAAGCGCTCAATGCTCTCAACAAGCTGGCGGGCAAGGACCTGAAGAACAGAGAAACATCGAAGTTAGCCGAATAGCATAAAGGCATTCTACCCGAATGGGCGTGCAAACACAAAGCACACTAAGCCTAAGGAAGTTTGTTAAGTATCCTACTCGGAAGGGCGTGCAAACATCAAGCATATTAAGCCTATGAGTTTCTCCTAAGCATGCTACCCGACAAGGCGAGCAACCACCAAGCACACTAAGCCTAAGCACTTCCGCTAAGCGCCCTACTCGGCGCAGAAGGCAATTGCTAGTCGCAGCAAGGAGAAAAGGTTGTCTACTCGGAATGCATAAACAAGAAGAAGAGTAAGAATAACGTACCCGTGGAATCGGCTTCGTGCGGCTGAATGGGACGAACCCATACTGCCAGTTGTCGCGGAGGCCAGTGGTCAGGATGGACCTGGCGTGCGCGGCGACGTCCGCGTTGCTGAGCTCGAACATAGTCGTCCGAGTGCAGTCGCGGGGGCCTCCCAGGTAGCACATGGGGTGGGAGCGCTCTTGCAGAGACAGCACGCGATTCTTGATCCAGCAGGCGACTGGATCGTCGCTCTTGAGCCCTTTCCCGATTAGGTACGCGAGCCGCTCTTCCATCTGCGTCGCGTTGCGGTCTTTGGAGGGCTTCGTCTTCCAGTTCTGCCCGGATGGAGCTCGATTGCTCCAAGCAGGCAGATTGATGCGGTCTGTTACCTTGCCCCCCTCCGTGGCGGGGATGTTCTTCACGTACAGAAAGGACTTCTGCCACATGCGGACGGACTCCAAGCCCTTGATGTGAGGGTGGTTGGTTCCCGTCCGATGCACCATCATGGCGCTGCCGGTATCGGTTATCCGGCTGCTAGCGGCGGCGCCGTCCTTCTTCCCCTTGCTCTATAGGCGGAAGAAGAAATAGTTCGACCAGGTGTCCGTCGTGGGGCGGACGCCGAGGAAGGCCTCGCACACCACGGCGTGGTAGGCGAGGAAGACGATTGCATTTGGAGGGAGGTGGTGCATCTGAACACCGAAGTGATCCAGAAGGGAGCGGAGAAAATCAGAAGCAGGAAGGCCGAATCCTCGCGCGAAGTGCGCGAGGAAGACGACGTGCTCGCCCTCCCGCGGGGCCGGAACGATCTCGCCGTCGGACGGCCGGCACTGAACACCAGGAGGAACCCTCCGGGTGTTCACGAGCCATGAGCAGTCGTCGACGGTTACATCAGAACCAGCCCAGCCGGCGCGAGCACTGTCGCCGTGAGCCATGGCTGCGAGTAGGAAGTGGTGGAAAGTTGGAAGAGTTGGATGGACTGGATGAGCCCGCGGAGGCGCAAAGAGTTGCGCGGCGGCGGAGAGCTCTGCGGCGGCGAAGAGACAGAGAGGCAGAAGAGGAAAGTAAGGCGGAGGAAGAAGAGGAAGTTACCGAGGGGGATATTTATACCTCTCCTCGGATTACCGTTACGATTGGAGTCGTGGGATCGATCGTGGCAGTAACTCGCGTGTGGTGGGGTCTGTGGCCGGTTAGAAACGCACACAGCGCAAAACGCGCGCGTAACGGCCGCAATTGATCCCACGACGAGATCGTGGGCTATTACTGCGCATGATGGGACATAACGAGCTGGTGGGACCACTCCGTGAAAACTGGGCGCGTGGCACGACGTGTCCTGGGCAACGAGACGTCGTGGTCGCGGATGCATGACACGTGTCCAGTTGTAGCACGGATGGCTGGATTGTGCTCTGCGTTGCAGAGATTTTTGTCTGAGAAATTCTCTAAGTCTTTTTACTCGGCTACAGAGAAGAAGACTAGCTCTAGTCGGAAGAGAGGAAACCAAGGCACTTTCCAGAGTGCTACTCGGAGGTTTTACTCGGTATCATGAGGTTCAAGAACAGTGTTGCGAAGGTTGGTTTTAAGCTGGCAGAGCCTAGTGAACGAGTTCGCAAGACTCTACCAGCTTCGGGGACTAATGTCGGGGGGCTACCCCCGAGTAGGGTAAAGGCAAGTGATAAAGGCAAGGTCAGAATAGATGTTTGGTCGAGTAACCGCCTACCCGGTAAACTGCTACCCGGTCGACTGCTACTCGGTCTTACATAAAAGATGACCAGAAGAAGGAATCAAGCAAGTTATCTCCGTTCGAGTAGAAGAGTTGGCCCGAGTAAAACTGGCGGGAACCTACTCGGGCCAGAAGTCAAAGGAGCCGTTCTGACTCAGGATCCCGCGTATCCTGGGTCCGTACTTGGCACTATTCACACCACTGTTCATCTGGGGCCGGCGTGCCTGACAGCGACAGTGTGGAAGCATGCGGTCGCAGAATAGGGGGACCTACTCTGTGTTAAGCGCAGTGATATCAGACTGTTCACTTGGTTTTGCCCAACGACTTTCCGGACAGGACAAGATTAGGAACCAAAGCTGTCAGCGGGAACTCGGAAGAAGGACGATGTGCACACAATGTCGACACTTATCCGTATTTGGACGTATCCGGCTGGGCATCGTGTATATAAGGTGCCCCGCCGCCTCCTGCGCGAGGAATCGAACACAATCGCACACTGGAACACAGGAAACCCTAGATTCTTGACCTAGGTCATCACGTAGAGAGGAGAGTGGCTACTCGGTAGCAAGAACCATTGTACTGTGGCTACTCGATGAGACATCAGAATACAAAAAGAAAGGCAGGAGTAGGGGTTTTATCTCCTCACGAGGGCCCTGAACCTGAGTAGATCGTGTTGTTTGCAGTGCTTTGTTCTTAGTTCACGCGGCTACTCGTCGCGTGATCCCTCCCCGAGCACCTCCAGCGTTCTTCGTCCCCACATGTTTAGCCATCCCATGGCATCTGCCGTGACACCACCACGACAATAATAAAATGTGGCAATTTGTTTCTTTTGTTTTCTTCTTCCAATTATGAATGCCGTGATGCATGAGTGCGCTTAAGTTTCAAATTAGCTCGAAAGTCATATTACAAAAGTAGGGCTGTTACAAAAGCTCCGTCCCACTTTGTGCACCTTCCACCTCCAGGCGGCTAAACAACTCAGGCGGGCCAACCCGCGTACGGCGGTCCACCTCCACCGCCTCCGCCCGAGGGAAACGCCGCACTCCAGCGTAATGCACGCTCCAGGAGGAGCTCCCCCTCCCACGGTGCCTCTTCGCCACACCTTGGCGGCACTAGCTTCCAAATCATCCAGCACACTCCGGAGAACGCGCGTCAGCCTCGAGAGCTAGCGCCCGAACCGCATGGTTCAAAACATCGCGACAACAGAGCACAACTATGCTAGAACAGATTCAGTGTCGCTGTGTATTGTGGTGGCTGTCTCTCCTACTCCCGCGATCTCAGCAAGGTGGTGTGGCCCGTTAAGTTCAAGCCGGACCTGCCTTTCCAATATGATGGCTTCACCAACCCCATCGAGTTCTTTTAACTCCACACACAGCCGTGTAGGCCACTAACGGTGACGACAGAGACATGGCCAACTACCTCCCCATGGCCCTCAAGGGCGCGGTCCTCACGTGAGAAATTAGCATAAAACCACCACTTTTGTGCCTAAATTCTGAAAAACCACCAGTTTTGTTTTTTTAGCAAAAAACCACCACATTTTGTTTTGATTTTCGCAATGTGCACTGATCACTTGTTAACAGCAAATTGATACCAGAAACTGACGGTGGTCCCCACATGTCAGTAAAAAATGTAAAAAAGGAAAAAAAAAAGCCTATTATCTTCTACCTCCGCTCACGGCCGGGATCGTGAAGCAGCCAACAACGATTAGCACTCCGGCCGCCCCGCTGTTGCTGCTGCTGTCACCCGATTGACTCGGCGTCCACGCCCGCACTCCGGCCAGGAGAAGGTGACCACGCCGGCTGGAGCCTTTGACATCAACGCCCGCACGCAACACGGGTGGCGTCGTGCTCAGCACCGCCACGGTGCCATGCACGTCCACGGCAAGGACGGCAAGCCACTGCCCGCGCGCTCCTGCCTACCAGCGAGCCACTGCCCCGCACGCCACCGCCAGGCCGTGGAGGTCCCCGCGCGTTCGCCGTGGATGTCCCCGCGCGTCCACGGCAAGGACGGCACGATGCGGCCACTGCCCCGCGCGCCACCGCCAAGCCGTGGAGGTCCCCGCGCGTCCGTGCCGGGGCAGAGCTCGCGCTCGCGCGGGCGTGTCAAGCAGGACGAGGTGAGGATCTCGCGCCCGCGTGCTTCCGTGCTCGTCGCCCGCGCGCCACTGCCAGACTGTGGAGGTCGCCACGCGTCCGTGCCGGGGCGGAGCTCGCGCTCGCGCGGCCGTGCCAAGCAGGACGAGGAGAGGAGCTCACACCCACGTGCTGCCCTGCTCGTCGCCCGCGCGCCACTGCCAGGCCGTGGAGGTCGCCGCTCGTTCGTGCCGGGGCGGAGCTCGCGCTCGCGCGGCCGTGCCAAGCAGGACGAGGTGAGGAGCTCGCGCCCACGTTCTTCCTTGCTCGCCCGCGCGCCACTGACGGCCGTGGAGGTCGCCGCGCGTCTGTGCCGGTGCGGAGCTCGCGCTCGCGTGGCCGTGCCAAGCAGGACGAGGTGCCAGGATGCACCGAGACGTCACGGAAGATGTTGTCCGCCCTGCAGACAAGGTGTTTGATAAAATGCGTAGGAGAGCTGATCGGGTTGAAGGTGATGACAAGTGGGCCCTTGTGCCATGTCAGCAATTTTTATTTTTTATTGGACTGACAGGTGGGGCCCACTGTCAGTTTCTGTATCAATTTTCTCTTAGCGAGTGATCAGTGCACATTGCGAAAATCAAAACAAAATGTGGTGGTTTTTTGCTAAAAAAACGAAAACTGCTGGTTTTTCAGAATTTAGGCACAAAAGTGGTGGTTTTATGCTAATTTCTCTCCTCACGTGGCTCCTCAACCTGCATGGGAAATCTGGCGAGTTATGGATCCAGCTGGGCCAACTCTTCGCCAACTTCATGGGGACCTATGAGTGTCCCCTCACGATGAATGACCTCCGCGCGGTCCGGAAGCATCCTGACAAGACTCTTCGCAAGTTCATGCAGCGCTTCAATCAAATCAGTAGCGAGATCCTATGCATATCCAAGACGAACACCATCTCCACTTTTTCCCAGGACATCACAGACATCAAGACGAAGGAGAATTTGGACACGAATGACGAGCTTGGTTCTATGAGCAGGCTCTTCGAGATAGCTAACAGTTGTGCCAAGGTTGAAGAGGGTCGCCTCTTTGTACCCAACAACCCCTGATGAGGAGAACCCTGTACCCACAAGCACCAAGGGCAAGGCGAAGAACTCTAAATGCAAAACCCATGTCGTCCTCGTGGCGGAAACTGATGGGGAGCCAGAGCAGAAATCTCGTGGAGGTATCGTGGCAGAGATGGCCATCCCTTCTGCACCTACCACAACATGAACTCACACAACACAAAAGATTGATTCGACCTCAAGAAGCACCACGAGGAGCAACCTCCGCACCACATAAATGATGGGCCCTCTCGTGGCGGTGCAAGCCACCGGGGTGGCCATGACGATGGTCGTTGGGGAGGCCAGCGTGACAGCGACAACAACTACCAAAGGGAGGATTCCAGCAGAATGGTGCCCATCATACTCCTTAGGCCAACGCTGCACAACCACACACTAAAGAGGCGACCAATTTTAAGTTTTCTTTAAAACTAGGCTTGACACAAAGATAAATTATCTAGATAGTGCAACTAAGCTGAATTTACCTATATGACAAGGATATCAATTAATGCATCTAGTAAAACAATAAATGCAACACAAGCGAGTAAAGGATAAGGGAACGAGATAACCGATAGGAAGCACAAGGAGACACGATGTATTCCCTAGTTCCTCCTTGTTAAGGGAGTACGTTTCGTTGGAGGGGTGTGAGGTCGCCACGAAGACCTACTCAACGGCACAAAGGCCTCAGCCTATTCTCTGATGAACCCCGCCACAAAGGTCTAGTCCACCTTCCACTATTGATCCCCTTTGAGGCAGGGATCGAATCCTTTACAACAAAGTTTGGGGCACACACCCATAACCAAATTGGGGGCACCCAACAATCACAAATCACCAAGAGTAGCAATAAGCCTAGGTTCTCCACAAGAGGAAACCCTAGGTAAAGATCCCTCAAGCTAATGAGAGGGAAATGGAAATCATGTTGGTGAAGACGTAGATCGGGGCCTTCTCCTTCAATCCTCCAAAGATCAAAGCTGTTGGGTGGAAGTATTTGGAGATCTAGCAAGGTGGGTGAGCTCTAGAAATGGTGAGATCTATTTGGGACGAGTTAGCTGGAGGTAGGTGGAGGAGAGGGGGTATTTATACCCCTCATAAAGTTTGGAGCCGTTGGAAGCATTTCTTCCAAACTCATACCGGAGACTCCAGTCAGAACTTTTTTGCATAACACCAGCCCGGAGACTCCGGACAGTCTCCGGTAAGTCTCTAGTGTCGATGCAGCGGGCGACACCACTTTCTCCACCTCCATATTATTTAGGAATTCATCGGTCCGGAGACTCCAGTCTAAGGGACCGGAGAATCCGGTCTTTTCCAACACGTGCCTTGTCGCCATTGTCCAGAGTGAGTCTGGGGTCTTCGATAACAGCCAGTCCGGAGACTCCGGACAGTCTCCCGTAAGTCTCCGATGTCGATACAGCGGGAGACACCAAAATATCCCAGGCAGATTCTTCATAGTTTTGCGCACACCGGAGACTCTAGTGCATCTCCGGTAACTCTCCGGTCTGGGTACAGTAGGCGACACCAGAAATCCAGAAAACAAAGTCCCACGAATATATTCACACCGGAGACTCCGGTCTGGTAGACTGGAGACTCCGTCCTGGAATAAATTCTAGCAGAATCAATTCCTGGAACTTTGCATGTTTTTTTAACTCACTACCACCATATAAAATATGTTATTTAGGCCCTGAAAAGCATCAACACACTTAAGGATACATGTGTTGTTAACAAGCACTAAAACAAGATGATTTAAGCATGTTTGCACTTTTAATCTCCCCCTTTTTGGTGTTTGATGACAACACACACATTTGCAATAAAATCACATAGGCTACGTTTGTAAAAGATAGACGGGCTTTCGAACACTCAAGTCGCGAGCTCCCCCTATGTTTTACAAACAAAACCCTCCAGATCAACTACTAGTGAACAAAATACATACATGAATGGGTACGATAGATAAAGGAATATTAAGCATAATATGATAGATAGCTTCACCACGTAGTCTCACCACACACATAAGATCCATAGTTCACTAGGAAATCAAAGCAACTAAGATAAAGGGAACACAAGTCATAATGGAAAATTAAGTTCAAAGACTTGTGTTCCGAAGCAAATCAAATCAAAGCAACCCTTGAAAAGCCCGAAGAATACTATAGCTTATTCTCCCCCTTTGGCACCAAGACACCAAAAAGGGCAAAGCGCACTACAGAACCCAAGGAATGAGTCATCATCCTCATAGTCATCATCGTCATCGTCATCAACTCGGTCCGTGTCTTCTCCATAATCATCTTCATCTTCATCTTCCTCTTCATCACCGCAGTTGAAGAACTCAAGATCCTCATCCTCAACCTCAGTATGCTCCTCATCATCCTCCTCTACCTCAGTCATAGGGGCCTTGCCACGGTTGGTCGAAGAGGAAGGAGCCAAAGTGACCTCTTCAAAGTTACCCCACGAGAAGAGGTCGGTGTTCCAGTTCTCATAGGGCGCGGTCACGGACTCGGTGGGAGGGGTCCCAATAGGAGGAGTCGCCCCAATACATGCATGGTCCTGGAGCTTGGTGACCATCTTCTTCAGCTGACGCCTCTCCTTATAGGCCACATGGTTCTCCTTGTGGACATCAATCGTCATGCAAAGAATGTTGCGCTGAAACCATGACATCTTCTTCATCTCATCCTGAGTCTCTTCCCTACTAGAACGACGAGAGGGAGGGTCTGCATTCTTCCTCCTGGACCTAGGAACAACCTCAACATCACCCATGGGGGTGTTAGTGTCAGGACGGTGCGAAGAAAGAACCTGAAGAGAACCAACTATGTGCTCAACATCACACACCATGCCAGGGAACTGCTCGATAATGAGATTCATCACATAAGGAGCATACACGGGGACCTTCTTGATCTCAATCATAGAAGAATAGATCTCCTCCTTGATGAAATGCATGACATCAATCTCATATCCCTCATCATCTGGACCACCTAAGTGACACTGGAAGGCTTGGTACGGCAAGTTCACAAGACCACCACGAATAGCATCCACATTTCCGGCCTTGGGAGCAATGTTGTTGCGGAAGAGGGGGAGGCAAATGTTGTAAACCCTCTTGAGGTCCTTAGCGGTGCCGGTGCTTGATAGCTTCTCGTACATAGGAGTCATCCTCTTCTTGTCGTAGGCCACTCCATGAACATGCATACGATGACCATTGTTGTCACCCCAAGGGTAACCACGAAGCTCAGCCAAATGACTGATGGAGGACTCACATTGAACATCCTCGGTCATCCACATCAAGGGAACATCATCACCTTCACGAAAATTGACAATGGTGAAGAACTGCATAATGGACAACACATTGTAATTTTGCTGAATGCCCACGAGATTCTCAAGTCCTAGCTTCTTTGTGATCCACAAAGCCTCCTCAAAGTACTCAGAACTGCCCAGAGCCTCCAAGTCGAGAATCAACTCGGAGAACTTGGAGTAGATCTCCCTCTGAATCAGCTCGGCCTCTCTCCTCCAGTAATGAGAAGACCCAGCAGTGCGGGGCATGGTAAAGAATAGTCTGCCCCTCGTGATCATGTACTCCCTCTTTCTCAGAGACACCACATAAGTGATCCTATCAAACCCAGCCTTCTTCCCCAATTGAGTCCTCTACCTTGCATGTGCAGATGCTTCTTGATGCTGCTCAACCTCAAAAGTCCTCCTCTGACCAACCCTGACAGTAGCCTCATCGGTGATGTGGATAGTTGCGAGAGTGGGTACGGTACTTTCTTGACTTGATGTTGGGGTTTGATAATGATGCCTTAGTCCTTTTCCCTGAAAACACACTCAGCCAAACATAAAACCAGAGAGGAAACACAAAGAGTGAGCATACATGTCCAAATATGGAGGAAGAAATCAACCAGAAGCAGTAGAACAAGTTCTCGAGAATTCACACCGGAGTCTCTGGTCTGGCAGACCGGAGTCTCCGGATTGTTTCCAGATCTGAGTGATGAATTCAACACAACTTGTTATAACTGGTTTCTAGATGATTTCTACTGGTGCAAAACATCCTAGGGTGGTTCTAAGAGCAAGTAGAAGGTACCATTCTCCCTAAAAAACTATCTAGAACAAGATCTAGATAAAAACAAGTAAACAAGACGGGAGTGAGGGTACCCTTGCCACCCAAGTCTGCCATGGAGGCTCCCATGGAGGGGAGAAGCGAGGGGGGTCTAGGGAGACGGATTCCGGCGGTGGAAACCGGGCAGAGGTGTCCTTGGCAGCAGCGGCAGCACATCAGAAGTTTTAGGGGCGGGGCGGGGGGGGGGAGTGGGGATGAAAACACTAACTTCCCCGAGCCCCCTCTTTTTAGACTGCCGCACCCCACACCGGGATCTCCAGTCTAAACACCGGAGTCTCCAGACAGGCCGGGGATTCCGGTATGGCAGACCGGAGTCTTGGGACCACACGCCAAACACACCAAGGAATGGACAGGACATGTATGCGACAAATAAAACTCGTTTGTTTGGAAAGTTTTGTCTTGGGATTGTAAAACAACAGCAGGGAGGGAACTTCATACTCAAGGAATGCAAGAAATCATTTGAAGACCAAATTTTTGAGTATGTTATTCCAAAATGGCAAACAACTCTCAACAAGTCAAAATACGACCAAATAAGCACCAACTCTTCAAAGGAAGAGGTTGTTGGCCTAAGCCACCATGTAAGAGAACATGGTATGTCATATCTTCGGTACATTGCCAATTCTTGACATTGAAGCTCACAATTCAACATTAGAAAAGGAAAGATAACAATAAATTTTTTCTATGGGCATAATGGGGGGAGGGAGAACCCAATGTGTTAGGATAACACTCCCCCATGTCCATGCCTACACCTAAACCCAAACATGTCAAATCTATAGGGGTGTGTGCAAGATCCTCAAGTGAAACTCCTAGAATCAATGATGTTTAGTTCATTCCTCAAGAACATGAATATTACATCGTCGAGTGGCTTCATGAGTATTGCATCCTTAAGCTAGTTCTATATCACCTCTTGCCACATGGTCTCGAATGAAATGATGACGAATCTCAATATGCTTCGTCCTTGTGTGTTGCACGGGGTTGTAGGCGATCTTGATGGCACTTTCATTGTCACACATGAGAGGCACCTTATCCAAATGAACGTCATATTTCTTGAGAGTTTGCCTCATCCATAGAAATTGGGTGAAAGCACTTTCAGAAGCCACATACTCGGCTTCGGCGGTGGAGATATATAATCAAGTTTGCTTCATGGAAGACGAACTCGCCAAGGACCTAGCAAGGAATTGGAAAGCCCCGGAAGTGGACTTCCTATCATCTTGATCACCGGCCCAATCGGAACCCGTGTAGCCCTTGAGAGAGAATGGTGCCCCCTTTGGGTACTACAAACCAAACCTTGAGGTATGAACCAAATACCGTAAAATCCTATGGACCGCCACTAAGTGGCTTTCCTTAGGAGCCGTTTGATACCTTCCACACACACCTACACTCAAAACGATATCGGTCCTAGATGAACAAAGATAAAGCAAAGAACCAATCATAGAACGATACAACTTTTGGTCCACATCTTTACCATTTGAGTTGCGCTTGAGGTGGCACTTGATTTGCATAGGAGATGGATTTACTTTTTCACCTTGGAAATTAAACCCCTTGAGCATGTCCTGGGTATACTTTGCTTGAGAGATAAAAGTCCCACAAGCCAATTGCTTGGTCTCAAAGCCAAGGAATAACTTAAGCTATCTCATCATGGACATCTCAAACCTGTCAGTCATAAGCTTTGAGAACTCATTATTGATAACTTGGTTAGTTGAGCCAAAGATAATATCGTCCACATAGAGTCGGAATATGAAAAGCTCTCCCTTTAATATATTTGTGAAGAGAGTAGGGTCGATCTTCCCAACTTCAAAACCACGGTCATCCAATAACTCTCTAAGATGCTCATACCACGCATGTGGTGCTTGTTTAAGTCCATAGAGCGCCTTATCGAGCTTGTAGACATGGTTAGGGAAGTTGAGGTTCTTGAACCCCGGAGGTTGCTTAACATATACCTTGTCTTTGAGTGGACCATTTAATAAAGAACTTTTGACATCCATTTGTTGCAATTATGCAAAGATGCATATGCAATAAGGATACCGATGGACTCAAGGCGAGCCACGGGAGCATAGGTTTCATCAAAGTCAATGCCTTCAACTTGAGTGTAACCTTGTGCCACCAATCTTGCCTTGTTCCTTATAAAAATGTCATGCTCATCTTGCTTGTTCTTGAATATCCACTTATTGCCAATAACATTGTGGAAATCTTTGGGCTTCTCAACTAATCTTTAAAAAGAATTGCACTCAAAGTTATTGAGCTCATCATGCATAGCTTCAACCCAATCGGAGTCCTCAAGAGCTTCAAACACTTTCTTTGGTTCCACCATAGATATGTGAGCTTGATGCTCACTAAAATGATCCAATTGCCTTCTTGTGTATCTTCTACTGTTAACATCTTCCAAAACCTTGTTGTCTTGGGAATAAATATGCTTCAAAGATCTTCTTATCCTTCTAGCACGACGGGCTTCGATCTCCTCATTATTGCAAGGAGGAATCACTTGATCATCTTGATCATTTGGGTCCCCGTCTTGAACAACTTGGCCTTGATCATAATCATCATCATCAACAACAACTTCATTTGCTTCAACATAAGGAGAAGAGTATGAGGATGGTTGATCTTGGACTTGACCTTGACTAGCATGAATGATAGGAGTGGTTGCATCTTGCGTAGTAGCTTGGTCAATGAGAGGAGGGTATTCAACATGTTCTTGGTTAGGTGCATCACTTGGCTCCCTGGCTCATTCTTCTATTGTAGAGGAGGGCTCCACATGAGTAGAGAATAGTCCTTCTCGAGTCACCATAAGGTGTCCCTCAATGGGGTGGAAAAATCCCACACCCATCCTTCCTATGGCTTCTTGAGGAATTTCAACATCTACATTAGAAACATGAATGCGCCACTTGGGAGCCATCATTTTCCTCGGAAAACACACTAAAAGATTCTACGACAATCCGTGAGGCTTTGTCAAAGAATCTATAAGTGTGGGATTCAACATAGTAACTAACAAATATACCCTCAATAGTTTTGGATTGGAATTTAGATAACATAACACCCTTGATCAAATAGAAGCACTTACAACGGAATACATAGAAGTAGGAGACATTGGGCTTGTTGCCGGTGAGGATCTCATATGGAGTCTTGTCCAAGCCCTTGCGGATGTAGAGGCGGTTGGAGGAGTGGCATGCGATGGATATGGCCTTGGCCCATAAATATTTGGGGAGAAGAATACTCCGCTAACATGGTCCTTCCCATATCCAAGAGAGTGCGATTCTTCCTTTCGGCAACACCATTTTGTTTAGGAGTTTAAGTGGCGGAGTATTTATGATGAATGCCCTCATCACTGAGGAATTTATTCAAAGTCTAGTTCTTGAACCCTGAACCATTATCGCTCCTAATAGCCATGATTAGCACATTGTTGACGTTGCACTTGGTTGGAGAAGTCGATGATGGTTTGTTGAGTCTTGCTCTTTCACTTGAAGAAATAAACCCAAGTGTATCTTGAAAAATCATCAACAATCACCAAGCAATACTTATTTCCACCAAGACTTTCCTCGGGCATGACACCAAAGAGACCAACAGGGAGAAGTTCCAAGATCCTCTTTGATTAGATAATAGTCTTGGCCTTATGGGCGACATCATGCATCTTTCCTTCAACACACGACCTACAAACACGATCTTTGGAAATGGAAACATTTTATTTTAGTACGAGAATAAGGCTACCTTTGTGAAGACTTTCTAAAGTTCTCATGTTGACATGGGATAACCGGCAATGCCACAACCACCCCACGTCCGCCTTTCCAAAAAGACACATTGATTGAGACTTGGTAGACTTTGAAAAGTCCACCACGAACAACTCATTTTCAACATGTCCCACGTATGCGACGTCAGGAGTCTTGCTCCTCAAAAGGACAACAATATCTTCCTAAAAAATACGGAAAAACCCATCTTTCCAAGAGAACGGGCCGAAAGTAAATTGAAACCAAGGGATTCAACAATCATGACGTTCACGATAGTAATATCGGGAGCAACCACAACCTTTCCTAACCCCGATACCTTAGACGAGGATGAGTCTCCATAAGTGACGGTTGCTTGAATCTCATTTGGGCCCAACTCCGCCACAAGTTCTTTGCTTCCGGTCATATGACTAGTGCATCCACTATCAATTATCCATTTAGACCCACCGGAAGCATAGTTCTGCAAGAGATCATTGACTAGCGTTAGGACCCGAGGAGGGTCCCTTCATGTTAGCAACAAGGGTCTTTGGAACCCAAATGGTATAGTCAATGTAACTCTCAATAGGACCAACATATTTAGCTTGCACAAACACCATAATAATCAATGTATAAGAAATGGTGTGGATTGTTAGTTCCCACGGAAATGCTACGAGTAGTGTTGTCCCTAATTACAATACCACTCGATGCACCATTGTTAGCCTTCTTCTTGCTCTTCTTATTCTTGTTATTTTTCTTGGCAACATAGCCAAGACCTTTCTTGCTCACTTGTTCCTTGGAGCACTCAATTGTGGTCTAGGAACGACTACATTAGAGCTAGGGGAAACCACTTGTGGGATAGATACCACAACATTCTCAACTTGAGGGCCTTTGCCCTTGATCCTTTCTAGCTCATTCTTTAACCTAGCATTTTCCTCAATAATATTTGCATGATCACAAGAAGAAGTATAGGTGATAGGGTTGTTAAGTTTATTAAGTTGAGTTTGAAGTTGTTCATGAAACTCTTTGAGAGAAGAGTGTTGACTCTCCAAAGCTTTGTGAGCCATGGTTAGCTTTTCAAACTCCTCGGTTAGTTTACACTGACCAACAACAAACTCAACCTTATCCCTTTTAGCTATTTTATATTTAACAATTGCAACGTCACGTTCCTTAGTGATATTAGGAACAAGTTCATTATGTGACTCTTCAATAGATTCAAGTTCCTCCTCAAGAGAGACTATACCATCATGCTCTTCCTCAAGAGTCATGGAGAGGTATGTTATCTCATCCGCATCCCTTCTTTCAATCTCACCTTTCTTCTCAAGAGCTTCATGGGCCTCTCCCAATTGGCTCATGAGATGATCAAATTACTTCTTGCTATCCCCTTGTATGTTAGACATAAAACGTTCCAAAGAGAGAATTTATCTTTTACTCTAAGAATAGCATGATTTTCAAGTTCACTTGGGGTCTTAGAGTTGGGAGAAGGCGATACCTCCGAGGCCTTGGCCATGAAGCCGTTGGCATTTGGGTGAGGATGATTCTCATTGGGGAATTCAAAGATGGATGAAGATGATGGAGTAGAAGCAATAGCAACAGCGGCCATTTCACTTGTGGTTTCTTCTTCTTCATCACTTCCGGAATCATACTCCTCTTGAGTCACTAGCACAAACTTGGTGGGGGACTTCATGTTGAATGGTTTCTTCTTGAAGTGAGGTTTCTTGTAATCAACCTTGGACTTGTCCTTGCGAATGAGCTTTCCACCATGGAAATCTCTATTTTCATAGGGACACTCCGCAATGAAATGGTGCTTATCTTGACCATTGAAGCAAGACCTCACTCGTTGAGTCCCATCATTGCCATAGCGAGACTTGGTCTTCTCCTCAACATATGCCTTGTCCTTGGGAGGATTCCTCCAAAACTTTTGCACGGTGAGAGCAATGATGTCTTTGAGCACGGGATCATATTCTTGATCCTTCAATGGAGCCAACTCCTCATGACACTCTTCTTCATACTCAACCTCCCTTTACACAACCTTGGCCTTCAAAGAAACTGATGCTCCTTTGTGCATTTCTATAGACCTAGCACGGTTGTCCAGAGCATTCTTGGTTTGCACTTGATAGGAGCACACCTCTTGCATAACTTGAGTTGAGGTTAAATAAGCAAAATCATGTCTTCCTTGAATATTCTTCAAGTCCGTGGGCTCAAATGGCATAAGAGCAATCATGTACTTCTTATTGATCCAAGCATCATCAATGTACTTGGCACCAATATTGTTGAATGCGGTGGCAAGAGTCTTAAGCCTTCGGTATATGTCTTCATGGATCTCTCCATCATGCATATAGAATCCTTCGTCCTCATTTCTCAAGGAATCATACCTATTCCTTTGCATGCTTTCGGTACCCATGAAGATGACGACAAGAGCGTCCCAGGTTTCCTTGGTGGTGGAATATTGTTGAAGATGATGCATGTGGTTAGGACCCACGACTCGTTGAAGAATAGACAAGGCGATGTAGTTGAGTTGACAATCTACGGCTTCTCTTCTTGTAAAGTTATTGGGGTCGTGTGGCTTGTATCCATCTCGAGTGACCCTCCCAAGTTCTATAAAAGAAGAGTTCAAGTGACTTTCAATGTAATATTGCCATTCCCTAAAAGAGTATGCATCAATTTTAGGTGGATCTCCTCTAGGGATTATATGAGCATGTGGGACGGGAGGATCAGGAGAATAACGTCCTTTGACGGGGTGATATTCTCCATTACTACTCGTACCATTACTGATAAGGGGTGGCCCGATCTTCTCAGTGAACTCACAGATAACTCCAGTATGATAACTAGTGCGCCACTAAGAACTCTCCCGACTGATCCCTGATGTCAATGCAAAAGATAGCAACCCCAAGGATATTCTCAACTCCACACTCTTGCACAAGTAATCCACCGACTACAAGTGGTACTGTACCATCTTATTCCCAGTGGAACAGCAGGTATCACGTAAAATTTGCAGATGAACTTCCAGATGAAAGGCTTACAAGCAGTTTCAATCTAGAGGTCTAGGGTTTTTGGATTTAACGTAGTATCATCTATTCCACACGCAGGTGGTAGCTATATATGAGGGAGGGGTGCGGCCACAAGCTCCTTGCGCAAGCAATCCCTCTCCTACTCGACTAGGACTCCTATTTCCTAATACATATGGATACAAACCGACCCCACACACAAAGGGGTGCGGCCATATTGGTATACACACCAATTGGACTCGTTTTGGAAACTGGCAGAAAACTAGTCGTGGATTGTTTCGGTCACCACAGCTTGCACGAGTCTAATTCCTTGATGGGGCCGGATCCATTGGAAAGCCCATCAAATTCCCTATCTGTATTGTGCTCGTTTGCTGTATTTGTAACCCGTATGAAGAATTCATGACTATTTCAAATTCGGTACTCCTGGCAGTCCGAACTGAAACATCATTTCCTTGTAGTTGTTTTCCACGCCTCCTTCTCTTGCTCCTTGCTTCCTCTTCTCCATCCATGTTTGTGTTATTAATAAACCTAATCATACATAAATTCATAGGCTTAGGTAGTATAACATTCTCATGAATACAAACATTATTTGTTAGGAAAGAATTCACCTTATAATAAACATCGGTGAGGCTTAATATTTCCTTCCAACTCAAGCATAAATGACCCTCATGGACCTCTATTATGTCCTTATCATCCTACCTTTCTTCAAGACAAGCCGTCCTCGGCTTGTAGTAAGCTGAAAGTGGAAGAAACAAAAAGAACAACGTGTATGCACAATACAAATATCTATAATGAGGTGCATTAGTTGTTATCATATCATAAAATTGTGCCCTTGACATGTGACCACGAATTTTGCTTAAAAAAATCACATAATTGTCATTGCACTCCATAAAATAGCAATCACAATTACAAATATAAATGAAGCTCAATAAATCATGATCAAAATGAGAGACATGTATGTATAAATTTTTATTGTTTAGTATCACACAAGTGTCTCCACAGAAGATCTATGATTAAAATTGGTGGTAGTAAAGTAAAAGCAATCCAAACAAATTAACTCATTATATAGTGGATACCATGCTTCAACTATGCTACTCTGATATATATAAGAAAGTAATGGTCTAGTAGTAGTACACAAAATTTTCTTCTTATGTTTATTATAATCATCATGTAAATTGCAACTTAGTTTGCAAATATAAGTGAAGAACAATTTATTAGCACATGTATGTGACAAGTATTGTGGCAAACCAAACATATGTATAAAATCATGCTCATATGTAGGAAGTTGTAGCTTATCTACCCAAGGTAAAACAATGTTCAAATCAGCCACTTTATCACAAGTTATGCATATATGATCCACCATAAAAATTTCACTCATGTTATAGTCACCAATCAAGTTAAAAGTGAAAGAAGAAACAAAATTGCTAGAATTGACATATGAAATTTCAGCAACCTTTTTCATAGCACTTTGCACATTAATTGATTCATTTAACATGATGTAATCCACAATATCATTAGGTGGTATTTTAGCAAGTACTTCCTTATGTGAAATCAAAACCACATGATTAAATTTCGAAATTAGCACATTATCACATGTAGATGGACTATCTATGCTTGTTAACTCACAAGAATCAACTAGCAATTTAGTGGGTTCACATAATTCAATACTTAAGAGGGGTAATACGAAATCAGCACCTTTATCAATAGCATCCTCCTCAGAATAATTAGGTACCAATTCAACTATCTCAAGTGGTGATGCAGGTTCTACTTGTTGTGGCTCCCTTTCTTCAAAAGTAACCTGCATATCACAAGAAACAAAACTAGGCACAATGGCATGCTCCTCCAATGGATGTGATGATGGTGATGATGGTGCAGGTTGTACTATAGGCTCCCTTTCTTCAAAAGCAACCTGCACATCACAAGACACAACACTAGGAGTAGACATAGTTACATTAGTAGAAACAGCCTCATAGGTCTTCTCAACCTCTACAAATCTCTTAACCAATGGTTGATGTTTAATTCTTTTAAATGTTGTAGGACTTTCATGTATTATCCAATCTCTCTTATTATTCCAAAAGAATTGTAAATCGGGATAATGGCTAATCAAATTAACCTTATAGGTATTGCACCAAAATGCACTCAACAAAAGGTGACAGCAAGTAAATGCTCTAGGAAGCACATGACATCTAATTTGTACTGTATGATCATAAATAGTTAACGGAATCATTGTAGCATGAGTAATGTGAAGTGTAGCATCATTAGTTTTTAGCATAAATGAATGACGAGGTGCATAAGATGTCAACTGTAATGCTTCAACAACCTCAATACTAACAAAACTAAACCACCGTGTACCCCACTACTAGGAAAATGGCTATAGGAGTGATGATACCCGTGACGCACTCACATTTGGCGCGTCACACCTATTACCCGCGGCGCACCACGTTTCTGCCCGTCGCGCCTAAAGGCATAGCCGCGGCGCACCAAATGGAAGGCACGTCGCGCCTATGTGTGGGGCCGGGGTGGCGAGCCTCCGAGGCATACCCGCGACGCACCAACCCAGCGGTGCGTCACGGCAATGTTGGGTAGCCGCGGCGCACATTCCAGTGGTGCGTCACGGCTATCTTTTCCACGGGTGGCATCTATAGCCGTGACGCACCACTGGAACGTGCGCCGCGGGTACCTAACATAGCCGTGACGTGCCGAATATTATGTGCGTCACGGGTATACCTGGAACGAATTTAAGTGGTTGGGACCACCCCCCACCTCCCATCCCCCCATATCTCCACCCCATTTTAGATCTGGTCGTCCCCCACCTCCTCACCACCTCATTTCCCCCATTTTCCCACCATTTAAAATTTATTTAACCTATTTTATTTGATATATATGTGTGGGGAATCTAGTAAACATTTGTCTCCACCCCCTTCTCTCACTTTATTACCACTTTCCCTTCCATCTTTTCACTTTCTATAGCCACATACAAACGTACTCTCTCGGTCTCGTGTCGGCAAGATCTATAGTTGGTGAGTTGTTGGAGGGACGATATGTATATGTGTTGTATGTATGTGTGTCGGCGCCGTGCGTCGTCACAAAAGATTCATATATATGGTTGCATATATACATATATGCGAAATTGTGTTGCGTATTTTTGATGAAATTTGTGGATGTCTTAAAAATGAGTTGACATGTGTTGCCAAAATGTTGATTCATTTCCATTTCGGCGACCACGCACTCCGAGAATGTCCTATTTTTAGCATAGGTCATGCCGAATTTTTCCGTCGACGACCATGTGCATGCATCATATATCCATATATTACGTAATTTGATTCTAATTAATTTTTCATTTGATCTTTTTTTACTATGTAGGCAACCATGCATATAAGCACAGGCACCGTGGCTAGATTTATGAAACATGCGACGGACGAAATGTTTCGAAATAGCATGACGGAGATAAGATGTCCTTGTCGAAGATGCAAACTGAAACACTTGATCAGATACGATTCTGGTGACTTGGAGTCGCACCTTATCCGTCGTGGTTTTATGGATGGCTACACTCTTTACCCGACAAGTGATGAAGATGAAGAGTCGCCCGGACATGATGAAGGACATCATGATCAAGATGAAGGACATGATCATAATCAAGACGAAGGACATCGTGATGAAGATGTCGGCCATGATCATAATCAAGACGAAGGACATCATGATGAAGATGTCGTGACATCGTCGTCGGACTGGGTGCGGGACCCTCATGTCCAAGCTCTGCTTCTCAAGGAGACTAGCAACACCAGAGCTGCTGCTAGAGAGAAATCGAAGTTGTCGCAACTGGAGATAGACGCCGTTACTCCATTGTATGAAGGATGCGTGAGCGAGGATACCCGTCTGAACGTAACGTTAAGGACCCTCGAGATGAAGACAAAACACCGATGGACCGATGCGAGCTACGATGAGAACATGGCATTCTGGCACGACAGTCTTCCCACGGGGAACAAGTGTCCAACGAGCATCGAGGAGGCGAAAAAAGTCGTGTGCCCTCTGGATTTACCTCACGTGAAATACCATGCTTGCATTAATGACTGCATCATCTATCGGGGCGCGGACGCGGAGAGAACCATATGCCCGGTGTGCGACGCAACTCGATACAAGACAGGGAAGAAGGCCTCTCCTCGAAAAGTGGTGTGGTACTTTCCGATAACTTCCCGTCTGCAGCGGTATTTCGCAGACCCCACACAGGCGAAGCTCATGCGATGGCACGCGGAAAGGAAGAAGCCAGAAGAGCATGATGGAACCGATCCGGAGAATGATGACACGATGCTGACACACCCCTCAGATGCTAGCCAGTGGAAGGCGCTAGACATCGAATACCCCGAATTCGGCGACGATCCAAGGAACATCAGGTTGTGCATGAGTACGGATGGATTAAATCCTTTTGGCAACCAGAGCAGCACCCATAGCACCTGGCCCGTGTTTGTATGTATATACAACCTACCCCCTGGTTGTGCTTGAAGAGGAAGTACATACATATGAGTATGCTTATTCAAGGGCCGAAACAACCAGGTAATGACATCAATCTGTATGTCCAGTTGTTGGAAGAGGAGCTAGCCACGTTATGGGACGAGCCAGCCAATACGTGGGACGCCTATGGAGAAACGTTTTTCCCATTGAGAGCCGCGCTCCTCACGACGGTGCATGACTACCTCGGTTACGGATATGTCGCGGGGCAGGTGACGCACGGATTCTGTGCATGCGTTAGGTGCATGGATGACACTACGTATCTCCAGCTAGAGAGAAACCCCGGGTCATCGAAAACCGTGTTCTTGGGGCATCGAAGGTGGCTTCGCAAGGATGACCCGTGGAGAAAACGCAAAGATGTGTTCAACAATGAAGTTGAGATGCGAAGAGCCCCACGTCAAAGGAGCGGCGAGGAAATCGACGAGTTGTTGAAGAACTGGAAAGAGTGCCCTGCGCCGGGAAAGAAGCGAAAGGCGCCGGCGCCGTTGGAGGGTGTATGGAAAACAAGGTCTGTTCTCTGGGACCTGAGGTACTGGAAGATTCTCCGCACACCCCACTGCCTTGACCTCATGCATATCACGAAAAACGTGTGCGAGAGTCTGCTTGGCACCCTGCTCAACATGCCGGAGAGGACCAAAGATGGGCCGAAAGCAAGGAACGACTTGAGATTTTTGAATATCAGGGGCGAGCTCCACGGAGGAAAACCGGATGATGATGACGATGACGATGACGATGTGTTAGATGGGACGGAAGGTCGCCGCAAGGGCAAAAAGGCCAAGAAGACGGAATATTACTGTCACCCTTCGTGCTTCACGCTATGCGAGAAGGAGATCGACCAATTCTTCAAGTGCCTCCTTGGAGTCAAATTTCCTTACGGTTATGCGGGGAAGATAAGCAGATACCTAGACGTACAAAATCAGAAGTTCAGCGGAATGAAGTCTCACGACTATCACGTGATGATGACGCAGATACTTCCAGTTGCAATTCGAGGGATAATGGACGAGCACGTCCGCGAAACGCTGTTTGGACTCTGCAACTTTTTTGACGTCATCTCTCGAAAGTCGATTGGCGTGAAGAAACTCGCAAGGCTACAGGAAGAGATCGTGGTGATACTATGCGAGCTTGAGATATACTTCCCGCCAGCATTCTTCGACATTATGGTGCATCTCCTTGTCCATGTCGTGGATGATATCACTACAACAGGACATAGCTTTGGTAACACAATCGTGTAACACATAGTAAAATATGTTACCGGAAAAATTCCAGTAACATGTCATTTGGGCTGCATCGAACGATAGTAACACAAACTATACAAGGCCTAGAAATGTGTTACATGAATATTTACCAAGTAACATATAAATCTGGTCGGTGGGAATGTGTTACATGAATATTGACTGAGTAACATATTAATCTGGTCGGTGGGAATGTGTTACACCGATATTGACACGGTAACATATAAATATGGTCGGTGAAAATGTGTTACAAGCTTTGGCGAGAGTAACACATGATTATACGAGGGAATAGAAAAAAAAATAGTTGTATGTGCATACGACCGCATTGGGGCAGCTGCGAACATGAATTTTTTTTAATAGAAATGACAAATAGTTTTTTATGGCAAGTAACAAAACAATATATTGTTCGATTTAACAAACTATTTTGATTCGGGTTTCAGTAAATACCATACTTACCAAATTTTACGTGAATTTTATGATGACTCAAGGACCGTTACATGCCAAATGAACTCACTTTAAATTGACGATATAAATTTAATAATTGGCATCAATAGTCATGAAGGAGCGGAAAGAAACGAGAGCATTATTATTGAACGGTGCATTAGTATAACTAAAAGTATCAATCAAGTACTAACCGGTAGGTTTAGTACACTAGTGTTGCAGTAGCATGAACGGAGGAAAGATTGTGCTAATAATATAATTCCCTGGACATCAGCCGTACCCTCCTCATTGTAGTACGTTAGTACTCTTTTCTGCTGATCTGGATCGAGACCTTTCACTTATTTCCACTAGCTAGCTATGGGGATTCGAGATAAAATTATTTTCCACCTGGTCAGTCGCGAGCACATACATTCGATTCTCCGACCACGAATTACGATTTTCAATCAAGAATACTCACGTACAGCAAGAAAATTCAGATGGCCTACGTCCCTCCTGCTCCTGAATTCCAGATGGACCAGCCGGTCACTGAGGGAGTATTTTGTCTAACGCAGGCGTAGAGTACACGGATACACTTGCGAAAATTCTCTTCTCTGCTGGCCGGCAACGACGATTGTATTCAGCAAACTCAGTCGATCGATCCATCGGTCGCGTGCCTGCTTTGAGCTACTCTACAGAACATGAATATATGCTCTTAACTTGAGAGCTCACCGGCCCGTGACAGACAGGCATATATAGGCAGCAGGCGCCCAGCTTACAGATCCAACTGACATCCGACAAGAGGCTGGTGCCCAGCTGCAAGTGCAGAGCACAAAAGTCGGGCAACAACAACGGCTAGCACCCAGCTACAAATGCAAGACACAAATCACACGCACAAGTACATCGTTTTGTACTGTTTTGACCCACTGAAGAAATGATGCAACTATGTTGCATAGTAGAAAAAGTCTGTTGCATGGGTGCGTTATAGAACAGAGGTTAGATGGCAGAGGTTTGGGCGGGGTTTACGTTTCTAAAATGTTGCGCCTAAAGTTGGGGCCGTTCGGATGACGCTCAGATGGTCCAAACTGCAATTTACTCTTCAAATACATCTTTAAATGCTACCCGAAAAAAAAACAGTACACATGAGAACAAATTGTGCAAAGTAGACGACCACAGCTAAATTAAAAACAGAAAAGGTAAAGCACAAAGCATTCGAATCCAGCAATGTTCACGAGAAGAAATTCCCAGATGACACGGTTAGGTACCTCGAATCTCTACATAAAACTGAATGACAAAAGGAATAAATCGAAAACATAAACTCGGAAGAAAATATATTAGAACATCCACTGGTTTTAAGTCAGCGGTCATGTTCAGTGACTTGTGGCATCTCATAGCAGATGGTGAAATGGAATTGCACGAGCATCGCCTGTACAATGAGATAAAACTTAAACTTCAGAGTGATGTTTATAAGCAATCTGGACGTTTTGTTTCCCGAAAAATAGCACTCTCGAAGTTCTGGCAAAGAAAACTTGTATTGGTACCACAATTTGAAAACTTCAAGCTGACATATGACAAAAGTAACCTTCAAACCACGCTGAGAAAATAATTCCGTTCAATTCATTAGATAGTTACTTTGCAGATCAGATATCCATTGACTGAGAGGTCGACAAGACATTGTTCTTCTTCTTTTTCTTCCTTTTCTTGTCCTTCCTTGATTTTTTGTCTGTCTTTGCAGAGTCGTCTTCTTTCATGCATGAAGGTGGTTGTGTTAATACCAGATGCTGATGAAGTGCCGCAAATGGGTCTAGCTGGAACTGAGGATTGTTAAGCACAACGTTTAGTTGAGCAGATTCCCGTTGCCTGAAACACAAAGCAGGGACTGAAACTAACTGATGGAGAAAAGCAAAGAACAATACTGGAGGACGAAGATGTTAAGTGAGGATTACACTAAAGCCTGCTTTGATTTGCAGTTGAGCTTTACTTCGGCCTGTTTCTGTGAGCCAGCTGTTTCAGGAAGGAACTCAGAAAGTTCTGAGAAATCATACGCTTTCAGTTTCTTCTGACGGCTCCTCTGTTTCTTTTTCTGTGGACAGAGAACTTAAATGAGCCATATAGAGTATAACCATTGCATGTGAAACTCTTGGTTCTTAAGAACAAGAAAACGTGTCCAGGTAATTACACCAAATAATCAACAGACATAAGTCAAAACATCCATTCAAAAAAGGAAGAAGTTCAGTTCACAAGATGGAAAGTCTGACATAATATTTCTTCAACAAATAGTCTATTTATTCCAAACAAAAATATGTCATGCATCATGTTCAAATTGCAAAAACTATGCAAACATAAAAGTCCGCTGATAGAACACAAAGCTTCATCCATCTTAGTTCAGATCAATACTTCTAATCTCCACTCGGAAATTTTCCTATGGGGAAGGAACAGACAAGCGTATGGTATTATCAATGAATAATATTTCAGACAATGAATTGTTTTAGCCATGGATGACATTTTGCATGATATTATCAACCAAGTCTCGGGACAGTAAGTATGAAGTACTGAAAATTATCGTAATCCACAATGGCAACATCAATGAAAAATATAGAACGAGAAACTGAAAAGCAATAAGGAAAAATAAAAGCTGGGTTTATATGTTGGATGGCAGACCTCATTCCTTCGAAGTATTTAGGGTTGTGAGCTCATTTTACGCAAACAGAAGATACATATAAAACCAAAAGACCTTGCAGCTAAAAAGACCTACAAAAACATACATTGATTGTTAATGTCCAGCAAACTCGGTTTTTTTCTTCAGGTAAAACGACACTATACATAATCATGAAAATTCTTTTCCAAGATAGAATTACCCTTATATGATTTCCCTCAACTATTCTTCATTGATCAAAGCATTATTATTGACATCCACCGTTGTTCCCTCAACGTCCGATCTAACCCAATGCTTATCTTTCCTTTTCTTTTTAAACATATCCGTAAGGTGAGAAACATGGAATGGCTCAGCTTCTATGTCTCCCGCACATTCATCATTTCCTATGTCGCATGTATCTCTAGGCAGTTTATTCTTCATCACCACTGACCAACCTGGGTTCAGCTCGTCTTCCACGTAAAACACTTGATCAGCTTGGTTAGGAAAAATAAAAGGCTCATGGTCAATCTTGTCTCCTTTGTGCATCAAATGTGAGAAGTTAACAAGTGTGTAACCATACTTGTCCTTTTTAATTCCTTTTTCAGAAATATCAACCCATTCACATTTAAACAAATCCACCAAAAATTGTCCAGAGTAGTTCAATTGGATAATATCAATTATCCTGCCATAGTAAGTCACATCACCTAAAACAGGGGTTGCATCACCTGATGCAGCATATGTAGATGTTTTGGCATTTACCACCACTCCACTATTTTGAGTAACCCTGTCCAAGCGTTTAGGCCTAAACCGGTATCCTCTAGAGTTGTAAGCGCGGTACCTTTTTGCTGCATCAACTGGGCCACGTGCTAGCCATCGAATATCATTGTTAACACTATCGATACCATTTTCCTTTTCCAATTTAATAATCTGTAGATTAAGAAGTTGTTTAGTAAATGGCTTCAGTTGTACGTACAAAAGAAATGAAATATCGACTTACATGAGCTTTGAACCAGCCGTGGAACTTCTCATGTTGCATGGCCTCGAGTGTATCTGGGGAGATGTCACGCTGGCTAGTGATCTCATCCACGTGAGCTCTGCAAAGAACATTCCGGTGGAATCCGGCCAGCAGCGCGTCGTGGTCTCCGGCCAGCAGCTAGCTATTTGGAAAATCTCCGGCGCGCTCCAGACTAGAGGGGAATGGCTGCACTAGTATAAATACATTTTCGAAAATACTATTACGAGTTCAGCAAAAAAATAGCTCCAGGATATAATTATGGTTCTTATGTAGTATTGTTGTCTCTTTGCAGGTAAGGGAAACGAGGGATCAGACGGAAGGAAATATTTCAAGATTAAACCAGAGGATTAGAACATGCCCACCATCAGCCGGCTCGAAAAGAAGGCGTGCTTCTCCATTGAAGGTAAAGATCCTCCAAGGCAGATGGTTGTACTGCACCCATGCTTGTATGCGAGTATATGTGTTAAAATAGTACGTATAGTTTGACAGGATATTGTTATTGAATGTTTACAGGAGGGTTCCAAAGTAGTTTTAAAGACTTCAACATATCCAAACAAGCGGAATGTTGCACATGCTACTATTCGTAGTACTAATCCTGCAACTAAGGCTGCTGGTGTCGAGTTAGGGGCTCAATTTACACTTGTGCACATAAACGAAGTAATTATGGCTAATGAGGAGTTAGTAAGGGAAGTATGTGATTGCAACACAATTGGTGATGCTTTTGTTGCAGGATATTTAATTGCTTGGCCTTCAGCTTTTGTAAGTTTTAAGTTTTTTCTTCCATATTATAAATGATATTATGCTACATTGAATCATATAGCTAATGTCTAATTTATATCTTACAGATTCGGAAGGACACCTGATTTGTAGCTGAATTCCTCGATTGGATCAAGAAGCAAATAAACTATGAAGATATTGCATAGTTTTTATTCATAGATTGACAAAATGTAATATCATTCAGACCATCTTATTTTTTGGCCAAATTTATTTGAAAGATAGTTGTAATACTCTTTGGAATTGTGTTTTTTCTATGTCATTTATGTGGATGATGTGTCGTTGCACCAATAATATTGGCATCTATTCATTGCAAATTTGCAATGCTTGGTATCCTACACTTTTGTATAGTCCAATAAGAGTAATGATATACTCAATTTGTGTATTTGTGCTGCTTCATTGCATTATTTAATTGTGCTAAGAATAATAATAAAATAATTAATTATTTTGGCAACCGTGACAATTTTATTTAAGAAATGTATATTCAATAAAATGCACACCCAATTTTTATTTACTAATAATAGAAGCGATATGTTTGTTGCCATACGAATATAGTGTTACTCATGGTGTTACTACAATTACCAAGGTAGTAAAAATATAGTGTTAGAATGTTTGAATATTGTGTTACTAGTTATATTTTGAGGCTAAAAAAGGTGTTACTAACTGAGTTACCATAGTTACAAAAATATGTTACCATCAATGTCCTACGTCCACAAAAAGTATGTTACTACAGGTGTTACCGTAGTTAAAATAATGTGTTACCAGCGTATTGGGTAACACATAATATGCATGTTACTACAACGACATTGTAACACAATTTTTAAGATATAGTAACAACTATTATGTGTGACAGTGGACACCACTTAGTAACACGGTCTAATGGAACACATTAGAAAATGTGTTACCATATGGACTAGTAACACCTTTTTCAGCCTGTGGTAACATAACACTGTGTTACCAAAGCCCTGTCCTGCTGTAGTGTATCATCCAGCTCGGGCCGCCGTTTTTACACTCCATGATGGCGTTCGAAAGGATGAATGGTTCCATCAAAGGATACGTCCGCAACAGGGCCCGTCCAGACGCAAGCATTGCCAAGGGCTTTCTGACAGAGGAGTTGTAACATCCCAAGTCTGAAAAATAGCCTTTAGAATGTTTGCTATCTGTTATTTTATGTTTTGCATCATGGCATCATGTTGGTTGCATTTGTTTTGTTTGTTTTCCATTTGTTTTCCTCTGTTTTCCATTTGAATTTCAAACCAAAATTCAAACTTGTTGTTTCATCCTTGTGATGTTACAATTTCCAAAATGTTATATCAAATAAAAACAACAAATTGTTATCATGTTATCCCATAATATTCCACTAATAAAATGGTGTTTTTGTTTCACTTAATTAATACCAATGTGGTTTCAAATGCAAAGCAAAATCATCATCAACACCTCATTTGGAAATTATCAAATATCAAACCTTTCCAATGTGTCTAATCCAACTAATAATGGGGTTCACCCTATTAAAATGTTGTTTCTATGTTAATTAACAAAATATTCCAATTCAACTCAAAGTTCAAATCATTTCAATCATCTTTGGCATGATCCAATTGTGGTTTGGCAATTAAAGTCTTGCAAACAAATTAAGTCAATAAGCTTTCATCATTGTTTGAGTTAGTGGAATAAAATTGTTTAAAAATTCAATCTTTATGAAATGCTATGGAAAATTCAAATAACAACTTTAAAACTCAAATAGGTTTTCAAATCTTGGGACCTAATGTTCACAATTGCATTGATTTGTTGTTTGCAAATTAATAAAACATTTCATATAAAATAACACCCCAAACCCTATTTGATAATTTTAACTAAACAACTTTAAATCATTTGGAATTTCAAATCTTGTGAAAAATAGGTTGACATTGCTTAAGTTCCTGTTTTTGAAAAGCATCCCAAATATTTACAAAAGGTTAAAACCCCAAACCCCTTTTCTATTCATCTCTCTTTCTTTTCATTACAAAAAAAAAAAAGAGGAAAGTGTTTTTTTTGCAAAAGGAGAAAAGGAGCAGCAGCAGCCCAAGCCCACCTCTTCTCTGCCTTGGCCCAGAACCCATGTCGCTGTCATCCCCCTCGTGACGTTGTCATCAGTACGACATGGCTCTGAACCGCATGATCAACTCCATCCCCCTCCAGATCACTGCCGTACTGGTTTCCCTCCCCCTTAAGTACCCTGGCTCACCTACTCCCTCTGCCCTCAACCCTAGCTGCTCCATCTCTCCCATCGCCGCCATCTCCCTTCTTCTTCCCCAAGCCCTCTGTTCTTTCTGCTTTCTGAACCTGAACCCAACCGTAGACCACCACCTTCTCCCTCAGCTCTGATCCCCCACGGGCACCTCGAGGGTCCTCTGACCGTGGGAATGGAGCAAGCGTCCGTCCATCACCGAAATTGCTGAAGACGCGGAGGCGGGAGAGTGGCCGGAGCGCCGCCGCCGTGGCCGTTTTTCTTCCCTGTCGGTGCAGTCCGCCTTCCTCCTCTGTCAGGGCCGCGGTGCCTTTTCTTTTCCTTCCTCGACCAGCACGGTACGCTCCCGTCCGCCTGGACCCCGCCCCTCTTCCCCTCTTGCTCTGGGTTCCACCTTCGAGCGGAACCGGCTTGCGGCGCTGCAGATCGACGCCGATCGGCGGCCTGTCGATGTCTCTCCGTCGTGGATGCAACGCACTTCAGTTTCGTCAGTTATGTTCTGGGCTGGGTTGCCTCAAAGTCAGTCAATCATCCCTCCTATCACAACCACCGAACAGCCGCACTGGTTATCAGAGCTAAAAGCACAGCACAGGGGGAGGGGTTCGACTCCCCCCTCTCCCAATAAAACACAATCTTTTTAGTTTCCAATGTTTTGGTCACAAAAACTTTCAGAAATCACACCTAGGCCCTTGCACATTAATTCTAGACCCTGAGATATTTTTTTTCCTAAGTCCCTAATGAGTAAAAATGGCAGACTTACCCCAAATTTTGTAAATAGCATAATAAAATCATCCTAGCTCTAAATCCAACATTTTTTATATGTTTTCAATACCAAATTAAATGATCTATCCAAATATAAATTTTGTTTGCTGTTTTGAATAATTTAAATTGCTGAAAACAACTGTTTCTTGTTTATTGCATTTAAAATTGCCAAAATAATAACTTGCTCATTTTAAATCCAATTTCCACAAATGAAATATGTTTTCCATGCAAAATTAAACCCTCTTTCCAAATATAAATTTTGTTTCATTGTTTGAATAATTAAAATTGCCTAAACAATTTAAATCTTGTTTAATTCAATTAAAACTTGTTTAATATTGTTTAATTCATAATTAAATAATCCAAAGTCCAACTTCAAAATGTGAGACATGTAATCCAACTAAAATTTGATAACCTTTTCAAATATCAACCTTGTTATTTGTTTTGCACCCTTTAACTTGATGAAAACAATCACTACTTGTTTAACACCATTAAGTAACAATAATTTCCAACCTTGGTTAATGTTTTCTAAAAATGGTTAACTATCATTCCAATTGCATTTACATTGTTATCTTCTTGTTATTCATCATGCATGCATCATGCTAACTCACCAAAACCTGATGCTTAGTGTTAGAACAATTAATTCAACTCTAAGGCATGGGTTTGCCATATGCAATCTTTGCATATGGAATCCATTTAAACTTGTGTATCATATCCACTAGTTTATTTTGGTGCATCTCTTAAACATGACATGCATCATCTTTGATTGTGCACAGTGCCATGATAATGATTGTTTTCTTTCTGCCTTGCTTGTTTGCTTCTTCTCGGATACACGACGACGTTGAGACCGACGATACTTACGACACCCCTTCTAAGGAGTTAGCTCAGTACCAGGCTACTGGGTTTTGCAGGCAAGTTATCACTCACATGAACCATCGTGTTCCTTTCAACATTGGTTACCGATACTTTCCGTTGTTCTTTTCTGCTAGCCTTAGTAGTAGTTGTTTCTGCTACGAACCCATCACATGAATCCCTTAACCTTGATATTGCCTCACCTCCATACCTATAACCATTGTTTGAGCCCGTGTCTTACTAGCATGCTTAGGTTGCTTTTGCTCGAGTCTGTTACCCGTTACTTCCTGTTACTATTACCATTACGTTGTGGGGGCTCGATGTTTAATCAATCAATCATGCTAATGTTACTATTAATAATAAATTTGATGATAAGGCACCGGCAGGAGGCCCTTTGTGGTTTTGAGGCCTGCTAGTGTCGACCCTAATAGGAAAAGGGTCTTGTCTACTGATCCATGATGAGCGCACTACCCGCATTTGGGGAGTATGGGCTCCCCCTCAGTTTGACCCGATTCGCATCTCGTCCAAATCGCCTCATTTAGTTCGGGTTTTCCATTTGCTGCATGCATGATCTTGCGAGCCCTTGGTACCCGGGTGGAACTTTCGTAGTCGGCATATAGGGGGACACGGTCTTAGAGTGCTATGAGGGTCCATTTTCTTCTGGGCCCGAGTAGCCGTGCGCCCAAGGTTCTTTGGGCTTGATGCGAAGAAGGGTTGGATTGTGTTGAGTGCCCCGCTTGGTGGAGGGGCCACTCCATCTGGCGGGATATTCATGAGTGTGGTTACTTTGGTGCATCCCTGCAGGGTAAATCTTCTCGAGAAGCCGTGTTTTCCGCGGTTATGGATTACTTGGTGAAAGTACTGGCTAACAAGTACTCAGGACAACTTAAACATAATGATCAAACATGCTACACCCCATGATTAATAACTTGACTAGTAATAAGCTTATTGACACAATAATTTGAACCATCATTATTACAACTGTGTGAGTTATCCTCGGATTGCTTCTTTGGATAAGGGGCGAGATCCAGGATGGGTTTGTTTGAAGTTATCTTTCAGTTGGTTACCATCCTCGATCTTATCTCCTTTCTGTTAGCCGGAAGTGGTAGAATCTCTGTAGTTGGTTAGCGCAGCCAGTTGCAGCATCTTTTATATCCCCTTCCTTCCGTTGAACCCAAAGCATCTGTGCTTGGTGTTGACGGGTTACACTTTGGTGAACTGTGAGTCTTGCTTGCCAGTACGTTTATGTACTGACCCCTTTGGGGCTGTGGTTTACGCAGACGACGTTTCCGAGGATCTACATGGTGGCAACTACGTGGAGTATGACGAGACTGCTGACGAGTAGATAGCGGACCCGGGCAGGATCCGAGACTTCGTGGATGGGCTCCGTCTGTTTGTTTCCGGCCTCTTAGGCCTATTTGGTTCTTGTCTGTATTCAGACATGTTGAATGCTTCCGCTGTATTGTAATGATGTATTGTTGGGGCATGTGCCCTCTGAATGATTGTATTTGCTATCTCTGCTCTAATGAGAGCCATTTGCAACTTATTTCAATCTTTTGTGTCGTAGAGATCTGTTGTGATATCACTTGTTAAATGCCGTTGACGTACCATGTGTGTATGTTTGAAGTACGTCGACGGAAGTGCCTTTGATCTCTAGTGGATAGTTTACATCGACGATGGAATAGCAGGGCTTGTGTTGTCGCGCATAAGCGCAGGCCTACCAGGAAGCTGGGACGTGGGAGCAGTTATGCCCCATAATCCAAGCATCTGCTATCCAGTTCGTACGGTGAGTATCCCCTAGAAGTCAGGGTGCGACAAATGGTATCAGAGCCTGTCTGCCTGTAGGATCCCTTTTTACTGGTCGCAGTTGAGTCTAGAAACTATTTTGTAGCTATATAGGAAAAATGAAACGTGAGAGTAGGAATTCTGTTCTTTTTCTTCTTTCCCCACCCACCCTCCCTTTTCTGGTAAGGAAGTGCAACGATGTTTTTCCCTTCTCATCTAAACTTTCAAGTTAGGATTTCACGAATCCTGGTTTCTCTGGGATAGATATATCTACTAGTCCATAGGAATGGAGGTGGTTGTGACATGATTTATCATGTTGCCTACTCACGATTGAGAACGGTGGCAAATAGGCCCTGGAAGCAGATCCTCTATTCCTTAAGCAGTAGATATTGATCCTTTAGAAGCCCGGATGGGTTTTCCGTAGTACCTCAGGAGCTTTGTTCTCGTTTTCCCGGAGTTGCTTCATTATCCTGTTCTTCTCAACATCCTTTTCGTCCGTTGAAATCTTGTTGTTGTTTTCCACTTCAAATCTTCTACCGGCGTCTAATCAAAAACTTCCTTGTAAACTCTATTCCAGCTAAAGTGTTGTTTCATACCGGAGCATCACATTCCTTCGTGTCAACAATCTTTTCCACAACATACAACCCAATTCTGGTTCCACTAAGCAATCAAAACTCTGTTCACTCTCCGGAATCTCAATACAATTCTAATGGGAGGCCACATATTCCTCGTTACTCTCATGTTGATGATTCTGACATTGATGATTATTCTTGGTGGTGCATTGATGTCAATAACTCTGTTCCACCATTCTAGCCAGATAATCTATTATCCAAATGAGTCAAATTCTATCCAGCTATACAACTCAATACAAAAACCTCTCCCTTTACTTGAAAATGTTCCGGTGGTTTGCTAATTCCCTGACGTCTACCCAATGTGCACGATGTGTTTCACGTGACACAAATCAAGAGGATCTTCCCAAGAAGTTTCCGGACCTTCTCTTTTCTCAGTAGGAATCTCGGGGCGCGATTCCTTCAAGGGGGGGCGTTTTGTAACATCCCAAGTCTGAAAAATAGCCTTTAGAATGTTTGCTATCTGTTATTTTATGTTTTGCATCATGGCATCATGTTGGTTGCATTTGTTTTGTTTGTTTTCCATTTGTTTTCCTCTGTTTTCCATTTGAATTTCAAACCAAAATTCAAACTTGTTGTTTCATCCTTGTGATGTTACAATTTCCAAAATGTTATATCAAATAAAAACAACAAATTGTTATCATGTTATCCCATAATATTCCACTAATAAAATGGTGTTTTTGTTTCACTTAATTAATACCAATGTGGTTTCAAATGCAAAGCAAAATCATCATCAACACCTCATTTGGAAATTATCAAATATCAAACCTTTCCAATGTGTCTAATCCAACTAATAATGGGGTTCACCCTATTAAAATGTTGTTTCTATGTTAATTAACAAAATATTCCAATTCAACTCAAAGTTCAAATCATTTCAATCATCTTTGGCATGATCCAATTGTGGTTTGGCAATTAAAGTCTTGCAAACAAATTAAGTCAATAAGCTTTCATCATTGTTTGAGTTAGTGGAATAAAATTGTTTAAAAATTCAATCTTTATGAAATGCTATGGAAAATTCAAATAACAACTTTAAAACTCAAATAGGTTTTCAAATCTTGGGACCTAATGTTCACAATTGCATTGATTTGTTGTTTGCAAATTAATAAAACATTTCATATAAAATAACACCCCAAACCCTATTTGATAATTTTAACTAAACAACTTTAAATCATTTGGAATTTCAAATCTTGTGAAAAATAGGTTGACATTGCTTAAGTTCCTGTTTTTGAAAAGCATCCCAAATATTTACAAAAGGTTAAAACCCCAAACCCCTTTTCTATTCATCTCTCTTTCTTTTCATTACAAAAAAAAAAAAGAGGAAAGTGTTTTTTTTGCAAAAGGAGAAAAGGAGCAGCAGCAGCCCAAGCCCACCTCTTCTCTGCCTTGGCCCAGAACCCATGTCGCTGTCATCCCCCTCGTGACGTCGTCATCAGTACGACATGGCTCTGAACCGCATGATCAACTCCATCCCCCTCCAGATCACTGCCGTACTGGTTTCCCTCCCCCTTAAGTACCCTGGCTCACCTACTCCCTCTGCCCTCAACCCTAGCTGCTCCATCTCTCCCATCGCCGCCATCTCCCTTCTTCTTCCCCAAGCCCTCTGTTCTTTCTGCTTTCTGAACCTGAACCCAACCGTAGACCACCACCTTCTCCCTCAGCTCTGATCCCCCACGGGCACCTCGAGGGTCCTCTGACCGTGGGAATGGAGCAAGCGTCCGTCCATCACCGAAATTGCTGAAGACGCGGAGGCGGGAGAGTGGCCGGAGCGCCGCCGCCGTGGCCGTTTTTCTTCCCTGTCGGTGCAGTCCGCCTTCCTCCTCTGTCAGGGCCGCGGTGCCTTTTCTTTTCCTTCCTCGACCAGCACGGTACGCTCCCGTCCGCCTGGACCCCGCCCCTCTTCCCCTCTTGCTCTGGGTTCCACCTTCGAGCGGAACCGGCTTGCGGCGCTGCAGATCGACGCCGATCGGCGGCCTGTCGATGTCTCTCCGTCGTGGATGCAACGCACTTCAGTTTCGTCAGTTATGTTCTGGGCTGGGTTGCCTCAAAGTCAGTCAATCATCCCTCCTATCACAACCACCGAACAGCCGCACTGGTTATCAGAGCTAAAAGCACAGCACAGGGGGAGGGGTTCGACTCCCCCCTCTCCCAATAAAACACAATCTTTTTAGTTTCCAATGTTTTGGTCACAAAAACTTTCAGAAATCACACCTAGGCCCTTGCACATTAATTCTAGACCCTGAGATATTTTTTTTCCTAAGTCCCTAATGAGTAAAAATGGCAGACTTACCCCAAATTTTGTAAATAGCATAATAAAATCATCCTAGCTCTAAATCCAACATTTTTTATATGTTTTCAATACCAAATTAAATGATCTATCCAAATATAAATTTTGTTTGCTGTTTTGAATAATTTAAATTGCTGAAAACAACTGTTTCTTGTTTATTGCATTTAAAATTGCCAAAATAATAACTTGCTCATTTTAAATCCAATTTCCACAAATGAAATATGTTTTCCATGCAAAATTAAACCCTCTTTCCAAATATAAATTTTGTTTCATTGTTTGAATAATTAAAATTGCCTAAACAATTTAAATCTTGTTTAATTCAATTAAAACTTGTTTAATATTGTTTAATTCATAATTAAATAATCCAAAGTCCAACTTCAAAATGTGAGACATGTAATCCAACTAAAATTTGATAACCTTTTCAAATATCAACCTTGTTATTTGTTTTGCACCCTTTAACTTGATGAAAACAATCACTACTTGTTTAACACCATTAAGTAACAATAATTTCCAACCTTGGTTAATGTTTTCTAAAAATGGTTAACTATCATTCCAATTGCATTTACATTGTTATCTTCTTGTTATTCATCATGCATGCATCATGCTAACTCACCAACACCTGATGCTTAGTGTTAGAACAATTAATTCAACTCTAAGGCATGGGTTTGCCATATGCAATCTTTGCATATGGAATCCATTTAAACTTGTGTATCATATCCACTAGTTTATTTTGGTGCATCTCTTAAACATGACATGCATCATCTTTGATTGTGCACAGTGCCATGATAATGATTGTTTTCTTTCTGCCTTGCTTGTTTGCTTCTTCTCGGATACACGACGACGTTGAGACCGACGATACTTACGACACCCCTTCTAAGGAGTTAGCTCAGTACCAGGCTACTGGGTTTTGCAGGCAAGTTATCACTCACATGAACCATCGTGTTCCTTTCAACATTGGTTACCGATACTTTCCGTTGTTCTTTTCTGCTAGCCTTAGTAGTAGTTGTTTCTGCTACGAACCCATCACATGAATCCCTTAACCTTGATATTGCCTCACCTCCATACCTATAACCATTGTTTGAGCCCGTGTCTTACTAGCATGCTTAGGTTGCTTTTGCTCGAGTCTGTTACCCGTTACTTCCTGTTACTATTACCATTACGTTGTGGGGGCTCGATGTTTAATCAATCAATCATGCTAATGTTACTATTAATAATAAATTTGATGATAAGGCACCGGCAGGAGGCCCTTTGTGGTTTTGAGGCCTGCTAGTGTCGACCCTAATAGGAAAAGGGTCTTGTCTACTGATCCATGATGAGCGCACTACCCGCATTTGGGGAGTATGGGCTCCCCCTCAGTTTGACCCGATTCGCATCTCGTCCAAATCGCCTCATTTAGTTCGGGTTTTCCATTTGCTGCATGCATGATCTTGCGAGCCCTTGGTACCCGGGTGGAACTTTCGTAGTCGGCATATAGGGGGACACGGTCTTAGAGTGCTATGAGGGTCCATTTTCTTCTGGGCCCGAGTAGCCGTGCGCCCAAGGTTCTTTGGGCTTGATGCGAAGAAGGGTTGGATTGTGTTGAGTGCCCCGCTTGGTGGAGGGGCCACTCCATCTGGCGGGATATTCATGAGTGTGGTTACTTTGGTGCATCCCTGCAGGGTAAATCTTCTCGAGAAGCCGTGTTTTCCGCGGTTATGGATTACTTGGTGAAAGTACTGGCTAACAAGTACTCAGGACAACTTAAACATAATGATCAAACATGCTACACCCCATGATTAATAACTTGACTAGTAATAAGCTTATTGACACAATAATTTGAACCATCATTATTACAACTGTGTGAGTTATCCTCGGATTGCTTCTTTGGATAAGGGGCGAGATCCAGGATGGGTTTGTTTGAAGTTATCTTTCAGTTGGTTACCATCCTCGATCTTATCTCCTTTCTGTTAGCCGGAAGTGGTAGAATCTCTGTAGTTGGTTAGCGCAGCCAGTTGCAGCATCTTTTATATCCCCTTCCTTCCGTTGAACCCAAAGCATCTGTGCTTGGTGTTGACGGGTTACACTTTGGTGAACTGTGAGTCTTGCTTGCCAGTACGTTTATGTACTGACCCCTTTGGGGCTGTGGTTTACGCAGACGACGTTTCCGAGGATCTACATGGTGGCAACTACGTGGAGTATGACGAGACTGCTGACGAGTAGATAGCGGACCCGGGCAGGATCCGAGACTTCGTGGATGGGCTCCGTCTGTTTGTTTCCGGCCTCTTAGGCCTATTTGGTTCTTGTCTGTATTCAGACATGTTGAATGCTTCCGCTGTATTGTAATGATGTATTGTTGGGGCATGTGCCCTCTGAATGATTGTATTTGCTATCTCTGCTCTAATGAGAGCCATTTGCAACTTATTTCAATCTTTTGTGTCGTAGAGATCTGTTGTGATATCACTTGTTAAATGCCGTTGACGTACCATGTGTGTATGTTTGAAGTACGTCGACGGAAGTGCCTTTGATCTCTAGTGGATAGTTTACATCGACGATGGAATAGCAGGGCTTGTGTTGTCGCGCATAAGCGCAGGCCTACCAGGAAGCTGGGACGTGGGAGCAGTTATGCCCCATAATCCAAGCATCTGCTATCCAGTTCGTACGGTGAGTATCCCCTAGAAGTCAGGGTGCGACAGGAGTGCATCTCTTTCTGCACGAATTTTCTAGACAAAGATGAGAACCCTGGTCTGCCCGTAAACAGGCACTTTGGCAGGCTCGGTGGATGGGGACACCGCGAGGGCCAGCGCGAAATGAATGTCGACTTTCAGGGCCGACGCAACGACTTTGACAGAGCAAACCTAGTCACGCTACAACATCTAACAGTGGTCGATCCTTGGTTGGAAAAGCACAAATTGCTAATCGCGAAGTATTACAGTGACCGGGGTCAACATAGGACCGAAGCAGAAATAATCAAAGAGCACAACATCCATTTCACACAGTGGTTCAGGGAGAAGATTATGACCGATCAACCGGAGACGCCTTATTCTGAAGAAGAAAAACTCATACTCACATTGTCACAAGGCCCCGCACATAACCTCATGACATATCAGGCATACGATATCAATGGTTACACATTCTACACGGCAAATAAGGACCGGAACTGCGAATGCCAGAACTCGGGGGTAACGATGGAATCATTAACAGGTGACGTCAAGGAAAGATACTATGGTAGGATCGACGAGATATGGGAACTCGACTACTGCGGAGAGAAGGTGCCAATGTTCCGTGTCACATGGGCAAAGAGCGTCAGGAAAGAAGGACAATATTTCACCACCATGGTGATACCTGAAGCCAAATCCGGCACGAATGTCACCGCAAAAAATGAGCCATGGGTCTTGGCTAACAAAGTGGACCAATGCTTCTTCATTACTGACCCGACAAGGCCTAGCCGTGTTGTCGTGCGGAGAGGCAAAAGAAACATCATCGGAAAGGATGGAGTAGCCAACGAGCAAGACTTTGACCAGTACGGCGACCCGAAAATGGAAGATGACAATGACGATGGAACGAAATACACAACAAGAAGAAGCAGGACAACGCTACCTACAGGTCGCCCATTCCACCGAAGAAGTCACGGTGTTCCAGGACTGAATTACTCAACCGCGACAAAGAAGGGAAAGAAAATTGTAAAACGCTAGCTAGAGATACAAGAATCAATATGTTGTCATGTGTGTGCGTGAATTCGACAAAATTATGATGATGTAATAAGAATATTTGAGATTTTATGATTTCTAAATTAGTCAACACTTTATTTGAGATTTTTGCATTTATATTAAAATACTATATTTTATTTGGTAAGAAAAAATTAATTGAAAAAGGTAAGAAAAATTAAGTAAAAGGGGGGGGGGGGAGGACTCGAACCTGGGTGGACAGCAGAAAACAGGGGGCAACAGCCACTGGGATGCCGCTCCGTGTTCATGACGGCCCACCTACATCTAAGCATACGAAGATGCATGTGATTGGTCAGCCTATGCTTAGCCAGAGCAAGCTCAAGGCCGCAAGTGGGGATATGCGGAGTTTGCATGACAGCATTCTTTTTCTTGAAACGCGCCTTGTTCAAACCAAGGATCCATCATACCCGGTTTTCGTTGCCATGGTGCCAAAGGACTTGGGCTTCGTCGAATCAACCGGCGCGGATAGGATAATACTGCGATTTTCGGACATCTTTGATATCTTCCATAGCAATCCGCTGCACTACTCCATGGTCCGCCTATACTCGCTCAGTCTGGCGGTGCAAGTTTGCAGGGATAGTACACCGGGCATCGCGATAGTGGACCCCTTCTACATGCGCCACGACGTGTTGTGCTCCATTGGCAACCAGGCAGTCGCGTCGACATATCTTCGGGACTTCATGCTGGCGAACCAGACCAAGGATTACATCCTCATGCCTTACTTTGCCGGGTAAGTCAATATTCTTAGCCGAATCGAAAGGGATTTTCTTTAGATTTTCATCGCTCCTTTCCAACACTTTGTTGTTTGGATTGTTCCGCGCAGATATACACAATGCACACTCATCTGCATTTGTACCAGTCATTCGCATGCGACGTATCTCGACTCAGGGAGTGCGGTGAAGAAAGACTACTCCATGGTGAAGAAAGTCTTGGATAATGCTCTCACCGGCTACCACGCAAGGGGGGGCATAATCACTAGGGAGAAGGTCGTTAAGGGCGCTCGGGTGTTCACCCACACGACGAATTTCGCGTGCGTCAAGCAGCCGGCAGGCAGTAACCGAGACACCTACTATGTCCTCCATCATATGCGGGCGTACGTACGGGATCAACAGTTCCTTACCCTACCTAGTCAAGTCCAACATTGGGCCTCCCGCTTGTCGATGGTCGGCGATGACAAGGTTAGAGAAGAGATATATGATATCCAGAAGTGCTTCGCCACGAAAATCGTTCATGAAGTGGTGAACAAGAGTGGGACATTTTACTGCCGGTTCAACATGCCGAACCGCGACATAGATACCTACCTAGAAACTGCCTGTGATGACATGCCCTTCATCACTCAGGAGGGCTGTCCCGTTGTAATCCCTGGGAGGATGAGTCAGAAGGAGTGAGAACTATTGTAAGGCTTGCTACATTTTCGGAAATTAGTCGAACTCAATCGTTAGGGTTATGAATCGTCCATCGTGTAACAGATGCTTTATTATGTCAATGCTTAATTATCTTTCTTTTCATTATTGCGGTCTTACTTGTGATGGTCGTTCGATCTTTTGAATAAGTAAATGCCGATGATTAAAAGAGTTGGTTCACACTAAGATGGCCCAGGTGGTCAGATGCGCCTTGTGATTTTCACAAAGTTAGGATCTTGTGCATCCCACTTGGCGCAGCTACACCACTTGCGGCCGCTTGTATGTGTCCACCCTAAATATGAGGCACACATCGTTACGGTTATGAATCGTACATCGCTTGATTATCTTGGTGGGAATAAATAAATGCCGATGATTACAAGAGTTGGTTCACACTAAGATGGCCTTGGTGGTCTGGTGCGCCTTGTGATTTTCACAAAGTTAGGATCTTGTGCATCCCACTTGGCGCACCAGTTCCATCAAGGCCGCTTGTATGTGTCCACCCTAAATATGAGGCACACATCGTTACGGATATAAATCGTACATGGCTTGATTATCTTACTTTTTATTATTGCAGTTTTACTTTGTGATGTTCGTTTGATCTTTTGTGTTTGTGTTTGTGTTTAAAAGATGATCATCTTGTTCCTTTGTGTTTAACTTTCATATTATTTATGTCATATTTCTCCACTTACTACTATTGCAGACATGTTTAAAACTATTGTTTTTGTTTTTCTTTCTTGTCATTACAGATGCCGAGGTGCTACGTGGTGTTTAGAGGCAGGGTTCCAGGAGTCTACGATCACTGGGAAGACTGCTTCGAGCAGGTGAACAAGTTCAAAGGGAATGCCTACAAATCCTACAACACAAGAGTGGCGGCGGAAGCTAGGTGGTTCATCCATCTCGAGGAGGAACAGAAGAAGATCAAGAAGAACAACAACAAGTGGATGAAGACCATCGCAGCCGCTCTTGTCGCCGTCGCCTCGCTCGTCATGCTATGGTTCCTAGCTAGATGATTAGGTTATCGGCGACTAGATAGGTCACTTGTCCCGATGATGAAGCATCATCAATCGATGTAGTCGGTCCCGATGATTAACCGTGTGATGTAGGTCACTTGTATCTATTTGACTATGATAAACACTTTGTATTCATAATCAACGGTTTGATGTAGCTATTAGGAATTCTAAGCACTATGATCAACTATGATATATAACTTGTTTGTCAAAGAACTGTTTTGATACATTTTGTCTACTGATATTCCTCTGTATTTGAGCTGTATATACCTGTATAAATATGGTACTGCGTATTTAAAAAAAATACAGCATAGTATAGCCGTGACGCACCAAAAAGTGTACCCGTGACGCACCTGGGAGTATAGCCGTGACACGCCAAAGTGGAGACCCGTGGCGCACCAGCGAACTTAGCCGTGGAGGCATTAGCTTACCCGTGACTCACCTGTATTCATAGCCGTGGCGCACCTACGGAGTTAGGCGTGACGCGCCTAGAAGTAGCCGCGGCGCACCAGGCCCGTGCGTCACGGGTATAGATAGGCGCGGCGCACCAGCTTGGTGCGTCACGGCTAAACCCATAGGCGCGGCGTGATAGCCGTGACGCGCCCAGGTGCGTCACGGATAAGCAAAATGGTGCGTCACGGGTAAGCTTTTCCCTAGTAGTGCCCTTATCAAGAGTAATAGCAATAGTACTACCATTGATGTTTCCTCTAAAGTGGAACAAATTTGGTGAAAGTATTCCACTAGAATCCTCCTCCCAGAAAGCATCACTGCACATAGAAGAACCACAAAACTCCATTGATTAACTTGTTAGTAACAAATAACAATGGGATGTGGTGTTCTCTCACAACTCACTCAAAAATCTAGCAAAACAATAGATTATCTTACCGTTCCAAAGTGAATAGAAATACTTACCAACAAGTAGTGGCAACTAATATGCTTTGATGTGAAGAAGAGAATACCCAGGGTGTTAACAATCACAAGACATACAAGGTATATGGTGGGGCTTGGTATGGATACCTTACAACACCAAAATAACAATCCTATTTGCTGTCCAATGTGATATAAAAAGCACAGGAAACACACACACCAAGTATGGAGACAAATGTGGCAATGCAAATATATGGAGGAAATTTTGCAATGCACTGGAAAGACACTAGCCAAGCTCAAATAATATTCAGGCACAAGATTGCTCAATGGTGTGTCAATATAGCAATGATGAAAAACAGCTCCACAAATATTACAAAATGCTGGGGCCGGATCCATTGGAAAGCCCATCAAATTCCCTATCCGTATTGTGCTCGTTTGCTGTATTTGGAGCCCGTATGAAGAATTCATGACTATTTCAAATTCGGGACTCCTGGCAGTCCGAACTGAAACATCATTTCCTTGTAGTTGTTTTCCACGCCTCCTTCTCTTGCTCCTTGCTTCCTCTTCTCCATCCATGTTTGTGTTATTAATAAACCTAATCATACATAAATTTATAGGCTTAGGTAGTATAACATTCTCATGAACACAAACATTATTTGTTAGGAAAGAATTCACCTTATAATAAACATCGGTGAGGCTTAATATTTCCTTCCAACTCAAGCATAAATGACCCTCATGGACCTCTATTATGTCCCTATCAATTACCGGTGGCGTTTTCAGTGGAAGCATCTTTAGATAGATCACCATCTACCTCTTTGTTGGCGTCCTCCGGGGCTTCGTCTGGAGGAGATGAGTCGGTGGCTTCCAGTCCCTTGGCTTTCATGAATTGCATCAAGACTTGACGCAATACATCAATTTTTATTCTCCATGGACGAGTTCAATCAATTTTTCAACTCATTGATATCATTCATACAAACATGCACCTCAGAACCGGTGGTCTCCGTCTCATCGACCATACTTAAACTCTTAGGCGGGTAAGCCCGATAGAAGAGCCGAGGCTCTGATACCAATTGAAAGTAAAGTATGGGCACCTAGAGGGGGGTGAATAGGTTCTACGACCAATTTTAATTTTTCTTTAAGATTTGGCTTGAAATAAAGGTAAACTCTCTAGATAGTGCAACTAAGGTGAATTGACCTATATGACAAGGATAGCAATTAATGCAACTAGTACAACAATAAATGCAACAAGTACAACAATAAATGCAACACAAGTGAGTAAAGGATAAGGGAACGAGATAACCGATAGGAAGCATGCGGAGACACGATGTATTCCTGAGTTCCTCCTTGTTAAGGGAGTACGTCTCGTTGGAGGGGTGTGAGCTCGCCACGAATGCCAACTAAACGCCACAAAGGCCTCACCCTATTCTCTGATGAACCTCGCCACAAAGGCCTAGTCCACCTTCCACTATTGATCCCCTTTGAGGCGGGGATCTAATCCTTTACAAACAAATTTGGGGCACACACCCACAACCAAATTGGGGGCTCCCAACAATCACAAATCACCAAGAGTAGCAAGAAGCCTAGGTTATCCACAAGAGGAAACCCTAGGCAAAGGTTCCTCAAGCTAATGAGGGGCAAATGGAAATCCGGTTGGTGAAGACGTAGATCGGGGCCTTGTCCTTCAATCCTCCAAAGATCAAAGCTTTTGGGTGGAAGGATTTGGAGATCTAGCAAGGTGGGCGAGCTCTAGAAATGGTGAGATATATTTGGGACGAGCTAGCTGGAGGTAGGTGGAGGGGAGGGGGTATTTATACCCCTCATTAAGTTTGGAGCCGTTGTAGGCATTTCTGCCAAACTCACATGAGAGACTCTGGTGTAAAGGCCGGAGACTCCAGTCTGAACTTTTTTGCAGACCACTATTCCGGAGACTCCGGACAGTCTCCGGTAAGTCTCCCGTGTCGATGCAACGGGAGACACCACTTTCTCCACCTCCATATTCTTCAGGAGTTCGTTGGTCTGGAGACTCCGGTCTGAGGGACATGAGACTCCGGTCTTGTCCAGCACGTGCCTTGTCGCCTGTGTCCAGATTGAGTCTGGGTTCTTCGATAACAGTCAGTCCGGAGACTTCGGAAAATGTCTGGTTTCGTTACAGCGGGAGACACCAAAATATCCCTAGTCAGATTCTTCATAGTTTTCCCCACACCGTAGACTGATGCATCTCCGGCAAGTCTCCGGTCTGGGTACAGCAGGCGACACCAGAAATCTAGAAAACAAAGTCCCACGAATATATTCACAATGGAGACTCTGGTTTGGTAGACCGGAGACTCCGGCCTGGAATAAAATCCAGCAAAATCAATTCCTGGAACTTTCCATCTTTTTGTAACTCACTACCACCATATCAAATATGTTGTTTAGGTCCTCAGAAGCATCACCGCAGTTAAGGATACATGTGTTGTTAACAAACACCAAAACAAGATGATTTAACCCCGTCTGTACTTTCACAACCTCCCTGAGGAAGATGTGGCCTGCCAAGAACCTCGCTGCCATTGCCGTATCCTCGGCGGGTCCCGGGCCCCAGGCTCCAATCGCCCACTCAAAAAGCTCCTCCGTGAGGATAACGCAGCCCCCCCCCTCCCCCGGGGGTCGATGCCTCCAAGCACCTCAAGTGGTCCAAATTCAAGATCACCTTCGACGCTAAAGATCACCCCAAGTCCACTAGGAGTGTGGCCACCATTCCCATAGTGTGCACCCCTACCATAAAAAACATTGCTATCACCAAGAATCATCGATGGAAGTGCAAGCCTTAACATGATATGTGTAGAGATGTTCGAGAGGATGCTATTTATCTACGAGTGCCTGATGCCCACGCGGCCCTTCTAAGGGGTGACGTTTGGGCTCGCGGTGTCTCCGGGGAAATGCGCCTCCTTGTAACATTGGGCACATGAGAGAACTACCACACCGAGCTCATGAATTTTGATGTGGCTCACCTGAGCATGCCCTACAACATCATATTGGGCTACCCTGCCCTCGCAAAGTTCATGTCGGTCACTGACCACGCCTACAACACCGTAAAGCTCCTCGGCTGCAGCGGGACCATCACCATCAGTGGTGATGAGAAGGATGGAGTGCGCTCTGTCGAGCACGCCTACAAGGCCGCCGCTGCATCACACCTTGCTGTCGAGGACCTCCCCAACATGGACGTTGAGCCCGGCAAGAAGAAGCAGATGTTATCTCTCTAGAGGACAACCACGAAGAAGCTATCATTGGGAGCCGGTGGCCCGATTGCTAGTAGCTCGGGGGCTGCCACTATCGGCGGGAGCCAGCCTACAAAGTAGGGGGGAATTCCCACCCCGGCCGTCCCTCCCAGGGAAAGAGCGGGCGTTTTTACAACATCAAAACAGCCCAGTACTTCAACCCACGCCCATGGGACCCTATGTGCATCAGGGCGGCAATTTTTTGTTGAGGGTGCCACATTGGCCAGTACATCCTCAAGCTCATGCCTGTGGGGCCACGTGACTCTCTTGAGCGCGTCGGTAATTTTTTGCTATGCCAATGTAAGGAACCTCGTCGTTTTCAGCTTTGAAACTATGCGCCTCGCGCAAACTTTGTAACTTATGTATCGGTTCTTAGGTAAGCCTCTATTATATTTCGTACCTTGCATGCGCTCGGAGGATTTTTTTCCTTGTGCGTCACACAACCGGAGGCTAGGCACGGTGCCTGCGTTCGGGCCTGTCCCGTCAGTGCAAAACCCAAGAGATTGAGTTCTGGCTCACGGGCCAGGTCCCGTGCACGTCACCTCACCAAGATCCTTCGAATCTGAGTCCTCGTGTGATACTCAAGCAATGCCACCTATATCGATGAAATTATGACATATTTCAAATAGCATGAATCTCCTCGAGGAGGTAACTTAAGGCCGCACGATCCATGCCTGGCAAGGTGTGGTCCATGACTCACTCTACAAGGGAATAGCGGGTAAACTCGCCTCTCAAGACTCCATCCACTCCAATACCTCAACGGAGCGCTACACCACAAAGCTAACTCTAAAATATGTGGTGCTCATGTCTCTTTGTCCTCCTCCTCCGTGAGCCTTTCTCCCTCTGGGAACAAGCATGTTGCTTGAACGACAAGGGAAGAATACTGAGCATCGCGACTCAAGAGACCTTAATACCTCGCGAGACACATCGCCCTCTGGTCTTGTTCCGACGCCTGCCCAACATACCATCAATGGTGATGATGCGCTCGGGGGTAGGGCCTAGCGGTGTAGAGCACAGAAACATATATCAAATAGAGGACCATAAAACCTCACGAGGATTTCAATATTAAAACACTAACAGGGTTCACAGCCACATAGATTCATGAAAAAGTGTTTCTATTACATGCCATAGGGGGTAGAATGAACTTCAGGCCACGGAGCCACCATCGCTAGAATCTCGACGGCGCCCAGGAATCCGAGGGTTGGCTGGATGATTATTTGACTACCGCTAGGTTTTAGAAAGGTAACCGAGTAACAGAGATGCAATACATTCAACTACAACTCATAGGAGCCGCAAGAAGCTGACTGAAGAGTCAACCCCAAAACATATACAACTGTTGGGAAGACTTCGAGTACGAGTTCTGCAAAACTTCAAATCTACCTGCGAACGACCAGTAACAATCATGCAGCAGAAGGCGCGCAGACAACGATCAGACAAGAACATCCGCAAATACATATATCGATGGACTGCCTTAAAGAATAGTGCAAAGGACATCTCGGTGCAAACAACAATTTCTAGCTTCAGGGACGGACTCCGCCGTATGGGCCTTAAAGAGTACATCGGTCGAGTCCGAGTCAAAATAGTAAGCGACCTCATGGAGATAGCCAATAGCTGGGCCGAGGGCGAGGAGTGAGTGCACAAAACCCACCCACCCTCACCCGAAGAAGATGGCAGGACATCTCATACGTAAAAGAGGGAAACCGAATAAACAACCGCGACTCAAAACGATGTCGGAAGCGCAAAACCGCGTCTTTGACGAGATGGAACCTGAGATGGTAGCATCAGAATTTCCAGGAAGTCGCAGCAACAACTACCATAGGCAGGTACGTGAGCAACCTTGAGAGCAGGAACATGAGGAAGGGAAAGAGCAGAAACAAGAGTGGCAGCCGCGAAAGATTCATTCAGATGGACTACCACCCATTTCGATCGAGCAGCAACTCGAAGGAACTTCCCAAACCACATGTATGTAGAGGAGAATGGAGTCCGCAGGGTCAGTCACGAATTAAAAGACTGATGCAGATTTCAGCTCTTCATGGAAGCATCATACACGAAACAAAGGGAGGCCCAACAGGCAGGTTTTCTCGCCGTCCGAGGGTAATTAACGATGGGTGCGCCACCGCCACCTCCAATGGAAATAGGTGCTCCACCCCCGCCACCACCTCCAGCACAACTAGCACCCAGGGGACAGCGGTGCATCATCAGTACAGAGTGGGTTACCGGGATGAGGACAGGTACCCAGAGCCAAAAGGAAGGTGTATTTGATACAGAAAAGCGCACCATCTAAAAGGAGCCAAAAACTCATCACCAGGCAGGTCAATTTGGATGAGACATCACCCCCTGCAACACCCGAGTTCCCTAATTGGTAAGACGCAAGCATCACATTTTCCAGAGCTGACCACCCGCCTCGAGTCCCCTGCCCAAGAAAGGTTGTGCTAGTTCTCAAAGCACAAATCAGGGGCTACGACCTCGGTCGTATATTCATGGACAGGGGAAGTAGAATCAACATCATCTACACTGACACATTGAAGCAGATGAACATACCGGTTAACAACCTCAAGTAGTTAGAAAACTCATTCCACGTGATTGTACCCGGGAAGGACTTCAAGCCCTTGGGAAGAACTCAAGGTGCTCTTTGGGGAGCATGACCACTTCAGGAAGGAGAAACTCGACTTTGAGGTAGTCACCTGGCCGCCATAGTACAATGCAATACTTGGCAGATCAGCATTCGTAAGGTTCATGGTTGTACCCCATTATGCGCACCTGATGCTCAGAATGCCAAAAATTACAGGAAATCTGACAGTTGTGACGCCGAGTTCAACAAAATATCACATTCGTTTGCATGCTGGAGGAGTTGGCAAATATAGCAGCCACTGTTTCGCTAGAAAATGCGTGTTTTTAGCGGAAACTATTCCCCGGGTTCTAGGGGTTTTCCCTAGATATGTACATGAGAGTACAAATTTGCGGGCGTGCCATCTTGTTAATAAAACAAGCAAATAAAATAGCAAAAGACAATAATAAACATAATATATGGGAACGCTGCATCTTTATTCATATCATTGCATCATACAAATACAAATGGCATATTCACATGAACTATATCTATTCCGCCTTCTGCGTCGCGCTCATGAAGTATCTGAATCAGAAGATTGCGTAGTTCATTGATTCTCGAGCTTTTTGCAAGCATCCGGTTAATTACGTCTGTAGGATGGAGCCTACGGAATACCTCCGATTAAGCTGCGCTGATGGTCGTCGTGACAATTGGATTGCTCATCCATATGCATTGTGATATTTATCAATGTATTGTGTGGGTGGCTTTCTTTCGCTGATACCCGGTCACGTGCAATATCGCTATGTTGGTGTGACCAACAGGATATGTCGATGAAAGGGATGACTTTCGCCTCGTCGGTGCCCAGTCATGTAACACCCTGATTTCATTAGACGTGGACATGTGTGTGTTGTTATCGCCTCGTCGGTGCCCAGCAACAGTGTGTCTGTTCCCGTAAGTTTGGAACATATAGATAAAGTAGTGACCTAGCCTCGTCGGCACTTGGCCATGATTTCGTCTAGCCTCGTCGGCACTAGACGTAAGAAAAAAAATATGATGTGAAGATGACCTTCATCTTAATCGATGTTTGCCAAGATATTGGTGTAGAAAATATCATGGATGCATGGTGAATGATGCTTATCAAGTATTTTAATCTCGCGTCCTTGTTGGATCAAGATCAATGTTGTTTCTATGATCTTCGCCTCCATTTGAGCGGCGGTGTAGATGAAAATATGACCAATCATGCCTCATGGTGAAGGGCAATATCATCATGTTGATTTGATTTCTTCGTACTTGGTATTAGCCGCGTACGTTCATCGTAATTTACACAAAACCACAGTCGACTACCTCGGTGGAGTAGACGTACTGTGTCCGGGTAATTTTTGTAGCTAATTCCGTCTCATCGAGAAGGTTTGATTTAAGCCTCACATCGACGATGGAATTTATGATCGCTGAATATTGCCTTTCACCATCGAATCGATCGGTAATGATGACGCCATAGAATAATTTGTCCATAAAGAGAGATTAAGAAACCACCAAGATTTGGCTAGACTTCTTACCAGTAGGGAAGCATGCGACGATCGTCATCAGAACACCGTGGCGGGAATTTTCGTAGATTTTATTTGAACTAGATTGATCTTACTTGAGGTATTGCCTTGTGGCGAATCAACTCAAGATGGATCGGTGTGACCGTCGTCCTGCGATTGCCTTTGTGTTGCAGAGATTTAGATGCAAAACGACAGTCTGTGCGTGTGGTTGAATTCGCGGCGAGAGGTTTTTTTTTTTTTTACATACGCCTCCCACAAGGAGAGCCGGGTTCCATTATTAAGCATAACAGAACAGAGGTCTTAGTTACAACTTAAACGAAAAAGTACCAGCACTTAAAGTACCTAGAGTCCACAGCAAACGAACCACACCTAACCAACTAAGATGAAAGTCCATCAGGCCTTCAACCTGACACCACAAACAGACCGTAAAACCAACCGGCCTACAACTTAGATCAAACACTAAAGAAACATCACAGAAACGAGCCAGAGTATCTTTGCAAACAGTACCCACTGACAGCAGCAACCAATCAAGCATCATTCTCTTCTTGACCATCATCGTCAGCCCGTTCTGCCTCAGTTTCATCTTGTGCCGAAGATCCAGCTGACGCATGAGCTGAAATTGCAACTTCTTGAATCATCTTGGCTCCCTCCTCCAGCAAGCTCTTATCTGCTTCTCCCTGTAACCCTGCCCAATAACGAAGAAAAACACACATGTAACACACCATCTCAACAGGAGATGATATAGTCTTGCCTTCAAAACAAGCCCTATTCCTTAACTTCCAAATTGCCCAACAAAGAGAAGCAACACCCACTACATGAATATTTGTTTTTCCAGGAAAAAATTTGTTAATCCACCAAAAGAAGTGAGTAAAACCAGTAGGCCTGGCATCTGCCCCAAAAGCTATACACACTGAACTCCAAACAAAACTAGCAGCATGACATTCAAAAAACAGATGGTTAATGGATTCATTCAAATGACAAAACCTGCAAATTGGACTACCAACCCAATTTCTCCTCAACATGTTATCCTTAGTTGCAATAGCATTATGCCAAATAAGCCAAAGCCAAACCTTAATTTTGAGAGGAATCTTTGCTTTCCACAGATGTTTAAAAGATCTATCAGGACCAAACGAGGACAACTTGTTATAAAGAGATTTTACAGAAAAAATTCCATTCTTAGTTAACTTCCACTTTGGTTTATCTTTCCCATCACCTAATGCTACAGTTGTTAAAGCATTCCTCAATTCTCTAACTTGCAATTGTAAAACTGGAGTGAGCCATCTTCTAAAGGAAAATGCCCACCCAAGATTATGCATTTCTTTCACAGTAACTTCTTGCTGGTCACAAATTTCAAATAACCTAGGAAATACACTAACCAAAGGATTTTCTCCAAGCCAAGCATCCTGCCAGAAATTAGTTTCATTTCCCCCAACCACACACATTTTCCTATTCATAAGATAAAATTTCCTCACTTTCAAAAGGTCCTTCCACACAGGGGAATCACCTTGTTTAGGTTTAACTGCCCAAATTCCTTTGTCTATGCCATATTTATTACAAACCAGAGTTTGCCACAAACCATCTTCACTTTCCAACCTCCACCACCATTTACACAGTAAACATATATTCTGAATTTTTAAGTTCTTAATTCCCAAACCACCTTTTTTCCTAGGTTTACACACAGCATCCCATTTAACCATGTAATACTTTTTCTTACTCCCAGTACCCTGCCAAAAAAACTTCCTGATTATTTTTGTTAATAACTCCAGATTGGACACAGGTAACAAATACATGGACATCAAGTAAATAGCAGTCCCCCCCAGGGAGGATTGAATCAAAGTGAGACTTCCTCCAATTGAAGAATTATTCCCTACCCAACCATCCAACTTCTTTTTGAGTTTATCTGCCACCCCATTTAACTCAACCACTTTCAACCTTGAGCCACAAACAGGGACCCCCAGATATTTAATTGGCAAGCTACCCAATTGACAACCAAACATATCAGCAGATTCAAGATTTTTAACATCATCTTTAAGAATCATCATAACCTCACTCTTCTCAAAATTTATTTTCAAACCAGACATGGCTTCAAACAGAAAGAGAATTAACTTCAAATGAATTGCCTGTTCTCTAACATCCTGAATCAAGAGAATAGTATCATCTGCATATTGTAAAATAGCAACCCCTAAGTTTACCAAATGAGGAACTAAACCCACCAGCAGACCAGATTGTTGTGCTTGATTAATCATTTTTGCTAAGTTTTCAGCTGCCAAATTAAAAAGGAAGGGTGACAGAGGATCTCCCTGTCTAACCCCTCTGTGGCTAGGAAAATCTTTTCCTCTGGTATCATTGATCTTAACACACAAGGTGCCATTCTGCACTATGTCCTTAATAATTCTGTGCCATCTATCATTAAACCCTTTCTGAGAAACACATCTTAACAGGAACTCCCAATCCACCTTATCATATGCCTTTTCAAAATCTAGTTTAAGCACCACCCCCTGCTGATTATTCCTTCTGGATTCATGAAGAATCTCACGCAAAGATAAAATCCCATCCATGATATTTCTACCCTTAATGAAAGCATTTTGACAAGGAGAAATTAGTTTTGTCATAAGAGGTTCAAGTCTACAGGTTATGACTTTAGTAAGAATCTTATACAAAACTTGCAACAAACAGATTGGTCTATATTTCTGAATAACATCAGCATCTGGAGTTTTTGGAAGCAAAATAATGATACCAAAATTCAATCTGTATAAAGGAAGATTTCCTTCATACCAATCAGAAAAGAGATGCATAATTTCTGTTTTAACTAGAGGCCAGCAGGCCTGATAAAATTCAATAGGAATTCCATCAGGCCCAGGGGCTTTGTTCTTTTCCATACCATCAATAGCTGATTTAATTTCTTGCTCAGAAAAAGGCACATCTAATAATTGATTATCTTCCTCAGACAATTTTTCCTCTACATTCCACACATCATTGGCCATAGTAATCACACATTGAGGGCCATGACCAAATAAGTTTTTGTAATACTCAGTTGCATGGCTCAAGAGGGCCATGGTCCCTTGTATTTCCACACCAATGTTATTTAGAGAATACATAGTACTTTTCCTCCTCCTTCCATTTGCAATTCTGTGAAAATAAGCAGTGTTGAGATCCCCCTGCAGCAACCACTTCTCACTAGATCTACTAAACCAGTACTTTTCTTCTTCTTCCAAAATGGACATCATTTCCTTCTGCACATTCCCTTTTCTAATGTACTGTTCCCCAGACAACATCTGAGTCTCTTCAATTTGCTCAAGATTAGCTAACTCATCTAAAAGACATTTTTTCCTAGCAATAGAATCACCTCTCACATTAGCTCCCCAGCCTTTAAGAGAATTCTTCACTTTCTTAATTTTAGATTGGATATTAGATATACTATCTGAATTGCATCCAGAGGAGTCCCAGGCTTTTTTCACCCTATCCTGAAACTCAGGATGCTCAATCCAAGATTTTTCAAACCTAAATTCCCTAACCTTACTAACAGATCCCTCTCCAGTATTCAAAATCAAAGGATTATGATCAGAGAGGAATCTAGGAATCTTCATGACATGAGTAAGAGGAAAGGAATTTTCCCACTCATTATTCATGAGGACTCTATCCAACTTTTCCAAAGTGGGATCAGAGTGCCCATTAGACCAAGTGAACTGCCCACCAGACATATCTACTTCTCTCAACCCATAAGAAAAAATGATTTGATTAAACCTATGAGAAAATCTGGTCACTCCCCCTCCTTTATTTTTCTCATTTTCAAACCTGAGAATATTGAAATCCCCACCAATAATAGTAGGTAACTGAAGATCAGGACAGATATTTTCCAAAGCATCCAAAAACATTGTTTTAAATTCATCCTGAGCAGCCCCATAAATCACTACCAAGCAGATTTGGATGTTTAATTTTGTGTCAAAAACAACAGCTAAAACATGAAATCTGCCCACTCTAGTTTCCACCACATCAAATCTATCACTTTTAATTCCACAAAAAATCCCTCCAGACCTGCCCACAGAGGGAGACCAGTGCCAGGTAAAGGACTTATCAGGATCAAACTTTCTCCAAATCAAATTGTCAATATTTCTCCTCATTGTTTCTTGCAAACCAATGAAATCAAGATGATGTTCACTAATTAAATCCCTAAGAGAGAAAGCAAAACCTTTTTTTCCCACACCCCTGCTATTTAAGAAAGCTCCAATCATTAAATCTTATTAGACCTGCTCCTTGTTCTTGGTCCAGATACCACATCACTCCAAGGGTGATTGGTACTGACCCTAGAAGGGATTCTTGTGCCACTGAGGGGCACCCCTTGATTAGAATTCTTAGAAGCCAATTTTTTCTTATCCTGCTTTAAAGTTTTCTTTGACTTCACAGTAACAAAACCATCACCATCTGACTCAGGATGGTATTCAGGAGAGGCTATTTTATCCTCATCCACCTTGTTTTCATTAGCACATTTATTAGGAGTTTTTTCATTGCATACAGCTTCCTTAACCACCCTATCTTTTTGGTTTACCACAGCAATCCTAGCAACCTCTAAATCTTTCAGCAAATTAATGGATTGTAAAGATAAAGTTGAGACATTAATACCAATTTCAAGAGCTTTATCCATGATATAATCATCATCCAAAACAGAAAAGGCATTAGCAGATGAGATATTTTTTTTACCTTCAGATTTGTCCCTTGATTCCAGCTGGGCCATGGCCTTCTTGACAGCATTCAGATTGATCTTGGAGTCAGCTTGTAATCTGGCACTCCCCCTTGAAGGTAAAGGCTGATCAGGAGTTGGAACAAAAGGCAATTTCTTCCTTGTATTAGAACTGTCCTCATCTTTCTCATCAGGGCTGGATAAGACTTCAGTAATCACTACAGTTGAATTCAAGACCTGCGTGCAATCAGCAGAATCTGCAGACATGATCTCTTCTGACACTCCCTCAACACTGTCCAAATCATCTTGGCTAGACACCAAGGGAGATTGCACAACAGGATCCTGCTCTGCACCAGGCAAATTCTGCAACTGCTTCCTCCACTCCATTTTTTTATCACTGTTTGATTCCAAAAGCCTTTTCAAAAACTCTTCATAGGAGAGTTCCATCTTAAGTGGTTCATCAGGATTTTCCACAACCCCAGCAGTGATCCTAGGAGTTTTAAGATATGTTAAGTATTGTGCATAAAAATCCACAGCAAGATGTGGCTTATGTGTAGCTCTGGAGGAACCAACACCCACTTGAGTAAGAACATGTACTACAGCAGATGAGTACCCAAGATTTTGCACCTTCTGAGCAAATTCATCTTCATCACTTTCATCTTCTTCATGTTCAGGTTATGTCATCTTTCTCTTCCCCTTGCTACACACGTCCTCTTCTGAATCTTTTTTAGACAGCTGCTTCCCAGCATCAGAATGCATGTATGCAGCTCTAGCATCACGCATGAAGCCTCCCTGCACAGCATTTCGAAGTCCACCTCTCTCTCCAGTAGCAGCAGCACCATTATTGGTTCTCATTTTCTTGGGAGTATGATTAAAATCTCCTCCCCCATTCTCAGGAAGATTCTGACCAGAGTGTTCAACATGAACCTGAGCCTTCTCCTTCCCCTGTTTTGCACAAACAATTTCCCTGGTAAACTCAATATCATAAAATGCCCCCCCCCCAATGTTAACATTAGGAACCACTGGTGGGACAAGAGAAACATCCAGATTTCCAATCAAAACCCGAATATAATCAACATTATTCAGGCTTAACCTATCAACAGACAAAGTCCTGCCCACCAGACTGCCTGCATAGGAAGCAGTTGGACAGTTCCTATTGTCCAGAGGGATTCCACGAACCTGGAACCACGACATGTCTAATTCAGCAACAGCACCATAACCAGGAATCCAGTTTTCAACACGAAGAGCCACAGAAGGCATCGATCTCATGTTAATTCTTCCAAAATGAATCCAAGCATCCACATCTCTGGAACTAGGGAAACGCATCAGGTACCTATTGGCAGCCATTTGCTTGGCATACCACCTCCAGGTACATCTATCACCAGCCCATTGAGTGAATTCATCCTCAATCTGTCTTGCAGATACATTTCCTTCAAGAACTTCCACAATCGCCTGATGGATTTCCTTAGATGGAGCAGGATTCCTAATCTCAGGAATAACAAAAAACCCACCGTTGGGGATTTCTGCGCCCACAAAGGGGGCTGCCAGCTCCCAAGGTCTAGAAAAAGCATGAATAAGATTCACATCATGGTTAGCACCACACAGATTGCAAATAGATTCAATCTCAACAACCTGATTCTGATTCTCCCTAAACTGGACCGCGCGCACAGCAGCACGACCACCCTCACGATTTTCCCGGCTCGGCAGCTCCGCAACCCCCCTTCTCTCAGTCTGATTTGGCAGATCCGTAGAGGAGAGAGTAGGAGTATTAGAACGCCTAGGGTTTGCTTGAGTATGATAGGAGTGCTCATTAGCTGAACTATCAGAATCCGCATCGCGCATCTCAGGGCGATGCGCAAACCTATCACGACTGAAAACACTTTGCCGACCCGAGGCAGAGAAAGAACGTGAACCAATAGCCCCAAGCCTATTATCCATACCTCCTCTGAAGTCCTGATGAGGTCGTGACTGCTCAGAGCTAGCAGCTCTACCACCTTGGAAGCCACCTCTCGCCATAGCACGCCCAGGCGACCTGCCACGAGCAGAAGAATCTCCAAGATCCCGAGGCGCAGCGTGCAGAGCGTGCACCACCGCAGGCCTGTCAACAGGCGCCGCGTACCCTCCAATCGGCCGTCGAGGCGGGAAGTTTGGGCGCTGCGGTTGCCGCGCAGCCTCGCCCCTTCCGCCGCCACGATTGAACTGATACATGGTAACCCTAGAAGCAGATTTGGTCACCGTTGCAAAGGAACGGCGATCCCCACCCACTGTACCCTTCCAAGACTCGCGAACAGAAGTTTTGAGGATCGAAGGAGGAACTACTTTGGTCACAAAGACAACCCTAGATCCACCAGCCGCTCTCCCTCTCTCCCAGATGTGGTTGAATCTCGAATGACACGAAGAAGAAGATGAGATTGGGGGTGCGGAAGTTAAATCCTCTTTGTCATTTTGCAAGCGGCCCCTCGCATTTTCGTGCAAACTAGTCTCCCCACCGCAAGACCCAGGAGGTGAAAAATGCTCCACACCGATGACACGTGGGTCCGACAGTGGGAACAACGCCCTGGGCCCAAGAGGCCTCCGTGTCTGCACAGGAGACCACGGTAGTCTAGCCTTCTCTCTTTGTGAAAACCATCGCACACCAACAGTAACAGAGAAACAGGGGAACGCAATCTCCGCCCCGGGCACCACCACCTCGCCGGAGTCAAACTGCCGCACATCAATGGCGATTCCATCCCCTCCAAGTAAAACTAATCGCCTCTCATCGCAACGAAGCAACAACCCACCCACACACTTCCTAGCAGAACTTCCAAGCGGAGCAAACAGGGCATCCCAACGATGTGACAACGGAGATCGAGAAGAGGGAAACTCACCGGCAACTGGATCCGCAACCCTCCGATGAACCTGCACCTTAGTCGAGCGCATCATGAACGAGCATCCCTCCTTGACTGATCTACCAGGCGACCAATCGATCCACTGGATCACCAAATCCCCTTCGTCAAGGAGGATCAAACGGCGTAGATCCCACCGCAGGACCAGCCACCCACTCCTTGGTGACGTGCCCACCGGAGCAGCCACCTCGGAGAACGATGCCCGCCATCGAACGGCCTCCCACTTCGCTCTGGACGCCGCACGAACCTCAGGCAGCACCCCGCCATCGCCGTGAACCCTGGCGAACTCCTCCGCATCTGCCTCCACAGGCAGCCCGGCATGGTCGCGACCAACCGCCGCGCGAGGGGCGCCGGCCGCAACGGCATCGCGAGTCGCCACGCTCTCGCCATCGCCCGCCGCGCAAGCCGTCACGCTCTCACCGACGCTCGCCGCGCAAGCCGCTGCGCGAATCGCGCCGCCATCGCCAGTCGCCTGACGAAACGCCATCTCGTGGCGAGAGGTTAGGCGTGTTTTTACCTTGCTCTCGCAGCGGGTGGATGTTCGCCTCTTGGCTTCTGTTCGTGCGCGTCTCTCCGCGTCCGTGTGCGTGGTTGTGCGCCTATGTGCCTGGCTCTGTGCTTTTTTTTTTTTTCCCTCTCGTGCGTCTCCTGCCTTTTATAGACGAGAGGCCAGCAGCGACAGATAGCAACCGAGTTGTGATCTTCCGCGTCCGTTGCGCTTTATCTCGTCGCCGCGCGTGTTATTTGTTCCGATAAGTACGGACTTCGTACACATCTTTTCTTCCGTATGGATTGAATTAGTACGACGCGGCCGCGCCTATACGGTCGATACATGCTCGTACGAGGACCTAGCAGGCCTAGTATATGCGTACAGCTTTAGCTAGCATGCAACTCTGATCAGACCTGGCCCAAGCCACGCAGGCTGCTTCTTTTCTTTTCTTACGTACTGTAAACTCATGTACGCATGCATTCATGGGGTGTAGCTGATCGATCGATCCTCACAAGTTGGAATAGCTAGCTAGCTCTCTTCCGTAGCCAAGTTTCAACGTTCATATTTCTTCAATGATTTATCAAAACTGCGATCCGTCTGTACCATTGTGACGTGGATGATGAACTCTACAAAATGAGTCCAATATTGTACTCCCTCCGATCCATATTAATAGGTGTTGAAGTGGATGTATTTAGACATGTTTTATTGCTAGATACATCCACTTCACCACCTATTAATATGGAACGGAGGGAGTATATATATTCTTTCCGAAATATTTTGTATCACGTGGGACCCACGCATCATAGAAAGAACTATGCTTATTTTCATGTTCAATGAATATTGGTACAAAAATTCATCAAACAAGTCCCCCCGCCAAGTATCGTGCGTGCGGCGAAGCAGCGGGTGCTAGACTTGGCGAAAAAGAAATAAAAAGGATAAGAGCCCATGAGTTTTCATTAACACATCGCATTGCACTATGTATTTTATTTTTTTCGGGTCGGCCGCACATATCTTGCGTAATTGACTGGCGACTCCTGTTTCCTTCCGTAAATGCTTAAACTGGCCCTCGTGGAGCTTCGCTCACACTTTTTTGAATGTCATCGATTAGGCTAAAAATATATACCAGGTGATGGCCCCGCCGAGTAGAGTCTGCCTGACAGATGAACTCAACTTGGGAAATTTTTCAACGTAGTAGCAGTAATGGTTTACGTACCATACGCTATTAACAGCACTGCGGCTAGCTGATAGCCCCTCACGGTATTAATTCTTCATGACATGCTCACAGGTGTAGTCATCCAACTTTGATATAGCGTTGGCCTAAGGAAGAGCCGTACTTATTTGACAATATATGATCAAATATACCAATTAAAATACGTGAAGAAACACTTATTTTATTTGAAGGCTTAAGACCATGCCATTATCCAATATACACCGATAAGGGCGTGCAGAATTACAAAGTAATATGGCGAAATATTCATGCCATATAGAAATCATGCTTTTATCTATTCTCATCGCGACGAGATACAATATGATGCCAGCCGATGGCGTAGTCATTGTAAGAAATAATTTATCAAGTAAGATGCGACCATCAAATGATGTTTGGTGCCAGCCATCCAACTCGAAGGGTTTCACAGGTCGACACTGACCGCAATGGTGTGTCGTACTGCTCCCATAATTTCTTTCCCGAGTTTGATGCGATCGTGAAAAACAAACGATGCCAGCCATCAGACTCAAGGGGTTTCACAGCTTAGCACTGGTCGCACTGGCGCACCTTGCTGCTCCCAATAGTTGAAGTGTCGGAATGTCGTCGACAATGTAGATGAACTAGGCAACAATGGTGCCCCCAGTGTGGTTGATATGATCATTGGAGGGAAAATACCCCAACAGCGATATATACGTTGATGTAGCCTGTAGTTTTTGGACGACCGACAACGACGCCTTGCATGTGTCGGGCAACGTTGTTTTAGTATATAAGTAGTTGCACAGGCCTCGTGAAGAAACATCATGGATCATGAGCAAAAATAAGAAACACACGGAAGAAATAAAACCATGAAAAGCAAAACAAAGATTTTTTTTCTTGTTTTATTGGAGATTTTGGATTTTCCGCTAAACACTAGCTATGACTGTGATATCAGAAAAGGCTGCCGAAGGATTTTTTCATTGGGAACCATCGAAGAACCATGACGGTTATGATTCAGTAACCTTTCATTTCATGTGTGTATGTGTGTGTATGAGGGTGATGTGCTTGGGGTGATCCCGAGAGGCAACAAAGAATCGTACCCTAGCCCATCGGGGCAATGAGTAACCACATAGATCCACCACGCTTCCTTCAATGCTTTAAGAACGCAGAAAACATGGGTGAGGAGGAGTTAGGATAATTGGTTTTGGGATAACATCTTGTAAAAGTCTATCATGCCTTTGATGAGGGGTGGTGAATGACTACCAACCGCCTTCTTAATTTCCAGTGATCCCCTTATTTCCCAGAACCGCTGGTCTTGCTTGGAGTCTATGGAGACTTTCTTTCTATGAGGATTGCTTGTACGAACTTTTTTTCGACTTCATGATGTATTTTTTTTCCTTCTACCGAACTTGCTTGTAACTTGCTTCATTAGCTTTATTGCTTGAGTTTGCTGAAAGATCATCGACCGTTCTTCGGGGAACCACCTTGAGAACTTGGAAGGCAGTCATCCACCTTGGTGGAACCCTCAGGCATATTATGTGGGGCTTTTGGTGGCACACCCTAGGGTTGCCAAGTGGCTACGCACCAAGTCCAACTTATGCTGGAATAGGCAGCCCTTTCCTGATCTTTTCCTAGGATCTTCCCTGGGGCGAGGTGTCTCTACGAACCCGAGGCACATCCAGAAGCATGGGGATATGGGACCTCATTACTCGGAAGTCTCCCAGTAGTATCCTCCGTTGCCTCTCGGAACATATATAGTGTTGTGTGTTGTGGCTTGTGGGTATAGGTGCCGCTCCACTTACCACGATTTACACCGTGCTTCCGCTAGACAAGTCATAGGGCAGCCAAATCATCAGTCACGAGCTTTGTGTGATTGGGGAAAGCCATTTTAATGTAGGACCTGATAGTCCATGGTTTAATAAAAGATTTTTTTAGGCAAAGAAAACAAAGATAGAAAAAAAAACGAAAACAAATGAGAGAGAGAAATGTCGGTATGTGGAAATGATCACGCGTAATATTTCTTCAGACACCTCCCATTGATAGGTGGCATTGGGCGTTCACCATGTTGATCGATCAGCTGGTAAGCACCGCCATCGTACATTTGCTCAATGACAAATGGCCCTTCCCATTTAGGCTCAAGTTTTCCTTTCGCTTTACCTTTTACCACAATGGGGCGCCGGAGTACAAGAACTAGTTCTCCCTTACAGAAACTCGTGGTTTAACGAGCTTATCATATGCGCGTACCATGTTTCGGCGATATAGCTCTAAATCTTGGAGCGCGTTGAGTCGATCTTCTTCCAAGGAATTCAGCTGCTGAAATCGTAGCCGAATTTGCTCATCTTGGGTAATATCATCATGTATGGCCACTCTTAGGGATGGAATTTCCACCTCCAGAGGGAGAACACCCTCACTTCCATAGACTAAAGCATATGGAGTGGCTTGGGTTGGTGTACGGACCGTAACACGATATGCCCAAAGAGCTTCATAGAGACGATCATGCCAGTCACGGTGATGTTTGTGTACTGTCTTTTTCAAGATTTGGCCAAGGGTCTTATTAAATGCGTCAATTAAGCCATTGGCCTGTGGATAGTACCCTGTAGAGTAGTTCCACTGAATCTTATACTTGGTCATGAATCGGACCATCTTATGCGACTTAAAATCCTTCGCATTGTCGGAGGTAATGCGATGTGGGACTCCAAAGCGATAAATGATATTACGCTCTAGAAAGTTTATAACATTGTCAGTTTTTACCTCATTTAGTGGTACTGCTTCCGCCCACCTAGAGAAATAGTCTGTGGCAGCAAGTATGAATTTGTGCCCCTTAGAGGATGGAGGATCAAATGGACCAACAACATCTATACCCCATGCATCAAAAGGCCATGCAGGTACGGTTGGGTGTAGAGGGACTGGTGGTTGATGTTTTATAACACCGTGAATTTGACAATTGTGGCATGACCTCGCTATGTTAAGCCAATCTTTCATGACCCCAGGCCAATAGTAGCCACTTAGTTTGATATTATGATACATTTTTTGTCCACTTTGATGCCCACCGCACACACCATGGTGGACCTCTTGCAAAACATGGTCCGCTTCATTTCTAGACACACACCGTAGTAGCATCTCTTGTCCAAAAGCGCGCCGGTACAAAGTCCTTGCTTTAATTACATAGGAAGGAAGGCGTCGCTGCAACCTGCGCCTTTTCACTCTATCACTTGGGAGTATCCCATGGTTAAAGTAATCTAGAAATGGCTTGCGCCAATCGTCATCATGACTGACATTGGAAACCACGTGGTTTACTTCATACTCTGGTGGGATTAGTTCCAGTACGGCTGGGAGGAGCCACCTTTCCTCTATTTGTACTTGAGAGGGTCCCCCGTGGGGAGCACTAACGCTGCTGCAAGTTTAGCCAATGCGTCTGTTGAGGCATTCTTACTCCTTGGAACATGAAATAATTGTACGTGCTCGAATTTCCTCATGAGAACTTGGGCTGCCTTGTGATATGGTACCAGTTCTGGTTTACGTACTTCATATATATTGTTTACTTGGCGAATGATAAGCTGAGAATCTCCATATATTAATATGTTCCGCACATCCATGGAGAGTGCTAGAAGGAGGCCAAAAAGAAGAGCCTCATATTCGGCTTCATTATTAGTGCACTCCTCTTTGAAGAGGGAAAAAGAGTGATGTATGGTGCCCCCTTGAGGGGTCTTGAAAACCAAGCCTGCGTCGGCTCGTCGCTTAACTTCTCCATCGGGATCCGTCTTTGTGCGAGCGGCTCCATATAAATAAATTTTCCATTGGGAATCGATGTCGACTGTAAATACTTCCTCGTCAGGCAACTCAACAATCAATGGAGAGTCGTCGGGCAGTGGATATGCTGCAAGAAAATCAGCCAATGCTTGACCTTTAATTGCCTTTTGTGGAACATAAGTAATATCTTATTCCATCATGGACACGGCCCATTTACCGAGGCGCCCCATGAGCACAGGTTGATTTAGCACATACTTTAAGGGATCGGCACGTGCTACAAGTCGTATCTCGTGCGCTAGCATATAATGTCGTAACTTTTTTAGGGCAAAAATTAGCGTTAAACACAACTTTTCTATGGCCGAATAATTATGCTCAGCATCAGCCATGGTACGACTCAGATAGTAGCAGGCTATTTCTTACCCTTCATCATTGTGTTGTGCCAGTAGTGCACCAACCGAGGAGTGCTGGGCAGCAATATAAAGAATAAGTGGCCGTCCTCTAGTCGGAGCGGCTAGGACAGGAGGGTTTAATAGATATCGCTTAATACTTTCAATCGCGTTTTGACATTGCTCGTCCCATTCAAAGGGGACACCTTTCCTCATCAGTCTCGTGAAGGGTTGGGTACGCCCTGAGAGGTTAGATATAAAACGACCTATATACGCCAAATGACCTTGTAAGGATTTTAACTCTTTCAAGTTCTTAGGTGGCGGCATGTCTCGTATTGCTTGAATGTTCTTTGGTGAGATCTCTATGCCACGGTGATGCACAATGAAACCCAAAAATAGACCAGATTGTACGGCAAAGGCACATTTTAGAGGATTCATCTTTAGTTGATGTTTTCTCAGACGAGTAAAGACGACTCTTAAATCATCCTGATGCTGCAGGCGATCTCTGGTTTTGATAACCATGTCGTCGACGTAACATTCCACAGAATCATGGATAAGTTCTCCCGAAACACAAGTCATGGCGCGTTGATATGTTGCACCTGCAATTTTTAGTCCAAAAGGCATTACAGTATAATAGAAATTGCCCTTGGGCGTTCGGAAGGCAGTGTCAATTGCATCATGCTCATCCATCTTAATTTGATTATAGCCAGATGATCCGTCCATGAAGGACAAGGCACCATAACCTGTAGTAGAATCAATAACGATCTTAGTGATGGGTATAAGGAAATCATCTTTGGGGCAAGCACGGTTTAGGTCCCGGAAGTCGACACATATCCGTATTTGCCCATTATTTTTTTCTACCGGGACAATATTTGCTAGCAAACGAGCATATTGTACCTCTTTTATGAAGCCGGCGGTGATGAGTTTGTCCACCTCGGCGATGATACAATCTTGTAGTTCTGAGCGAAAGTGGCGTGGTTGCTGCTTTACTGGCCTGAACTGGGGATCAATCGCTAGCTTGTGAGTGGCGACCTGGGGGTCAAGCCATAGCATTTCTTTATATGACCACGCAAAGCAGTCCCAAAACTCTATCAAGAATTCTCTGTAACTTTCACGTTCTTGCAGTGTGAGAGAGGCACTGACGAAAGTAGGGCGTGGGTCATCCTCCGTACCCAAATTAATCTCGACGAGCTCATCAATAGTGCATTGCCCACCATCCTCAAGCTGTAGAGGGGCTGGAGCGGCATCCAGAACCTCTCCTTGATTAATTGGCATGGCTCTATGAACCTGAGATAGAAGATAATTTTCATTTTTTATTCCATCATGTGCATTTAGAGCAGCATAGAAAGAACGAGGTTGGTGTGGGGTTTGATAGAAATAAGTACCATCATCCACGTGAGATGTCGGTTTTTTCTTTCCATCATCTTGAGAATCATATACATAAGTCATATGGCACGTAAAATGTTGCGCAACGTCATACTCTTCATCCTTGTTTTCACAGGATTCAGAGTGGATATAGCCCAAACCGTACTTCGGTTGTGTCTGGTTTTTACTCTTAACAAGCTTCTCGGCTTGTTCCCACCACTCCTCGCAGATGGCGGGTGGCGACGGTAACCTGAAATTTGTTTGGAGTTTAATTCCTGCTTTTTCCAATAAGCGAACCATTCTAGGTTCTGCTTTCATAGTAGTTGAAACTACATCAATGCCAAAGCAAGAGGGAGAAAGATTAAGTATAAACTCACAAGGTTGTGACCATGGTACCTTATAAAACATGGTAGGGTCAGAACCTCTGTGTTGTCCTGGGACCAAACGGACTTCAAGTGGCATTGTTACTGATACATACATGGACGGGGGTTGTTTAAGTATAGCTCCCCTTGATTTCTCTATCTCCTCAACCCTTTTCTTTACAGTTCCTTCCGATGGCGTGGAACCTTCAGTTGTGGGCAACTGTAGCACAATGGAGGAGGGTGCTTTGCCCGCGCTATTAAGGAGTTTAGGAACTCATGCACATGCAGAACTTGTATTAGATACAGTGTCAGGTGGAGACATTGTTAAAAGGGTGACAGACTCTTTATTTTTAAGACCATGAACATTAGAAGGCTCGGAGACAGACCTCAATACGAGTGTAGCTGTAGCGGAAGCTTCCACACTCGACAAGGGTGATGGTGTTTGTAGTGTAGCAATGAGGAAGTCCTCATTGCCAAAATGAGAGCGACCATAGCGAGGCATTGTCATGGAGGTTCGTCCTCTCCCGCGACCTCTACTTGAGGATTTTATCGATGAAATGTGCTTGCCTAAGGACTCGGTCCCCAAAGAAGGGTTAGAGCTGGGCGTGATGAGTATATCTGCGGGAGGGGCCACCCTTCCTTGTTGGGTTTCCGGCTCCTCGCTTGGGAAGTAATATTTTGCATCAGCATGATGTGCTTCTTGGATGGTGTAGGGGTTTGGATTACCGGCTATGCGGTGTTGCTCACCACTCCCATCCACAAATTTTAAGCATTGGTGTAGTGTAGAGGGGACTACTTGATACTTGTGTATCCATGGTCTACCCAATAGTGCTGAATATGAGGTCTTTGCTTCAATAACAAAGAACCGCACCTTAAAACTGAAGGTGGACATTTGGATTTTCAGAGCAATAGATCCCAATGCCGACCTTCCTTGATTATCGAAACCACAAATGACAACTTCAGTTGGCTCCAAGTCATCCAACGTGAAGCCAGCACGGGTTAAACTTCGAACCGGCAAGATATTTACGGCTGAACCAGGGTCAATGAGAATGCGTCTCAAGTGAGCCTTTCTAATGTTGCCTTCTATATAAAGTGGACGATTATGATTATCATCTCCAATCACTTTATCTTCCTCTGTGAAGGTAATCTCATTTGTGCTCAAGAAGTTGCACAGTATATTATGCTTTGCCATTGTTACTTCATAGCGTTTTGGGTCTTCCAGAGCTTGAATAAGAGCTTGCCGGAGCTCAGGCACCAACATTAGTGCATCATACACACTTAGAAGTGTGGGAATGCGTTTCAGGTGTGCTACTATGTTCTAGTCTATGTTTGGAGATGTCCCGTCACCCTCTACGGGTTCTTCCTCGGTATTACGCTTTTCGGCGACAACCTCCTTGGGGTCACCTATTTTTTCTCCCACAACCTTCTTGGGTTGGATTTTATGAAGCTCTTGCAGAACCTTTCCTCCTCGAAGGTTCATATTCACTTCAACTTGAGACTCGTGTGATGCACTTTCTGCATGTAGAGCCTCTCTTTCATGTGGTGTTATTGCATCTTCAGAAGAGACGCTAGTATCTGAAGAATAGTCAAGTATGACATTGCATGCAGCTTGGCTTGGTAAAGGTTGAGGAGTATCTTCCTCCGTCTTCTCTTTCGTAGAACTACATATTGTCCCCCAAGTGTGTGGCATGAACTGCCCCAAGGTGGGAAGTATCCTTGGTCGAGGGTATGACTCATCCCCCTCGGACCTTGGAACAAACCTTGGTGGCATTCGGGGTTGGTGTGGGTTGTACCATCTAGGAGGCTTTGGATTGTGGTAGTAAGGAGCTAGGAAAGGCGTTCCTTGTTCATGTGATCTTCTAAGCAAAGGCCTATATGGCTTGGCCTCATGTGTTGTGGCTCTATCGCCAGCTCTAAGAGTCATGTTGCTTACTCTTAGGTTGGATAGATTTTCCTCGACTTGGGACAACGGTATCCATGTCTCCTTTCCTTGTTTACACATGGGACCATTCTCTACGGTCACCATATTTACTGCATGATAGTTTGGGTTTCTAGCATCAGGTTGTATTTGAAGTCTCTTCTCATCGATGGCTCGTTGGACCATTCCTTAAAGGCAACACAATCCTCAATGACATGACCCACATATTGATGGTATGGACAATATAAATGGTTATCCTTCATGTGAACTTGATCGAGACGTTTTGGATCAGGCAAGGTCAAGTGGTTGTGCGCAATCACTTGATTGAAGAACCCCTTTATCATTTCTCTTCGAAATATGTATTGTTTCCTAAGGAGCTCTTGCAGGCTGAGACGTTGCCTTGCCCCTCCTGGTTCATTTCCCATGCCTAACATAGGCACGGGATTTACTTGCATAACCCTGGTTGTATTCACCTCATTGGGTGTCTTGGGTTTGTTCATAATATTTGGTTTTGCTGTTGAGTTGAAACTCTTGGCATGATCTTGTGTACTAGCATTCTTATACAACTCCATAATTTGAGGAGATTTTTCAAACTCCAACTTAGTCGCGGCCACTGCCGAGCTAAGTGCACTGAATGTTTTAGGTTCCCGTCTGGACACCTCAAGAGACCAATGTTGTTGCATTCCATGGACGCACATTTCAATGGCATCTTCTCTGTGAATTTCTCTTGCAAGTCGCACAAAGCTATTGCGAAACCTTAGTATATAGTCATCAATATTTTCATCATGTTTTTGTCGAACTTGAGCAAGCTCGACCACTGAGAAATCTTTTTTCATTGTTACAAAATGAGCTCGGAATAGATTTTTCATAATTTTCCAATCAGGAATAGAACCGGCAGGAAGGCGACTATACCAGTGAAAGGCAGCGCCTGTCAAAGAACCTGAGAACTGCCGCAATAGGAGTGAAGGATTGCGAGCAGTATCTCCACATGTTGCCTCAAAATAGGCTAGGTGTTCCCTTGCATCTCCCGTTCCATCAAATTGACGAAACTTGGGTGGACGCCAGCCTGCCGGGAAGCCCACGAGATCATTCCATGACTCGTATGGCTTATCAAGATCACTTTCAGAACTTTGAGGAGTCTTCTCCACATTCATCTGCTTCACCTTCTTGTTAACCATGTCCTCAATAATATTATAATAATCTCTAAGCATATCTGGTTGGGGTGTTGGACTATTTGGTAAAACAGCAACACTTGTAAGAACTTGGGGCGCTTGTTTAGCGGCCTCCGTCATTCTAGATGCTTCCAACTCTTCAATTTGTGGATCCGTGACTTTTGGGGCCACGATATTGGGTAAACCTTGGTCGGATCCAGTAAGGAATTTCACTAGTTGATCAAACTTTGTTGTTAGTTGATCTAACTGTTGTTTCTGAGAGTTTAACTGCAACTCTAGTCGTTGATCACGAGACCCTGATGTAGCCGGATAAGTATTCAATATGGTTTCAGCTCCATTATGTGGACCACCATCCTCCGTACCAGTTTTCTCCTCCGAGATCACATGGGCGGGTACGGTGTTTCCATCTTTGAGTTCGCATTCTTCCTCGGACACCATCGAAGGTGCCAACTCGGAGTAACGAGGAGATTCTGATAGTCTCTGTAATGAGGAGTTAGAGTCTATGTCAGAATCATCCCTTGCATGACCCTCTTCTCCTTCTGAATGAGTAGAGATATTTTCCACTCTTTGTGATGCGATAGATTTTAGGCGAGTCGCCATCCCTTCGCGCTCTATATATTGCTGGAGCAAAACAGGGTCTTGGGGAAGACGTGACAATAGTGACACATAAGAACGAGAATATTGTGTTTCCTCTGTTGGTGATGAAGGTGCATCTGTAATCGGAAGACAGGGTGCAGCCGATGAGGATGGCGCTTCCTTATCATTATTTTATCGTTCCGAGCTCTTGAACCAATCACGCACTTTCCCAAGATGCAAGAAATCTTTGGAAAATGAAGCTTTAAGATTTGGGATGATCTCTTCGTCTGAAGGATACGAGAATTCTTTTTCAACTGGCGGAGGAACCCAATTTTCCTGATGAACATGTTCATTACGTTCACTCAAAGTGCCACATATCACTGTGTCCCTTGCAGTGTTGTTTTTTTACTTCTCCATCGATGCCATTTATCTTTTGTTTCTCAACATCATCTCCACCTTGTGGAACCAGATTCATGGGGCTGTTTGGTAGCTCATTTCTGTGAGATGGTGATGAAGCATTTTTGTCCAGGTATTGCAACATGTGCTAAATCATGGTTTTCCTTCCCAACATCCTCCAAGGGAGTTGGTGAAGGCATTCTTGTCTCATCTATCTCCATGAGCTTAACAGAGGTTTTAGGCTTTAAGCTAGTAGTTCCCTTGTGAGGGGTCACTGCTTGTTCTTTCTCACAAGTATCCCTTTGATGGGGCACTGTTGAATCATGGGGAGGCGCATCTGGCCTTTCCCTTGTTTCCTCATTTTGTTGTTGTGGTTTTGGTACAAGGCGTTCAACAAGGTACTTGTACCTCTGATCTTGCAACCGTGTTGGGGACAACCTTAGGGTGATTTTATCATAGAAAGGATGAACGCGCTCATCCGATCTAACCCGAACATGGACATTACCGAGCACAAGTTCTTGAAGTTCTTGGTAAAGAGCCCGCATGTTTCTTCTACGTTTATCGCGCTTATGATGGTTTACTGAAGGAGGGTATGGAACTCTTGGAGGGATAGAAGGCGTTGGAAGAAGAGCTGTTCGAGCTTCCACATTAGGAGGAGCTTGAGGATGGATGTTCTCAGGACGCCGCTCAATGGGCTGCGGATGTGGTACTTGATAACCATGCCCCCTGCTCAAGGTTGCATGCGGTAATATAGTGTGGTCTTGGTGATGTTCTTGATGTTGCTGGTTTTCTCTTGGGGTTTTGGGCCTCCATTCTTGACGTGTCCAAGAATTCCACTGAGGTGGAGGTTGTTGTTGCCTTAGCCGATGTGTACGAGGTGGTGGAGACCGCCATCGTGGAGCCAATGTGTTCCGATCATGTTGCGGGCGATAACTAGGGCGTCTAGCTTCACCTTTGCCGCGATGACTCGGGCGCTTGTGTATAAGGGACACGAGTTTGAAATCTCGGCATATTGCCATTATGTGATGTTGACTGGGAGTATTGCATGGGCGCATGGTGGCTTGGCATGCCCCCAGTTTGTGAAAGTGGCTCACGGCCATGGACTTGCTGTTGCAGCGTCCGCAACTGATTTTGGTGCTGCTGCAACTGACGTTGCACATCATCAGATCGAGGCGTTGGGGCCTCATTGGATAATACATCAAACTTATTTCCATTCTTCTCATTTCCGGCAGTAATGTGACATGCCGAAACTAGCATGGCTGGATTGAAATGGTTTAGCTTATTACCAAAAGAAGGATCGCATCCTGGAAAGGTAGCGACGCGCTTCAAAGTTCGAGTCCAAAACTCGTTCATGATCGCTTCCCGCACCGATTTCTTCAACCGGTACGGCTGCCTAGTAAAAGGATCTGGAAAAACGGTGTAAGGCTCACCGACAGGATCAGGATATTTCATTCCTTCCTCCTGAGGTGGCAGGTCATTTTGAGTAGCATTGTTACTCAACTGAATTCTCATTTTCTTGATTTGACTGCGCTTCCTCTAGAAGTTGCGCAGTGCATTGGCATTTTTTCTTGATCGGGCATTGCTCACCGACCATGATAGAACATAAGCGGCTTTATCAAGCCCTTCAAGGAGTTCAGCTTTCTGTTGTTCAAAAGTTTGAACAGACAGATTATCTTTTGACATGTCAGAGGTTGCCTGGGGTTTCTCCAAGCTACCTAACATGTTGCGAGCTTTGAGCATCAAAGTATTTCTGTCCTCCCTAGCCTTGACAGCTGCATCTTTATGCTTTTTTTTTAATTCAGCAACAGGACATGACGGATCTTGCGTCCGATGCGCATAGATCTTTCCCCTATGCTCGATGATATCCATTGGTGGCATTGACCCGAACTGGATGAGGGACGAAGCTGAAGAGTGCTTCATGGCCTCCTCAATGGTGATTGCCGGTAAGGACTCACCTACACAAGGGAATCCTCTAATCAGTACATTGCAGAGAACTTGTGAACCTTAATAATAAACAAATTGCACTAGCAAGTTGTCAAACATGTAATACTTTTCCCTCTTTTACTCTTTATGCACAAGTGTCTTAATATGTACTTTATATCCAACACGATGTGCTTTTACAACAAGAGAGATTTGACCATCATCATATGTGACGAATTTATATATGCGTAAGTCGATCGCACTAAGCAGGACTTGCATGTTTAAGTCACAGCCTTGATGACATTTTGATGAGCAGAAGAACATAGAATTTGACGACCTTCACAGTGCAGCAAAGATGGGAGGAGAACAATGTCCCACCGGGCGTGCCAATTTTGTTTCGCTAGAAAATGCGTGTTTTAGCGGAAACTATTCCCCGGGTTCTAGGGGTTTTCCCTAGATATGTACATGAGAGTACAAATTTGCGGGCGTGCCATGTTGTTAATAAACAAGCAAATAAAATAGCAAAAGACAATAATAAACACAATATATGGGAACACTGCATCTTTATTCATATCATTGCATCATACAAATACAAATGGTATATATATTCCCATGAACTATATCTATTCCGCCTTCTGCGTCGCGCTCATGGAGTATCTGAATCAGGAGATTGCGTAGTTCATTGATTCCCGGAGCTTTTTGCAAGCATCCGGTTAATTACATCCGTAGGTTGGAGGCTACGGAATACCTCCGATTAAGCTGCGCTGATGGTCGTCGTGATAATTGGATTGCTCACCCATATGCATTGTGATATTTATCAATGTATTGTGTGGGTGGCTTTGTTTCGCCGATACCCGGTCACGTGCAATATCGCTATGTTGGTGTGACCAACAGGATATGTCGATGAAAGGGATGAGTTTCGCCTCGTCGGTGCCCAGTCATGTAACGCCCTGATTTCATCAGACGTGGACATGTGTGTGTTGCTATCGCCTCGTCGGTGTGCAGCAACGGTGTGTCCGTTCCCATAGGTTTGGAACATGTAGATAAAGTAGTGACCTAGCCTCGTTGGCACTTGGCCATGATTTCGTCTAGCTTCGTCGGCACTAGACGTAAGAAAAAAATATGATGTGAAGATGACCTTCATCTTAATCGATGTTTGGCCAAGATATTGGTGTAGAAAATATCATGGATGCATGGTGGATGATGCTTATCAAGTATTTTAATCTCGCGTCCTTGTTGGAGCAAGATCAATGTTGTTTCTATGATCTTCGCCTCCTTTTGAGGGGCGGTGTAGATGGAAATATGACCAATCATGCCTCATGGTGAAAGGCAATATTATCATGTTGATTTGATTTTTTCGTACTTGGTCTTTGCCGCGTACGTTCATCGTAATTTACACAAAACCACAGTCGACTACCCTCGGTGGAGTAGACGTACTGTGGCCGGGTAATTTTTGTAGCTAATTCCGTCTCATCGGGAAAGTTTGATTTAAGCCTCACATCGACGATGGAATTTATGATCGCTGAATATTGCCTTTCACCACCGAATCAATCGGTGATGATGACGCCATAGAATAATTTGTCCATAAAGAGAGATTAAGAAACCACCAAGATTTGGCTAGACTTCTTACCAGTAGGGAAGCATGCGACGATCGTCATCAGAACACCGTGGCGGGGATTTTCGTAGATTTTGTTTAGACTAGATTAATCTTACTTGAGGTATTGCCTTGTGGCGAATCAACTCAAGATGGATCGGTGTGACCGTCGTCCTGCGATCGCCCTTTGTGTTGCAGCGATTTAGATGCAAAACGACAGTCTGTGCGTGGTTGAATTCGCGGCGAGAGGTTAGGCGTGTTTTTGCCTTGCTCTCGCAGCGTGTGGATGTTCGCCTCTTGGCTTCTGTTCGTGCGCGTCTCTCCGCGTCCGTGTGCGTGGTTGTGCGCCTATGTACCTGGCTCTGTGCGTGCGTGTGCTTTTTTTTCTTTGCCTCTCGTGCGATCTCCTGCCTTTTATAGACGAGAGGCCAGCAGCGACAGATAGCAACCGAGTTGTGATCTTCCGCGTCCGTTGCGCTTTATCTCGTCGCCGCGCGTGTTATTTGTTCCGATAAGTACGGACTTCGTACACATCTTTTCTTCCGTATGGATTGAACTAGCAAATTTGCCCGTGCGTTGCTACGGTTTTAAATTTTGAAATAATTTTAGGTCATGGATAGCTTCAGTACTGAAATTCATTTCTTTAGACAAAGTATCCTTGATGTGATGTAACTCCTAAAAAAAACATGCTAGCTTTCTCATCAGGTCGTGCTACCATAAAAAAATTATAGTAAGGGGGTTCTCGTCCTACCGTTAAAAGAGCATAATTTTCTTCCTATTCGCCTTGTACCGACCTTGTGGAGATATATATATATATATATATATATATATATATATATATATATATATATAATGGTGTATCTGTTAGGACCACGATCAGCTTCTAGTGCTTCTGAGCGGCCTTGAGCATATCATCCTTGAGCTTGTACACTGATGGGTTCTTCCTCTCGTCTTGGAGTCCCTCTACGATGTGACCTTCGTGTCGACGGCCTCAGTCGGTTCGTCCATATTTCAGCGCCTGCCTGCATGCACCATCAATTTGACGAAGTCAAACTGATTGATTAGCTCTGATGGATGATGTATCATTCTATTTGTAAGTTGATGCAATTAATTCATTCCTTTATTATATACCATCTACTTTCTTAATATGAGAAATTTTGGCAAAAAAATGTTATATTAAGGAACATATGTAATATTATATCTAGTGGAATCCACCGTACACCCTTGCATCTTTTTTTTTCTTCTGTTCATGCAAACATCAATTCCATGTCCTACATTGGATGTTGATTCATGTTGAACTTTTTTGCTAAATAGTGCATCGAAGCAGGTGCATTTCTTCTAATCTAGTATCATCTTGGATCAGGAATGGAAATACCATGCCGTTGTTCCTTTCTTTTTGCATGTCACATGTTAATTTATCTGTAGGGTTGTTTGCATGGAAAGCGGAATACCTAGGACATGCAACACACGTAGTTGCATCAATTCCTCATCGGCGTCGTCTATCTGCAATAGTAGCACTCTCGTGTTAGATGATCATCATGGTGTTGCATGAACAGATTGACAGATTTCTTTTCGTTTAGGTTAGGTATTTGCATATCGAGTCAGCTGGTTTCGGCCATGACAACGGAATTTAGCTTGGCTTCCGAAGATGCTAAAGAATTATCCGAAGGAATCCACGCTCCGGATAATTAAAAGAAGAACACATGACGTAAAGATACGACGTAGCAAGCCAGCCTTAGGCTGCAGGGACCATTGTGGAAGCTCGTCGCAGGTGGCACTCAGGCTTGCGCGACTCGGGCTGCGCGGGGGCGTTGGTACTTAGGAGCCGTGCCACCAGCGCTTCCTGCCTTCACGGACGGCCGTGCCAGCAGCGCTCCCTGCCCTGACGGACGACCGCGCACCACAGACCAGCCATCATCACGCATTACACTTGGTAGTCTCCATTTAGCCGGTCGCTTATGCGGAGGTGTAGAGCAGATGCGCATGAGAGAATCGTTGGAGTTAGCAGCAATGTTAGGGCGGAAAGATCTCTGTCAGGTGGTCTAGGTACTCGGTGGCGGGGAGCCGGCCGAGCGGCCCTGGCCTGGCCCTGGCCTGAGAGCGTTTGTCCTGATCTCGGCTTTTGAAAGCAAACTGATAGCTTCTCTTCATGCAAGGTTCTTTGTCCACCTAGGCCTCTCCTTTGCCTTGGACCAGAAGAGCAAACTATCTAAAGTTACACTTGCACATTGCTCCTCGAGGATAGGAGGAGGCAGCGTCATCTCGATCTTGTAGATATATAGAGGATTATAACGGAGAACCCTAGCCAAGCCTCCAAGCCTTGCTCCATCAGGAGATGGAATCAGTATCGGTTTGAGCGATTGGAGAGTGAGCTAACAAACGTTTGACTCCTACTCATATACGTGCCTGCTCTTTAGTGGGCCGGTCCACACACAACAATCAGTTGTTGCGAATCACGATCGCACACACCACGTACAAAACCGAATCTCACTTGCCACGAAGATGGAAACGTGGGAAGACCACCGTCCAACCACGTACAAAACCGATTCTCACTTGCCACGAAGATGGAAACGTAGGAAGACCACCGTCCATATGGGTAATTAAGTATAGAATAGATATTTTTGTGGAAGGGCAAAACGGTAAAACATTAGGTTGGACCGGAAGAAGCCTTCCTCTCTTTATTATTAGGTAAAGATTAGTACGACGCGGCCGCGCCTATACGGTCGATACATGCTCGTACGAGGACCTAGCAGGCCTAGTATATGCGTACAGCTTTAGCTAGCATGCAACTCTGATCAGACCTGGCCCAAGCCACGCAGGCTGCTTCTTTTCTTTTCTTACGTACTGTAAACTCATGTACGCATGCATTCATGGGGTGTAGCTTAGCTAGCTAGCTCTCTTCCGTAGCTAAGTTTCAACGTTCATATTTCTTCAATGATTTATCAAAACTGCGATCCGTCTGTACCATTGTGACGTGGATGATGAACTCTACAAAATGAGTCCAATATTGTATCTATATTCTTTTCGAAATATTTTGTATCACGTGGGACCCACGCGTCATAGAAAGAACTATGTTTATTTTCATGTTTAATGAATATTGGTACAAAAATTTATCAAACAGCCACGAATGACTACTCACTGTTCCCCTTGACTCAGAAAACAGCACCCGAGATGGAATTTGACGTGAAGAAGGACACCACGGCACACCAGGTTCACCCGACTAATCCAGCAAAGACATTACTCGTGTCCAGTATGCTACCTATCGCATAGGTAAGCACGCTTGTCGAATTTATCCATGAGAACTGGAAGATCTTCACATGGGGCCTAGCGTACATGCTAGGAGTCTCCAGGAAATTCGTCGAGCACTCACTCAAAATCTACAAGGATGCCAAGCCAATACAGCAATCCACATGTCGCTATTCAGAGCCGAAGCAAAGAGCAATGGGAAAAGAGGTTAATAGACTGCTAGCAGCAAAATTCATTCTAGAGATCAAAATAGCAACTTGGCTCGCAAACCCGGTGCTAGTATACAAGAAAAACACTTACATACTACGGATGTGCATCGATTACACCTCATTGAACAAGTATTGTCCCAAGGTTTGGTTCCCACTGCCACACATCGATCAAATCATTGACTTGACTGCCGGCTACGAGAGACTCTCCTTCCTCGATGCGTACTCGAGTTATAATCAAATTTACATGAAGAAGGAAGATGAAGAGAAGACCGCGTTCATCACCCCATTCGGAGTATATTGATATACCATGATGCCATTTTGGTTAAAGAACACGGGTGCACGTACTAGAGAATGATGCAAAACTGTATGAACGCGCAAATCGTAAGAAATGCGCAAGTTTACATAGACGATATTTTCATGAAGTCAAAAAAGGAAGAAACCCTTATTGATGAACTCCACGAAACCTTCGCAACACTAGATAAGTACTAGATCAAGATGAACCCAAAGAAATGCGCTTTCGGAGTACATCAGGGAGACTTACTTGGGTACCTCCTATCTTCCATAGGTATTGAGGCCAACCCGGAGAAAATCCAAGCTATTCTGACAATGAAACAGCGAGTAAGTGTGAAAGGTGTGCAACAGGTAGCCGGAAGAGTTGCAGCACTCGGCAGGTTCATAGCCAAACTTAAAGAAAAAGCACTCCCTTTCTACAAACTGCTGAAAAAGTCAGATAAATTCTAGTGGACACCCGAAGCCAGGGATGCTTCCCACCTACTCAAGGACCTTATCTACTCCACCCTTTCTAGTGGCACCTCGGGAAAAGGAGTCAAATGGACCTATACATCTCAACAACAAGATATGTGGTAAGCACAGTTTGTCGCACCCTGATTTCTAGGGGATACTCACCGTACGAACTGGATAGCAGATGCTTGGATTATGGGGCATAACTGCTCCCACGTCCCAGCTTCCTGGTAGGCCTGCGCTTATGCGCGACAACACAAGCCCTGCTATTCCATCGTCGATGTAAACTATCCACTAGAGATCAAAGGCACTTCCGTCGACGTACTTCAAACCATACACACATGGTACGTCGACGGTGTTTAACAAGTGATATCACAACAGATCTCTACGACACAAAAGATTGAAATAAGTTGCAAATGGCTCTCATTAGAGCAGAGATAGCAAATACAATCATTCAGAGGGCACCTGCCCCAACAATACATCATTACAAAACAGCGGAAGCATTCAACATGTCTGAGTACAGACAAGAACCAAATAGGCCTAAGAGGCCGGCAATGAAAGGAAAACGGAGCCCATCCACGAAGTCTCGGATCCTGCCCGGGTCCGCTACCTACTCGTCAACAGCGTCGTCGTACTCCACGCAGTAGCCTCCATGGGGATCCTCGGAATCGTCGTCTGCGTAAACCACAGCCCCAAAGGGGTCAGTACACCAACGTACTGGCAAGCAAGACTCACAGTTCACCAAAGTGTAACCCGTCAACACCAAGCACAGATGCTTTGGGTTCAACGGAGGAAAGGGGAATATAAAAGATGCGGCAACTGGCTGCTCTAACCAACTACAGAGTTACTACCACTTCCGGCTAACAGAAAGAAGATAAGATAGAGTATCGTATCCAACTACCAGCTAACCCCCAAACAAACCCATCCTGGATCTCGCCCCTTATCCAAAGAAGCAATCCGAGGATAACTCACACAGTTGGATTAATGATGGATCAGGTTGTTGTGTCAATAAATCTATTACTAGTCAAGTTATTATAGTTAGGTGTAAGTTGTCTGGGTACTTGTTAGCCAGTACTTTCACCAAGTCGTCACATAACCGCGGACAACACGGCTTCTCGAGAAGATTCATCCCTGCAGGGTGTGCTCCAGTACCCGTACACACTCAAGCCACCAACTAAAACTTAGGTGGACTCGACACGACTCGAACCATCACTACAGCCTGTCCTAGGAGCCACGGAGCTATAAGGTCCCAGCCACGCAGCCGAATACTCAGCGCAGGTGTGCAAAACTCCCGCAGGACACAACACCCCGGCACTACAGGCCTCGCCCTATATGTGTGCGTCATCATCATCATCAGTAACCATGGGAGCGACCCATTTATGCGTATGAGCCAAATGGAACACCCGAACTAAGTGTGGCTCTTCGGACAAACTGCGGATCAGATCAAAGCCGAGGGGGGTTCCATACCACCACCCGGATGCGGTGAGCACGCTCATCATGGATCAGTAGACAAGACCCTTTTCCTAATTAGGGTCGACACTAGCAGGCCTCAAAACCACGACGGGCCTCCTGCCGGTGCCTTAACATCAAATTATTATTATTACCCACGCATTAACAGGTTGTTGTTTACACATCGAGCCCATAGAACATAATAGAAATATGATAACAGAAAGTAACGGGTAACAGACTCGAGCAGAAACAACCCTAAGCATGCTAGTAAGACACGGGCTCAAACAACGGGGTTATAGGACTGGAGGTGAGGCAATATCAGGGTTTCAGGGTATCATGTGATAGGATCGTAACAGAAATAACTACTACTAAGGCTAGCAGGAAAGAACAACGGAAAGTATCGGTAACCAATGTTGAAAGGAACACAGTGGTTCATGTGAGTGATAACTTGCCTGCAAACCCAGTAGCCTGGTACTGAGCTAAAACCTCTGAAGGGGTGTCGTAAGGATCGTCGGTATCAACGTCGTCGTCTATCCGAGAAGAAGCAAACAAACAATGCAGAAAGGGTAGACAATCAATATCATGGCATAGTGCACAATCATGGGGATGATGCATGTCATGTTAATAGTTGCATCAAAATAAACTAGTTGACATGGTAACACAAATTAAATGGACACATATGCAATTTTGAGTTGCATATGAAAAGCCCATGAATTTTGGGTTAGATTATTTGTTTTCCAACTAATCAACAGATGAAGGTGAGTTAGTATGATGCATGGATGAGGAAAACAACAAAATAACAACATTAGAACCAATTTGGAATAAGGTTTAACAATTTTGGAAATTTATTTAGCAAGTTATGGAATTTTGGTTCCTTAAGGTTGTCACCCAAGTATTTGTTGTTTTCACCAAGTTAAATTGTTCAAAACAGATAACAAAATTCATATTTGAAAAGTTTACACTTTGATGGTTTGAAAACATATTTTGCATGTTCAAAAATAATTTTATTTGAGCAAGTTATGATTTTATCAATTTTAAATGATTTAAACAAGGTTTAAATTATTTAGGCAATTTAATTTATTCAAATCATGAAACAAAATTTATATTTGAATTGGTGGTTCAAAATGGTATGGAAAACATATTTTATTTGCATGATTTGGGTTAATAATGAATTAGTTATGGATTTTATCAAATTGCAATTGAATTATTTGAATTCAAATTTGAATTGCATTTTGAAAACTCAAAACAGAAAACAAATGCTATAGATAGATAGACAATTTAATTTGGTGCAGCGTACATATTTTATTTGTATTATTTGGATTTGTGAAATAAAAGTTATTAGGGTTTCAATTCTAGGGACTATACTGTGATAAAAACTGGACTTAAAATGAAGTAAAACGTGCAGAAAAACAATTTGCACCACGCAGCGAGCATACCCAGCCACTGACAGTGGGGCCAGGCCTGCGTGGCGCCTAGGTGGCCTCCAGGGGGCATGACATGCGGGTCCCAGCCACGGGCGGTCAAGGAAAAAATTTGGGGAGGCAAATTGCCTCCCCTGGGATTTGATCCCGAGAGCTAGGCCTTGTGCGCACGGTTCCTTGGCCAGTTGGGCTGGTTTCAGATTCGTGTTAGATACACGTGCAGGTGGGTACTTGTAGTGTGTTTTCCGTCAGTTAACAGTTTAACTGAACTTTTTTTCAGTCGTGCAGGTAATTGATCGAGGCGGATAGAGGACGCACATCGAGCGAGGGCGGACAGGGGCAGGCAGCGATGCTGCGCGCTGCCCCGCCGTGGACCGCGGCCGCGGGTGGCCGGAGAGGCGGCTGCCGGCGGGGGCCGGGCGCGGTGGCCGGGTGCCCGTGCGATACGGAGAGGGAGCGGGGAAAGGAGCGGAGCGGTGGTGTCTCACCTGCAGTTGAACAGAGGAGCGGCCGGCGGCGAAAATCCGATGGCGGCGGAGCTCCGGTGTTCGTCGGGGAAGGCCGAGGGGGTGGCGAGGACGAGGGCGCCGGCCCCTTTCCGTTCCCGGCCCTAGCTTGGGCGCTAGGGCACCATGGCGGCGGCGCCTCGCCGGAGAATGGAGGCGGTGAGGAGCTCTCGGTGGAGGAATCGATGGGAGATGGCGGAGCAGCGAGAGAGAAAAGAAGGCGGCGCGCGAGGGAAGAAGGAGGGTGGAGGAGACTAGGGCACGGGGAGAGGTGCTCGAGTTCTTAAGGGGGAGGGGAGCATCGGGATCGCCGTTTGATCTTGTACCTGTCGACGTGGACAAAGGCATCTGCCTGCCGTACCAAGGTAGAAGAAGACCGATGGGGGGTACGGGCCAGGTGGAAGATGGGCTGGCCCCAGATGGGCTGGCTGCTCTCTCCCCCTCTCTTTTTAGTTTTTTTTGTACTGTTTTTTTTTTTGTAGTTAAGCAAAATAGAACAAAGCAAGGTTTTGTTTAAAGAAAAGTTTGGAATAAAATAGGATAAATCTCTTAGTGAAAAATGCAACCTTTTGGTAGTTTTGGTTTTCCAAATTTCAAAAGTGGGCTTGTTGTTTAAAATTAAACCCAAATAATTGAATTTTGCAATATTAGTTATTATTGGAAAAACAAGGCAATAACCATAGGGTCTCCCCTAGAGTTTTAAAAGTGATTTAAAGAATTCCAAATAGTGGTGAATTTCATGGATTCAAATAGGTACTGATTTGAACTTGGTTTGGAATTTAAAAGATGATTTGGGAACTATTGATTGAATTAATTGAGTGATTAATGGTTTGATTAAAACCAACAATTTGAGAAGTGAAACTTAGTCAATTATTTGGAAAATAAGGGAGGTTTTGTTTTGCAATTCTTTGTTTGAAAAGATTGTAACAGACAAGTGTGAAAACAACTGTTGATTCATTATGGAAACAATGCAAACATAAATAAAACAAATGCAATGAGATGATGACATGATGCATCGCTTAAAAGTAAACAAGAAATAAAACAACTAAGGGATGTTTTCATACTTGGATGTTACAAAACGCCCCCCCTTGAAGGAATCGCGCCCCGAGATTCCCTACTGAGAAAGGAAAAGGTCCGGATACTTCTTGCGAAGATCCTCTTCGGTCTCCCACGTTGCCTCTTTATCGGAATGATGCGACCACTGCACTTTCAAGAACTTGGTGCTCTTGTTGCGAGTCTTACGCTCGGTCTCATCGAGAATACGAACAGGGTGCTCCTCATAAGATAGATCTTCTCGCAGTTCAATGGAATCGTGATCAACTGCACGCTCTGGATCTTTGAAACACCTCTTGAGCTGTGACACGTGAAACACATCGTGCACCTTGGATAGTTTTTCTGGAAGTTCAAGACGATAGGCATTTTCCGCACGCCTTGAGAGAATGTTGAACGGACCAATGTATCTCGGTGCTAGCTTTCCTTTGACACCAAAACGATGAGTGCCTCTGAGGGGAGTTACACGGAGATATGCTTTGTCACCAGGTGCATAAATCATATCCCTGTGCTTGCTGTCATAGTAGCTTTTCTGACGAGACTGAGCAATCTTGAGATTGTCACGAATGATTCGAACTTTCTCTTCGGCTTCCTTAACAATGTCAGGGCCTAAGAGTGAACGTTCACCAGCTCCAGACCAATTGATTGGACTCCTGCATCTGCGGCCATAGAGAGCTTCAAACGGTGCCATGCCTAGGCTTGCCTGGAAACTGTTGTTGTAGGAGAATTCAGCATATGGAAGGCAATCCTCCCATTTCATGCCAAAGGAGAGACCACATGCTCTGAGCATATCCTCGAGAATCTGATTGACTCTTTCGACTTGCCCTTGAGACTGAGGGTGATAAGCTGTGCTGAAGAGAAGTTTGGTGCCCAATGCTTCTTGAAAACTCTTCCAGAAATGAGAAGTGAATATACTTCCACGGTCTGAGCTTATTTCCAATGGAACACCATGAAGAGGAACAATCTTTGTTGTGTAGAGTTCTGCTAACTGGCTAGCTGATATTGTTTCTTTGACAGCGAAGAAGTGAGCTACCTTAGTGAGACGATCAATAACAACGAAGATTGCATCGTTGCCCTTCTTGGACTTTGGAAAACCAGTGACGAAGTCCATTTCAATCATGTCCCACTTCCACTCAGGAATTTTCAGCGGTTGGAGAAGACCGGCTGTTTTCTGATGAACTGCCTTAACACGTTGACAAACGTCGCATTCAGAAACGTATTTAGCAATTTCACGTTTCATGCCAGACCACCAATATAGAGTCTTGAGATCCTGGTACATCTTTGTACTTCCAGGGTGGATGGAGAGAGGAGTTTCATGAGCCTCCTTGAGAATAACATCTTTGAGACTTTGAACTTGAGGAACCGCAATGCGTCCTTCGAAGAACACCGTTCCCTTGTCATCAATTGAGAAGCACTCATACTTCACATTGCCTGCTTTGATGTTATTTGCAATCTTCTTGATCTCAGCATCACGAAGTTGTTCAGAACGAATCTTGTCCTTGAGAGTTGGACTGGCTGTCAAGTTTGCAAGATAACCTTGAGGAACAAGACCAAGGTTCAGCTTCTGGAATTCTTCATGAAGTGGAGGTTGGCTTTCCATGATCATGAGATTATTGCAATACGACTTGCGACTGAGAGCATCGGCCATAACATTAGCCTTGCCTGGAGTGTAAGAAATGGTAAGATCGAAGTCTTTGATCTTTTCAATCCATCTCCTTTGCCTGAGGTTTAGATCTGGCTGAGTGAAGATGTATTTCAGACTCTTATGATCAGAAAAGATTTCAGTGCGATTACCCAACAAGTATTGCCTCCATTTCTTGAGGGCAAACACAACTGCTGCAAGTTCAAGATCATGAGTGGGATAGTTTTGCTCATGTGGGTTCAACTGACGTGAAGCATAAGCCACCACTTGACGTTCTTGCATAAGAACTGCACCTAGACCTTGGAGGGAAGCATCACAGAATATCTGGAAGGGTTTGGTAGTATCTGGGCCAACCAGAACTGGTGTAGAAGTGAGTTTAGTCTTGAGGAGGTTGAAACTTTCATCACATTGTGGAGACCAAACGAACTTCTTGTCCTTCTTTGTGAGATCAGTGAGAGGTTTGGCAATTTTTGAGAAGTTTTGGACGAAACGACGGCAATAGCTAGCCAAGCCGAGAAAACTTCTGACTTGCTTCACCGTCTTAGGAGGTTTCCAATCAACAATTGCCTTAACCTTTTCCGGATCAATGGCTATGCCCTTGGCAGAGATGACATGACCAAGATAAGCAACTTCTGGAATCCAGAATTCACATTTGGAGAACTTGGCATATAGACGATGCTCGCGAAGTTTCATGAGAGTGAGACGAAGATGTTCTCCATGCTCTTCCTCAGATTTTGAGTAGACCAGAATATCATCAAGATATACCACAACGAACTTGTCGAGGTATTCATGGAAGACAGAATTCATGAGTCTAGAGAAGGTCGCCGGTGCATTGGTGAGACCAAAGGACATGACGGTGTATTCATATAGACCGTACCGAGTGGTGAAAGCTGTTTTTGGAATGTCTTCCTTTCTGATCTTTATTTGATGGTAACCCATCCTCAAGTCCAGCTTGGAGAATATTGAGGCTCCAGCAAGTTGATCAAAAAGATCATCGATACGAGGAATTGGATATTTGTTCTTGATTGTTTTCTCGTTGAGAGGACGATAGTCAACCACGAGTCTCTTTGTTTGATCCTTCTTGGCAACAAACAGAGTTGGGCAACCCCAAGCGGAGGAGCTAGGTTGAATGTAACCTTTTTCCATGTACATATCGATTTGCTCCTTCAACAACTTCAGTTCAGGAGGAGCTATCTTGTATGGATGCTTAGAGATTGGAGCAGTGCCTGGTTCAAGTTCGATCACGAACTCAACTGCTCTGTCAGGAGGCATTCCTGGCAATTCTTCTGGAAAGACATCGGGGAAGTCACAAACCACCGGAATAGTTTCAATAGATGGTAGAGGATTTGCATTGAGAGTGTAGAGTTGAGCAACTGGATTTTCAGCATGGAAGTAGACTATCTGGCCAGAAGGGTGTGTGATTTTGACAGACTTAGCAGGACAATCAATGACTGCTTTGTTGGCTACCAGCCAATCCATCCCCAGAATGACATCAATATCTGAAGAGTGGAGAGCTATCAGAGATGCCTGGAATGGAAGGTTTCCAATTGTGATCTCGATGTTCTGGCTAACTTTATTGCTTTGCCAGCTAGATCCCGGTGATTTCACTAGGAAAGGGATAGACAACTGTTCGAAGTTGATTCCACTGTTGTTTGCAAAGCATTGAGAGATGAAAGAGTGTGAAGCACCAGAATCGAACAAGACTTTAGCACGAAACGAGTTCACAAGAAGTGTGCCCATTACAACCTCTGGAGATTCTTCTGCTCCCTGGACCTTGACATGGTTCACCTTCACAGTTCTCAAGACAGACTTGTTCTTGTTGCGGGGCCTAGGCGAAGGAGTGGGTACCACCACATGATTGACCTTAGAGGTAGGTAGTGATGGTAGCTTGTTCTGCGGGCACTTGTAAGAGTAGTGTCCTGATAGACCGCACTTGAAGCATGTACTAGCAGAACGAGGATCTGTTGGACTTGGCTGAGATGGAACACCTCCTGAAGATACCACTGGGGTGGGAGGGAGGGCAAGAAATCCTGCCGGGCTTGGCAAGCTGATGGGCGGTGTTGTAGTGGTATATGGAACCCAAACTCTTCGTTTTTGTGGAGGCATGATAGCTTTCGAGAGATTAGCCTGTTCACGAGAGTGCTTACGAGATTCCTCAACCAATTTGCGCCCATGCTCTTCCTTTAGAGCGATGTTGACGAGGTCCTCAAAATTCTTGGCCTTGACGTTGGTGAGAGCGTACTTGAGTTCCGGGTTGAGACCCCTGCGGAACTTTGCCATCTTTCTCGCTTCCGTGGAGATTTCATCTCCGGCGTAGCGAGCCAGACGATTGAACTCTCTTTGGTATTCGAGAACGTCCAGATTGCCTTGTGTGAAAGAATAGAATTCCTCACGCATTTTCTCCATGAGCCCATCGGGAATGTGATGGCGCACGAAGGCTTGCTTGAAATCCTCCCATGTGATTGCCAGACTAGGACCTCTCATCTCTTGGAAATTCTCCCACCAAGACATGGATTGTCCACGGAGAAGGTAGGTCACGTAAGGAACACGGTCCTCGTCAGCCACATGAGCTACCACAAGAGTACGGTCCATTTCACGGAGCCAGTCATCAGCATCCAATGGCTCGGAGGAGTTATCAAACGTGCGCGGATTAAGCTCAAGGAACTCCCGAATAGACACACGGGCGTTGCCATTACTCCCAAGGTCTTGGTTCTGCTGCATCTGCCTTATAACTTGTGTCATCTGAGACAGCACTTTCCCCATCTCAGGTGGCAGTGTGGGTTCTTCGTCACCACTTTCCATCCTGAAGAGGATACCAAGATTAACACAGTAACCGGATAACAAAATCCAATATAAGTGCTTAAAAGGATTACTTCAGACGGTAAGAAGGTAGCATGGATCAAACATATACTACCCTCAACGTTCACCATAAATGGCTTGAGTACGAAAGGATAACTAAACATAGATAGGAATGGATACATCAATGGACGAAAGGTTCTTGAGAGAAACATGATATTGAAGCAACATCGGGAAACTCGCGACCAAAACTCCTAAGGTACTACGGAAGAACCCAGAACACGTGAAATCCTAACTTGAAAGTTTAGGTGAGAAGAGAAAAACAACGTTGCACTTCCTTACCAGAAAAGGGAGGGTGGGTGGGGAAAGAAATAAAATGGCAGAATTCCTACTCTCACGTTTCATTTTTCCTATATAGCTACAAAATAGTTTCTAGACTCAAACTGCGACCAGTAAAAAGGGATCCTACAGGCAGACAGGCTCTGATACCATTTGTCGCACCCTGATTTCTAGGGGATACTCACCGTACGAACTGGATAGCAGATGCTTGGATTATGGGGCATAACTGCTCCCACGTCCCAGCTTCCTGGTAGGCCTGCGCTTATGCGCGACAACACAAGCCCTGCTATTCCATCGTCGATGTAAACTATCCACTAGAGATCAAAGGCACTTCCGTCGACGTACTTCAAACCATACACACATGGTACGTCGACGGCGTTTAACAAGTGATATCACAACAGATCTCTACGACACAAAAGATTGAAATAAGTTGCAAATGGCTCTCATTAGAGCAGAGATAGCAAATACAATCATTCAGAGGGCACCTGCCCCAACAATACATCATTACAAAACAGCGGAAGCATTCAACATGTCTGAGTACAGACAAGAACCAAATAGGCCTAAGAGGCCGGCAATGAAAGGAAAACGGAGCCCATCCACGAAGTCTCGGATCCTGCCCGGGTCCGCTACCTACTCGTCAACAGCGTCGTCGTACTCCACGCAGTAGCCTCCATGGGGATCCTCGGAATCGTCGTCTGCGTAAACCACAGCCCCAAAGGGGTCAGTACACCAACGTACTGGCAAGCAAGACTCACAGTTCACCAAAGTGTAACCCGTCAACACCAAGCACAGATGCTTTGGGTTCAACGGAGGAAAGGGGAATATAAAAGATGCGGCAACTGGCTGCTCTAACCAACTACAGAGTTACTACCACTTCCGGCTAACAGAAAGAAGATAAGATAGAGTATCGTATCCAACTACCAGCTAACCCCCAAACAAACCCATCCTGGATCTCGCCCCTTATCCAAAGAAGCAATCCGAGGATAACTCACACAGTTGGATTAATGATGGATCAGGTTGTTGTGTCAATAAATCTATTACTAGTCAAGTTATTATAGTTAGGTGTAAGTTGTCTGGGTACTTGTTAGCCAGTACTTTCACCAAGTCGTCACATAACCGCGGACAACACGGCTTCTCGAGAAGATTCATCCCTGCAGGGTGTGCTCCAGTACCCGTACACACTCAAGCCACCAACTAAAACTTAGGTGGACTCGACACGACTCGAACCATCACTACAGCCTGTCCTAGGAGCCACGGAGCTATAAGGTCCCAGCCACGCAGCCGAATACTCAGCGCAGGTGTGCAAAACTCCCGCAGGACACAACACCCCGGCACTACAGGCCTCGCCCTATATGTGTGCGTCATCATCATCATCAGTAACCATGGGAGCGACCCATTTATGCGTATGAGCCAAATGGAACACCCGAACTAAGTGTGGCTCTTCGGACAAACTGCGGATCAGATCAAAGCCGAGGGGGGTTCCATACCACCACCCGGATGCGGTGAGCACGCTCATCATGGATCAGTAGACAAGACCCTTTTCCTAATTAGGGTCGACACTAGCAGGCCTCAAAACCACGACGGGCCTCCTGCCGGTGCCTTAACATCAAATTATTATTATTACCCACGCATTAACAGGTTGTTGTTTACACATCGAGCCCATAGAACATAATAGAAATATGATAACAGAAAGTAACGGGTAACAGACTCGAGCAGAAACAACCCTAAGCATGCTAGTAAGACACGGGCTCAAACAACGGGGTTATAGGACTGGAGGTGAGGCAATATCAGGGTTTCAGGGTATCATGTGATAGGATCGTAACAGAAATAACTACTACTAAGGCTAGCAGGAAAGAACAACGGAAAGTATCGGTAACCAATGTTGAAAGGAACACAGTGGTTCATGTGAGTGATAACTTGCCTGCAAACCCAGTAGCCTGGTACTGAGCTAAAACCTCTGAAGGGGTGTCGTAAGGATCGTCGGTATCAACGTCGTCGTCTATCCGAGAAGAAGCAAACAAACAATGCAGAAAGGGTAGACAATCAATATCATGGCATAGTGCACAATCATGGGGATGATGCATGTCATGTTAATAGTTGCATCAAAATAAACTAGTTGACATGGTAACACAAATTAAATGGACACATATGCAATTTTGAGTTGCATATGAAAAGCCCATGAATTTTGGGTTAGATTATTTGTTTTCCAACTAATCAACAGATGAAGGTGAGTTAGTATGATGCATGGATGAGGAAAACAACAAAATAACAACATTAGAACCAATTTGGAATAAGGTTTAACAATTTTGGAAATTTATTTAGCAAGTTATGGAATTTTGGTTCCTTAAGGTTGTCACCCAAGTATTTGTTGTTTTCACCAAGTTAAATTGTTCAAAACAGATAACAAAATTCATATTTGAAAAGTTTACACTTTGATGGTTTGAAAACATATTTTGCATGTTCAAAAATAATTTTATTTGAGCAAGTTATGATTTTATCAATTTTAAATGATTTAAACAAGGTTTAAATTATTTAGGCAATTTAAATTATTCAAATCATGAAACAAAATTTATATTTGAATTGGTGGTTCAAAATGGTATGGAAAACATATTTTATTTGCATGATTTGGGTTAATAATGAATTAGTTATGGATTTTATCAAATTGCAATTGAATTATTTGAATTCAAATTTGAATTGCATTTTGAAAACTCAAAACAGAAAACAAATGCTATAGATAGATAGACAATTTAATTTGGTGCAGCGTACATATTTTATTTGTATTATTTGGGTTTGTGAAATAAAAGTTATTAGGGTTTCAATTCTAGGGACTATACTGTGATAAAAACTGGACTTAAAATGAAGTAAAACGTGCAGAAAAACAATTTGCACCACGCAGCGAGCATACCCAGCCACTGACAGTGGGGCCAGGCCTGCGTGGCGCCTAGGTGGCCTCCAGGGGGCATGACATGCGGGTCCCAGCCACGGGCGGTCAAGGAAAAAATTTGGGGAGGCAAATTGCCTCCCCTGGGATTTGATCCCGAGAGCTAGGCCTTGTGCGCACGGTTCCTTGGCCAGTTGGGCTGGTTTCAGATTCGTGTTAGATACACGTGCAGGTGGGTACTTGTAGTGTGTTTTCCGTCAGTTAACAGTTTAACTGAACTTTTTTTCAGTCGTGCAGGTAATTGATCGAGGCGGACAGAGGACGCACATCGAGCGAGGGCGGACAGGGGCAGGCAGCGATGCTGCGCGCTGCCCCGCCGTGGACCGCGGCCGCGGGTGGCCGGAGAGGCGGCTGCCGGCGGGGGCCGGGCGCGGTGGCCGGGTGCCCGTGCGATACGGAGAGGGAGCGGGGAAAGGAGCGGAGCGGTGGTGTCTCACCTGCAGTTGAACAGAGGAGTGGCCGGCGGCGAAAATCCGATGGCGGCGGAGCTCCGGTGTTCGTCGGGGAAGGCCGAGGGGGTGGCGAGGACGAGGGCGCCGGCCCCTTTCCGTTCCCGGCCCTAGCTTGGGCGCTAGGGCACCATGGCGGCGGCGCCTCGCCGGAGAATGGAGGCGGTGAGGAGCTCTCGGTGGAGGAATCGATGGGAGATGGCGGAGCAGCGAGAGAGAAAAGAAGGCGGCGCGCGAGGGAAGAAGGAGGGTGGAGGAGACTAGGGCACGGGGAGAGGTGCTCGAGTTCTTAAGGGGGAGGGGAGCATCGGGATCGCCGTTTGATCTTGTACCTGTCGACGTGGACAAAGGCATCTGCCTGCCGTACCAAGGTAGAAGAAGACCGATGGGGGGTACGGGCCAGGTGGAAGATGGGCTGGCCCCAGATGGGCTGGCTGCTCTCTCCCCCTCTCTTTTTAGTTTTTTTTGTACTGTTTTTTTTTTGTAGTTAAGCAAAATAGAACAAAGCAAGGTTTTGTTTAAAGAAAAGTTTGGAATAAAATAGGATAAATCTCTTAGTGAAAAATGCAACCTTTTGGTAGTTTTGGTTTTCCAAATTTCAAAAGTGGGCTTGTTGTTTAAAATTAAACCCAAATAATTGAATTTTGCAATATTAGTTATTATTGGAAAAACAAGGCAATAACCATAGGGTCTCCCCTAGAGTTTTAAAAGTGATTTAAAGAATTCCAAATAGTGGTGAATTTCATGGATTCAAATAGGTACTGATTTGAACTTGGTTTGGAATTTAAAAGATGATTTGGGAACTATTGATTGAATTAATTGAGTGATTAATGGTTTGATTAAAACCAACAATTTGAGAAGTGAAACTTAGTCAATTATTTGGAAAAAAGGGAGGTTTTGTTTTGCAATTCTTTGTTTGAAAAGATTGTAACAGACAAGTGTGAAAACAACTGTTGATTCATTATGGAAACAATGCAAACATAAATAAAACAAATGCAATGAGATGATGACATGATGCATCGCTTAAAAGTAAACAAGAAATAAAACAACTAAGGGATGTTTTCATACTTGGATGTTACACAGTTGATGGAGGGATGACAACCCGGTAGGCCAATGCCAAGGAGTAACTCGGCCCAAAGGACGCTGCGCAAGACCCGGCTTAGAGTAAAGGAGTTTCTAGAAGGCCCAGGAACGTAGGCCTCGTAACCCGGATTGTGGGTTCCGATAAGGAAGTTTAGGGTTTGTAAGCAGTGTCCGGGTAGGATTCAGAGTACGCCTTGGAGAGTAGGCCAGGGGGTCCGGATACTATATAAGCCGACCCCTAGGGTTAGACTAAAGGGGATCCAAGAGTTCGAGCAACATTGCTAGGTATCGAATATCCAGTGTAACACGAGAGTTAAGATTATATATTTAGATCGGAGACTCGGCGACTTGATTGCCGGCTACCAGATCGCATATCATCATGTTTCCCCTTGAGCTAAACCCTCTCCCAAACACCAGAGTCGATTTTCCCCAAGACAAGTTACCCCCGGTAACGTCTGCCGTGATTATCCCACGACAGTTGGCGCCCACCGTGGGGCCTACGTCCAAGGGTGTTTACATCACGGGAGAAGCTCGGAAGAACATGGAGAACCTCGTCATCGGCGAGATCTACACCGACCCCGAAGGAGAGAAGATGGTGGACGATTTTGGCTGGGGGGCAGAATCGGATCTGCTCGAATCCGGATCTGTCGTAACAATCGGCCATATCAACGTTTTCATCGGCATGGTACGTACGTCCGGTTCAATCCCTGACGATTTTGGATTTGATTCTCTGTCAGGGGAAGCCACCTACTTCAGTCGGATGGAGAAGAATCGGTCGGAACGGTAGATCCGACAGAAGAGCCCACCACGAAGAGGGAACAGCCGGATGAGCCGGCATGGACCCCGCGTGGCCGGGTCATGAGAGAGGATGATACCAAGTTTATCTTGCACCTGCTGGAGGACCGGTACGAGGAAAATAGCAGTGATGAGGAGGAGTACGAGTCTGCGCCAAGCGTCGGGCGCCAGGTCGCGGTCTACACTGCTCCTGCGACCAATCTTAATCAGGGGAATGTGATCGCGGCCGCAGTTGGAGCAGCACAAGCATTGGCCCAGCATCAAGGTCCGGTTGACGGAAACCCGGTCCTGACCCGGGTTGACGGAGAATCGGCATCAGTTACCAGCCATGCGGCGGATAGTGAGTTGCAGGCAAACACGTCCGGATATCTGGCGAACCGGACGCCTGGGGCGGGTCCTTCGAATCCACAACACCCGGCCCTGTTCAACAACAATATGATTCTAGATTCCAGCGTTTTGGCCACGGTTAGAACTCCGGAAAACGCGGCGGAACGCGTTAGGGATCTGGATGTATCCCGTCGTGCATTGGAGCAACAGAGAAGGCAAGTAGAAGCAGAAAGGCAAGGGATGGCCACGCGCCAACGTGAGCTGGATGCATTGGAAAACCGGCTCCGAGAAGAAACAGCCAGGGTACGTCAAAGGCATCAGACCAGATTACCGGCAACGGGTGGAGTTATAAACCCGGCCACGCTATTCATCACGCCTCAGGATCAGCCGATTCCAGCGGTAAACCAAGGAACTGTACATCAACCCGCAACTGAGGGAGCACAGCCGGCAAACGTGTAAGCCGGGTTACCCATATTGCAGACCGGAGTTACTACCGGCAATACATTACCACTACCACCACCATCACGATTCCGCACACCAGCAGGTCATTACAACAACCCCATGGATAATGTTTATGCAGCGACACTCGCATTGAATCAAATCCCCGTGAGAGAGTCACCCCACGCAGAGGAGATCCGGCGGGCGATAGATATATTGCGCTCTGCGGCGGCGCAACAAGTTAATTACCCGGATCACAGAAGTGGAATGCATGGGACACCATATATCAGCCAACAACGAGGCAATACCGGCAATATTCAGACAAGTTCAGCGCGACAGAGGAAACAGCAGCAGCAAATGCCGCCTCCTCCCCGCGTTCAGGCAGTACCAGCAGCATCAGCAGCGCAAGCTATCGTGGATAGTTTCAGAGCCAGGAGAGATGCGGCCGGGTCTGCAGTGCATGGACCACCAGCAGTACCGCGTCCAGCCGCACCCCCCGCAGGATCGCACGTTTCCCGAGTGAGTCCAGTTCGGACTAATCTTGCCGGGCCTAAGTGTCTGTCGGATAACATCAGAGCTGAGCCTTACCCGGATAAATTCAAGGAACCGGGTAAAGTAGTGAATTATGAGCCGACTATGGATCCAGAAACATGGTTGAGCAGCTATGAGATGGCTATGTCGATTCGCAATGCATCTGAGAATCTTCAAGCCAAATTCATGTACTTGATGATGTCAGAAGGAGCAGCAAAGTTGTGGTTCACTAATCTACCGGAAGGATCTATCAAGTCATGGGAGGAGTTGAAAACTGCATTTATCAAGCACTTTCATGGGACGTGCAGAAAGCTATTTACTATTGATGACCTAGAGCGATGTGTCCAGAAGAAGGGAGAATCGGCGCGCAGCTGGGTGCGCCGGGTTATGGAGATACTTCACTCATCTACAAATATTCAGCCCAAGGATGAGTTACAAGCTATGGCAAAAACGTGCAAGTACCTACCTTTAGTGCAAAAGTTAACTCGCATGAAATCTAGTCGGAATGCTTCAGAGGTTACGATGGGAGAGCTAATGGATGCATGCAACAAACACGCTGCAACGGATACTACAGAAGAGGATATCGATGACAAGAAAGCAAAAGCAAACACGAGTAATAATGGAAGAACCGGCAATGGATCAACGCCGGGTAACAATGGAGGCAACAGTGGGAACAACCAGAACAAGCGCCCGTTTGAGGGAAGCTCCGAGTTTGTCGCTAGCACAGAAGCCGGGTCTTCGAGACCTAGGGCAGAAGGAAATTTCAATGGAGGAAACCATAACGGAGGAAATTATCAAGGGCCACCAAGGCCGGGTAACAACTAGGATATCTTCAGAATGGCGTGCCCAAAGCACAGCAGAAACGGTAGGCCGGCTAACCACTCATTGGAACAGTGCGCGGACCTACAAAGATGGAAGAAGGAGGAAGTAAACAAAGCCATGCGAGGTGCAGGGAGGGGAGGAGGACCGGGTCCGGGTGGAAACCCGGGCAACGGCCCACCCCCAGCCGGTAACCCGGCAGGCGGAAATGTCGTGGGATAATCACGGCAGATGTTACCAGGGGTAACTGATCTTGGGGCAAGTCGACACCGGCGTTCGGGAGAGGGTTTAGCTCAAAGGAAAACATGGTGTAACTCGATCTGATAGCCGGCTGTTGAAGTCGCCGGATCTCTATTCTCGATATGATAACACGACTCGAGGATTACACTGGATACTTGATACCAAACGATATTACTAGGGTTCTTAGATCTCTCGTTCAAACTATACCCGGGGGTCGGTTTATATAGCACCCGTACCCCCTAGCTTATTCTACAAGGCACACCCGGGTCCTACCCAGACACGGCGTGCTAACTCTAACTTTCCTTTACAACACCCATAATCCGGGTCACTAGGCCCACGAACTTGGGCCTCCACAAACATCTTTATTATTAGCCGGATCCTACACTCCATCCTTTGGGCCGGGTTATTTCCCGGAGCCTGGCATACCGGGTTAGCATCCCCCCGTCAGTAGTCCCCAGAATAGCCTGGGCTTCATGGATCTCCTTGAAGCGCTTGCTATTCCCTGCAAAGATACCGATCATACGGGCGTACGAAAACTGAGTTAAGAGGTTGTGATATTCAGCTAGGCCTCACTCCATGGTGGCCATGTAATAACCCGGACCTTTCCTCCATATACTTAGGTTCAAATTCCTAGGTCCAGACCACAATAAGAAATGACAAGATCTCATGCTTGATAACCAGTCCTGTCATTACGGACGAATCCCTTCCTTCTTCTATCCCAATGCCTTGCCTGACGCATATCTTGCGAAATCTTCGTGGATAATCATTACCCCGCGGTTCCCGGCTTCTAGCCGTTAAGATAAGCTCACCCTTGCCTTATAAATAGCGCTTAGAGGGTAACCCTAAGCCCATCACCACGCCACAATTCCCCCTCTCCTTCATTGCTCCTAACACCTTCGCGGCACCACCGTGAAGAACTCGTGCCTGCTACTGACGCAAGACTAACAGCGGCCGCGCCCGCCCTCGAATCGCCTCGCGCCGCCGTCAAGCGCCACCTTTATACCTCCATTCCTCCCATTCGAGCCGCACCGCTCGTCGCCATCACATTAAGCCCCAATCTCCTCGGTAAGCTCTTCGCAACCAATTAATTCAGCCTCGCAACCTTCAATTCATCCAAGATCAGATCTAGGTCATTCCGCGAGTTACTTGTCCGATTGCACCAGATTAGATCGATTCAATGCTCGCCAACCCCTTTAATTGCCTGCCTGATAGTCACAAATGATCCTCCAACCATTATTGATCACCAATTTTACTTAAAAATCATCCGCGAACTTTTCCATCTAGATCCGTTCCTCCCCTGTTTTCCGCTTATTGCATTAACACCCGGAAAAACCCTCCTTTTCCAGCTATTTCATTTGCGGTACAAATATGGGCAACCATCCGTCATCCCCAAATACCTTTTCCTACGTAAGTGACCAACAATTTCCGCAAGTGTGCTCAATACCCGGACAGCTCTCAACTTCGTACCTTCTTGATACCTTATACTCGGATATTCCAACTTTCCCGGGTCTTATTTCATACATCTTTTCTTTTTGCGTTTTGCAGGCTGACCCCATGGCTCCCAAGCGACAAGGAAAACAGCCGGCTCAAGCGAGGACCACCCAAGCCCTATCCGCCAACTGGGGGCGTTCCACAACCACGAAAGCCAAGTTGGACGAACTTGCCGAGTTAGGCACCCTCCCCTCTCAGAAAGACATCCACTGGAGGGTACCGGGTAACGAAACTCATCCCACTCCCACAGAAGACGAGGTAATCTGCTTTGTAGAGCATGTGACCCGAGGATTTCGTCCTCCGGGTCACCCTTTCTTTAGGGAGGTCTTAGACCACTATGGACTCCGGGTGTTCGACATAGGGCCTAACTCTATGCTGAACATTACCCATTTCATTGTTCTATCTGAGTCGTATCTATGCATGCCACCAAGCCTGACTCTTTTCATTGAGTTATTCCAGTGCAAACCGTGCCGCGAAAGCGGCGACGGAGCGCTTCTCACTTGCGGCGGGGTGTCCATCCAACGCCGTAGGAATTCTTTAATGCCAACCCTGAACCTGCAATCCCACGCCAAACATTGGCAGTTATCCTTCTTTTACTGCCGCGATACCTCCCCTGACAGCGAAAAGAAGCTGCCGGGTTACTCAGAGACCCCCCTCAAACCTTCCGAGTCTTTCAGTGCCTTTGCACCAGACTCGGACAGGGAGGCAATCCTTCCTGCACTAGCCAAAATAGCCATTCTCTCGGCCCAAGGCCTCATAGGGCTCAATTTAATAAAGACATGGGTCGACTTCCGAATCCAACCTAACTCCATTCGCACCAAATTGATGTGCGAGTATTCGGGGCACACCACAGATGCACTCCGCTATTCCACCAAAAGCTTTGCGACCGGTGACACTATCAAGACCATCAAGAGCTTCTCAACAGAAAAACTGGAGGTGATAAAGGGCATCGCCGGGTTACCCCCGTTTACACGGGAAAACCCAGCCCCAGCGGTAATACCCGGCTCTCATAACTTGTTTCCACATTTCAACCTGATACTGTTTCCAAGCCTTAATCGTATCTCTTTACCTTAGGCTGACGACCCTTTCTGGAGGGTTGAACCATCCCCCCCCCCCCCTCCAGAGACCCGGAAGAGGAGGACGAGGTGGCTGACGATAGTGAAGGTACCTACTCAGAATCTGCATATTTTTACTTGCATTACTTTCCTCTCGTCTGTCCTTTCTCCAATGAATACATATCTGGTTCGCAGGGTTGGAGGACGAAGGTGGAAACAATGAGGATGATCCGGAGAGAACCGAGTCTGACCCAGAGGCAACAGTCGGAGCCAAGAGGAAAGACAGGGGGACTGTGTCCAAGGTTCCTTTTTCCTCATTATCTTCTGAACCTTACTCCTTTGACGTCATGCGACGACTTAACCATCAGTTATCAAATTCGTCGTGCTTGAAGGATTCTTTCCCAGCCAAGCGCCGAGTAACTCGGAGCTCCCCGGGTGAAGACCCCCTTAACCCGGGCATCTCTACTCCCTCGGTCCCTCGTGGCAATGCTCCTCCGTCTCGTTCTCCCAGCTCTCCTCAGCGCCATCCTTCTCCTGACCACCCATGTGCCGGGCAATTCCAGGTTCCCCCAGTGGTTCCTGTGGAGACCTCATCTGCTTCCAGTGGCGAGCTCCCGCCGGATTACACCGTAAATGCCGGGTAAGTTTTTGCTACACCATTTCTTTTTGCATCTGACACGCTTTCATTCAAACCGCCATCATTATTAACAACTGCCTTTTCTCGTCTTTCCTTCAGAGCTCAAGTCACCATCAGTGACCCGGAAAATATTGAAACGGATAACCTCCAGGAGAAGCCGACTGACGATGCAGACGCCGCGACTGGTGGTGATACGGCACCTAATCGGGAACAGGGCCCTCTGAGCAATACAGATCTCCGAACCGTCGGATCCCCTTCCTTATCGGAACCAGTAGACGAGGAGATAGAAATCCTTGATACAAAGATGGGTTCTCCTAACCCGGATACTCAAACTGTCCGGGTCTCCACTTCAACTGCGAGGAGAACCCCCCTACCATATGACCAAGCTGCCGGCTCTTCCGGGACTCATTCCGATGAGTTAACGTTTGCCCAGATGCTGGAAACTCTGCGCACTTTAAGAGCTAACGAAGAAAACATCCTGGGGGCTTTAATAACCAAACATGAGGTAAGCTGAACTAATGTTGCTTGTATCTTTGTCCAGTCCCCAAGTTCCGAGTGAGTTCATTCATGACTTGCTCGGGACTTTATTATACCAATGACTGATAACCGTCCTCTTCTATCCGACTAATACTTTTTGACATCCGTGCAGTCTTTCGTGACTCAATATGAGGAGAAAATTGCAGACGCCGCCAAGCTCATTGAAAAGGAGATATCTTTACGTGAAGCAGCCGAGTCTGAAGCTAGGAGGAATAGGCAACTAATGAAGAAGTATCGAAAAAGGGCTCACAAAGCCGAAGATGATCTGACAAGCCTTTCCGTCCAAATATCTGATACTTATCGCGCTTTGCTTGGTATGCTTTCTTCTCCGGGTTTATCCTTTTGACAAATAGTAAAAAATATTCCAACTTATACCTTCATATTACTTTAGGCCCGGACGAAGCCATGCCGGATGAGGATGACATTGCCAAGCTAAAAAGCATAAAGAGTGTTATCCGGCAGCTGTGTGGCGGAACCAGATGGATCTTGGAAGAGTTAAGGTGGCCGGGTAAAGGGCATGTTGATCTGAAGAGGATGCTGGACGCCTTCTCCACTATTCCTGAGTGGATTTGGCACTGGAAGCGCTCGTCCTGCCGGGTTGGAATGACCCGGGGGCTGGCACTCGCCAAGGCTTACTTCCCCAAGCTCGATCTGGCAAAGCTCATGGGCGGCTTCCCCGAGTTCAAGCTTGACGGTTCAAGATTCTCGCGAAAGGATTTTCAGGCTGTGCAGAAGGAAGTCCACTACCCGGCTAGCGTGATTGCTGATGAGTTGGACATTAATACTCTTGTCCCAGCGTATGATGCTGCTGGTGTGGCGATTAAGTCGGCTCCTCCCGAACCATACGACATTATGGCTCGGTGGAAGGAAGAAGCTGCTGCGTTTAGGGCCGAAGCCGCCAAGAAGCGAGCTGAAGCCGGCTCTGCCCCTGCGACCTCAACACCAGTTGCTCCCCCTCTGGCACGGGCTGATACTGCTGATCCAGGCGCTGCTGTTACCACTGATGGTGACAAGGGCAAGGCCAAGATGGGCGCTGAGTGACATTTGATCTGTAATGCCTTCTTTTATGTGCCGGTTGGTCAGTATGCTGCGTAAACAGTTATATTATGGGTGGTGCGCCTGTGCACCTTTGATATCTTTTCATCTGGATTTTGTAATGCATACTAATATCTTGATACGCTTTATGTCTCTGCCGGCCTTTTTGAACTTGTCAAATATTGAACTCCTCTGTTCTCGATACCCGGCTTTCTTTATTGTTCCTTATGTGAAAACTCGATTTCCGGGTCTCATGAATATTGGTAGGCGAATTCACTTTTAAGTCCCCAAGTCCCGAAGACTCGGATACTTGGGTTTCTAGAATTCTATTAGTGGGAAAATTCCTTCTTTTTTTTTCAAGATTTCAAGTCACCCGGACCCGAGTCTTCGTGTCCAGGATGTTTGAACCTGAAAGGAGAAATAAGTGCCCACTGCTCAATTCACAAAGTTCCCTGAGTTGTGTCACATAGGATTTGAAGTTATGCTTAATAATCGTTGAGTTTCCAGCTATTTAGCCTTGTACTCTGCATAACTTGTGGTTTAGATGACCCTTTTGACTATCTTGTACTGTAAGCCGGCTTTCGCGTGGATATCATGTTGTTACATCTATACGAAAACGTAGTCACTCAAGCCCCGTCGGGTTTCATGATTGACTGTAATCGTAAGCGAACGAATCATGCCATTTTAATGCGAGTCACATCGAGCTTAAGTAAGAATAGCCAAGGAATTTGGACTTCTTTGTCCGGTTATAAGATTGTAGCCGTACTCGTTTGCGAGTAATCGGCCCTTATAACTCATAGGCATCATGGCCGGGTCTTTGAGTTTGTAACTGTGCTTTTCAAGCGACCAGCCCCCAAGACCTAGATATACACATCGTGTTGAGAATAAATAACCTGATAATAACCATCTCTTTTCTTGATAATCACCTCTTTTCTTGATATGAAAAACCTAGGTCAGCAGGCCGCCTCATTAAAAACCCGTCCAGTCCCAAAAGGTACCCTGGACAGGAAAAGAGTACGTCTGAAAACCTGCTGCCCATTACATCGTGCAATTCCACTTGCTGCTATGATACTTTTTAAGTATAATATGGACGCAGCTGAGCCACGTTCCATGGTCTATCTCTTTCTTGCATAGATGAAGTGGTATGTGCGGTGTCGTTAACTGTAGCCGACTCTTCCCTTGCATCTATCAAGTAGTACGATCCGTTATGCAGATTCCGGCTTACGATAAATGGTCCTTCCCATGGTGGTGATAATTTGTGCTTTCCCTCATTTGACTGGACCAGGCGCAGAACCAAGTCTCCTTCCTGGAATACCCGGGTTTTCACGCGCCGGCTATGATACCTCCGTAGATCTTGCTGATATATGGCTGACCTTTCCAGGGCTTGTTCTCTTTGCTCTTCTAACATATCTACGGCGTCCTGCCGGGTTTTTTCGTTCTCCACTTCGATGAAAGCTGATACGCGCGGTGAATCATGGATAATGTCACTCGGTAACACCGCCTCCGCACCATAAACCATGAAGAAGGGCGTCATCTGGGTGGACCTGTTAGGTGTAGTGTTGATACCCCAAACCACAGAGGGAAGTTCTTCGACCCATGCACCAGCAGCCCTGACACAGGGGACTCGTAATCGTGGTTTTAACCCGCGAAGCAATTCCTGGTTTGCTCTCTCCACTTGTCCATTGGCCTGCGGGTGAGCTACCGATGCAACATCAAGCCGGATGCCATTGATGCCACAGAATTTTTCCATCTCACCAAGGGACATGTTGGTTCCATTATCGGTAATTATGCTATGGGGATACCCGAACCGGTAAATAATCCTTTTCAGGAACTTGACTGCTGTAACTGCTTCGCAATTAGTAACTGGCATAACTTCAACCCACTTGGTGAACTTATCGATGGCCACCAAGAGGTGTGTCTTCTTGCATGGTGACATATGAAAAGGGCCAACCATGTCCATGCCCCAGACGGCGAACGGCCAGGTTAACGGGATGGTCCGTAACTCCATAGCCGGCACATGGGTTTGGCGAGCGTACCTTTGACATCCGTCACACCTTGCCACCAATCGTTCCGCATCCGCTAGAGCCGTGAGCCAGAAAAATCCGTGTCGATAAGCTTTAGCCACAAGAGACCTTGTGGATGCATGATGTCCACAATCGCCTTCATGAATTTCCTTGAGAATCTGTCGGCCTTCCTCTGGCGCTACGCATCGCAAAAAGACTCCTGTTGCGCTTCTCTTGTATAATTCTCCGTTTATGATAGAATATCCTTTTGCTCGCCTCAATATTTGCCTTGCTAGTACCTCCTGTTCTGGTAACTCGCCCCGTGATAGGTAGGCCAGGTAAGGCTCCGTCCACTCGGGAACGGCACGTACCGTGGCCACGAGCTCCAAATCCGGGTCTTGATTTGCCAGTTCTTCCTCAGACTCGGTTTTAACTGATGGTCGCCATAACTCATCCAGGAAAACATTAGGTGGGACCGGCTCTCTGCGCGAGCCGAGTCTGGCGAGTGCTTCTGCTGCCTCGTTTTTTCTTCTGTCTATGTGCTCCACCTCATACCCGGAAAAACACCCGGCGACCCTATCGACCTCCCTGCGGTATGCTGCCATAGTTGCATCCTTTCTGTCCCAAGTTCCTGATACCTGTTGCACCACAAGATCCGAATCTCCGAAGCATCGTATCCTTTTAATATTCATTTCCTTGGCCACTTTTAAGCCGTGCAATAGGGCCTCATACTCGGCCACGTTATTTGAGCAATCAAAGTGAATTTGCAGTACGTAACTCAATTTGTCTCCCTTGGGCGATGTCAGCACCACTCCAGCTCCTGATCCCTCGTACTGCTTTGACCCGTCGAAGTGCATGGTCCATGACTCGGATTTTGGAACTGTGGTAGCCATGCTTGTATGTGTCCAGTCGTTAACGAAATCAATTAAAGCTTGGGACTTGATTACCGACCTGGGTTCGTAATTTATGTGATAATCCCCCATCTCTATTGCCCATTTGGCTATTCTTCCCGTCGCGTCCGAGTTCCTGATGATATCCGACATTGGTATTGAGCTAACCACTGTTATAGGATGTTCTTGAAAATACGGCTTCAACTTCCTGCTGGCCATAAAGACCCCGAACACCAACTTTTGCCAATGCGGGTAGCGCTGCTTTGCTTCTGATAATACTTCACTGACGTAATAAACCGGCCTCTGAACTGGGTAACCTTTCCCGTCCTCTTTGCGTTCCACGACAACCACCGCGCTAACGGCTCGGGGGCCAGCTGCCACGTATAGCAACATCGGCTCTTTAGGACCCGGCGCCGCTAGTACTGGTGCTTCAGATAACTGCTTCTTTAGTGCTTCAAACGCTTCATCTGCTTCTTTGTCCCATACAAATTTATCTGATTTCCGCAAGAGCCGGTACAAGGGTATTGCTTTTTCTCCAAGTCTCGATATGAATCGGCTCAAGGCTGCTACGCAGCCAGTGAGCTTTTGAACATGCTTCAAATTTTCTGGTTTTTTCAGACTCTGGATGGCCTTGATTTTATCCGGGTTTGCCTCAATTCCTCTCTCGGAGACTATAAAGCCGAGTAACTTCCCAGCCGGAACTCCGAACACGCACTTCGTTGGATTAAGCTTCATCTGGTACCTTCTCAGGTTTTTGAATGTTTCCTTTAGATCGTCGATGAATGTCTCTGCCTTCCGGGTCTTGATAACCACATCATCCACATAAGCATGCACATTGCGCCCAATCTGGTCTTCGAAGCACTTCTGAATACACCGTTGATAAGTTGCGCCCGCATTCTTCAGTCCAAACGTCATATTTTTGTAGCAAAAGGCTCCAAAAGGGGTTATGAACGACGTTTTCTCCCAGTCTTCCCTTTTGAGCTTAATCTGGTGATACCCCGAGTAGGCGTCCAGGAAGCACAGCAAGTCACTCCCGGCCACCGCGTCTATGATTTGGTCTATCCTTAGCAATGCGAAAGGATCCTTTGGGCAATGTTTATTGAGACTTGTGAAATCAATGCACATCCTCCACTCATTTGTCTTTTTCATCACGAGGACCGGGTTTGCTAACCAGTCCGGGTGGAATACTTCCATGATAAAACCTGCAGTTAGCAACCGTGCTATTTCTTCGCCTATGGCCCTTCTTCTTTCCTCGTTCATTTTTCTCAAACCCTGCTTCACAGGCCTAGCCTTGGGATCCACGTGCAAACTGTGCTCTGCTAACTCAGTGGGAATACCCGGCATGTCGCTGGGCGTCCAAGCAAACACGTCCGCATTTGAACGAATGAATTCCACGAGGGCCTTTTCTTGCTCACTTTTCAAATTAGACCCTATAGTGAACTGCTTGGTGGGATCTCCCTCCACGAAATCTACTTTCTTGGTGTCCTGTGCCGCTTTGAACTTCACCCTTTCATCCTCAGAATCCGGCCTTCTCAGTGCTGTGCCATCATCCGGATCTACCTGAGACCGGTAATACTTGAGTTCTTCCTTTCTGCAGGCTTGCTCAGCCATCACCGAATCCCCCTCGTCGCACTCGGCTGCTATGTCCCGGCTCCCCAGTATGGTGATGGTTTGCTTGGGACCCGGGATCTTCAGCTGTAAATATACATAACACGGCCTAGCCATGAACTTGGCGTAAGCCGACCTTCCGAATAGCGCATGATAAGGACTATGCAATTTGACCACTTCGAACATGAGCCACTCTACGCGATAATTATCCACCGATTCTCCGAAAACGACCTCCAATGCGATTTTTCCTTCGGGGCGCGCCGAATGACCCGGCACGATCCCATGGAAAACTGTCGAAGTTCTCTGCAGCTGGGACTCCTTGAGGTTCATGCGCAAGAACGTCTCCCAATACAAGATATTGATGCTGCTTCCTCCGTCCATCAGGACCCTTTTCAACTCGTAACCATTGACCTGTGGCGCCACCACCAATGCCAAAACTCCTGGGCACTCTATTCTCTCCGGATGATCTCTTCTGCTCCATGTTACCTTTTGTTCCGCCCATCTTAGGTACCCCGGCTCGGCCGAGGAAACCGAATTTATTGCTCGCTTTAACGCCTCTTTGTTCCTGCTAGAAGTTCCTGTAGTGTGCACATGATATTGTCCCTTTAAATCAGACGTACGTACCATACCGATGAAGATGTTGATTCGGCCGATTGTCACGACCGATCCGGATTCGAGATGATCCGACTCCGGCCCCCAGCCGGAATCGTCCACCATCTTCTTTCCTTCGTGGTCGTCGTAGATCTCACCGACGACGAGGTTCTCCATGCTTTTCCGAGCTTCTCCCGTGATGTAAACACCTTTGGACGCAGGCCCCACGGTGGGCGCCAACTGTCGTGGGATAATCACGGCAGATGTTACCAGGGGTAACTGATCTTGGGGCAAGTCGACACCGGCGTTCGGGAGAGGGTTTAGCTCAAAGGAAAACATGGTGTAACTCGATCTGATAGCCGGCTGTTGAAGTCGCCGGATCTCTATTCTCGATATGATAACACGACTCGAGGATTACACTGGATACTTGATACCAAACGATATTACTAGGGTTCTTAGATCTCTCGTTCAAACTATACCCGGGGGTCGGTTTATATAGCACCCGTACCCCCTAGCTTATTCTACAAGGCACACCCGGGTCCTACCCAGACACGGCGTGCTAACTCTAACTTTCCTTTACAACACCCATAATCCGGGTCACTAGGCCCACGAACTTGGGCCTCCACAAACATCTTTATTATTAGCCGGATCCTACACTCCATCCTTTGGGCCGGGTTATTTCCCGGAGCCTGGCATACCGGGTTAGCATCCCCCCGTCAGGAAATCCGGGTAACAACCAAGGGGGAGCTGGAGGTTTCCAAGCTAACCCCAAGCAATTGGGACAATATCACGTGCATACTACGGGAACTTCTAACAAGGATAAAAAGATACTGAAAAAAGCGGTAAACTCGGTTTCCTCGGCTGTTCCGAGATACCTGAGATGGTCGGAGCAGGACGTAACGTCGAGCAGAAGAGATCACCCGGAAAGGATAGAACACCCGGGAGTCTTAGCATTGGTGGTTGCACCACAAGTTAATGGTTATGAGTTGAAAAAGGTCCTAATGGACGGTGGAAGTAGCATCAATATCTTATATTGGGAAACCTTTCTACGCATGGGTCTCAAGGAGTCCCAGCTACAGAAAAGTTCGACAGTTTTTCACGGGATTGTGCCGGGTCACTCAGCGTGCCCCGAGGGAAAGATCACATTGGAGGTAGCTTTTGGAGAATCGAAGTACAATTTCCGAGTCGAATGGCTCACTTTCGAAGTGGTTAAATTGCGCAGTCCTTATGACGCGCTATTCGGAAGGCCGGCTTACGCTAAGTTTATGGCCAGGCCGTGTTACGTGTATCTACAGCTAAAAATTCCGGGTCCCAAGCAGACCATCACCATACACGGGAGCCGGGATATAGCAGCCGAGTGCGATGAAGGAGATGCAGCCATGGCGTAGCAAGCTTGCAGAAAATATGAACTCAACTATTACCGGTCTCAAGTAGACCCGGATGACAAGACAACGTTAAAAAGACCAAATACTGAAGATGAGAGAGCGAAGTTCAAGGCAGCACAGGACACCAAGATGGTGGCCTTTGTCGAGGGTGATCCCTCTAAGCAATTTGCTATAGGATCTAACGTGGACAGCGAGCAGGAGAAAGCACTTGTGGAGTTTATTCGTTCAAATCAGGACGTGTTCGCCTGGACGCCTAGCGATATGCCGGGTATCCACACAGAGTTGGCAGAGCACAGTTTGCACGTCGATCCCAAGTCCAGGCCTGTGAAGCAGGACTTGAGAAAGATGAATGAGGAAACAAGGAAAGCTATAGGAGAAGAAATTGCTCGGCTGCTGACAGCCGGCTTTATCATGGAGGTATTTCACCCGGACTGGTTAGCAAATCCGGTTCTCGTGATGAAAAAGACTAAGGGTGACTTCTTTTAAGTTTCTGTTTATGCATAAGCAAGTTTCTGGATTTTGGTGGAAAGAAAGTGCGGTGGGTAGAAGCTCCGAGAAACTGCGTGGAGAGTTCTTTTGCTTTCTGAATATTTGGCTTATTTGGCGGGATGTGTTGTGAGATGTCGGTTATATCCCTGAATTTGATACGTGTACATCTGCTATTTTCATAGAAAATGAGCTAATGAGAAGGTACGAATAATACAAAAGAAAATGATGTTGTAGTATAATTAAGTACATGCTAAAATAAAAAGTAACTTCATTTGCGTCAGAGCCTAGAAAAAAAAATGGTACTGCACGCCATTTCATCGAAGCACAACGAAACCATAATCCATCATTTTTAGAGAGCATCATCTACTAGCTAGTTCACCACCAAAGGATTCTCTAATCAAATCTGTAGAGTATTCTCCATGTAACCATGGCCATCATAAAAAAAAATGGGCAAGAATCGATTGATTGGGTGCAGCAAGAATCAAATCAGCCACCGGTGCCTAGGATGCTGGACATCGGCCGCTGCTAGGCTGCTGTGGACGAGCGTACATCAGCGTAGAAGAGCAGAATCACATCGTTCACCGGCGCCTATGCTGCTGGGCGGAGATGCCGCCGGCGGCCGGCGGCCTGCAGCAGGTCGTGCGGGCGAGGAAGGAGGAAGGGCGGATGCTGGTTGAGAACAAGGAGGAGCAGGTCAGAGTGGGGAGGAGCATGTCGGGGCGGCGTCCGGAGCATCTCGGCCGGAGAGCGGCGGTGGGGATGGAGCTGGGGCTACCGGGGACGAGCGATAGGGCTGGAGATCGGGGGGCCAATAGCTCCTATGCGACAGGTTTCAGTTGAATTGGAAGGAATGCGACGTTTTTCGACGAAATAGCCTACGTGCGACGGATTGGAGGGAGAAAATAGCTCACGGCCGAACATGCATTAAAACCTTAGTCAATTAGTTCCATTTGCGTTAAGACATGTCATAACTAATTTGCCCCCAAATTAATTAGCACCGCATCCCCTCAAACTGCCCGCGCTCGAAGTGAACTGTCCTGCCCGCGCTCATTTCTTCAGCTCTGGCGGCGACGGCGGCGGCAACGGCGGAGCCCCCTTCTCGGCGGCAGCGGATCCGCTCCCCTTTCGGCGGCGGCGGCCATGGTGGTGAGTGTATAGTATAGGCAAGCATCTAGTCCCAATTTCATGTGCCTGTATGTAGATCTGAGCTCTGTTTTGCTTGTTCAAACCGATAGAAGGTGAGAGGTGGCGGCGCGGTGAGAGGAGCCCGTGGTCAGGTCGAGAAGGAGCTGCCAGATTCAGCTTCGAACAGGTAATGCGGCCCCTCCCGCCCTTTTGTTCATGCGATCCTTGCTCTGTCTGACACTGCCGCCTATAATAGAGGGGATGCTGCTGAAACCTTCGAATTTGTAATCAATTTCTTTCCATCGACGGCAAAATTAGTTGATGGTAGCCTTCAGAGTATCCAGAGAGACACAACTGTGAAATGAGAGGTTGATTGTGCAGAGATTGATCCCAATGAGCTACGGTCGATGGAAGAGAATGCAGTTAGGAAATTAGTGGAAAAAATTGGGGAAACAATGCTTTGGGGTCCAGATCAAGAGGTTTCAGTATTGCGGTACGATGATTTCAAAGAAGAGTATGTCAGAATTGAAGATGGTGAAGATATTGTTGATGAAATCGATAGGCAAGAGGGCTAGGCAAACCTCAGGGCTGAATTTTTTGCTGAGCTCGTTGATCTGAATGTTGACTCGAAGGTGGGTTATGTGCCGTCACAGTTGGCTATGCAGGATGCAGATGCTGATTGGGCTTCACAGAGGCATATCGTTCCCATTTTTACTGATCTGACAGTAATAAACGATGGGTCTAATGTAGATGCAGAAGAGAGAAATGTTGCTGTTGTTGATTGGAATGCAGTTGAGTTGGAGGAGCCTACTGATTTGGTCATTGCACCAATTGCTGACACTGAGATGGCCAAACTATTTGGCATTCCAGTCGATGACAGAGATGAGGAGGAGAGGGATGAAGCTAATACAAGTGATAATGATGACAGAGAGTTGAGTGATGTAGATGAACAGTTGATGGAAGATGCTGCAGATGATGTAGATGATGCAAATGATGAAGAGCTGGTGCATGTGTATGACAAGGAGAACCATGTCATTCAAGTGGGGAAGTTGTGGCCAAACATGGAAGAGTTCAGGTTGTCTTTCAAGACTTATGCAGTCAGACATCAGTTGGATGCCAAGACAATTTGGACTGATCGAAAGAAGTTTTATGCTAAGTGCAGAGGTTTTGATGGTAGTGGTAAGAAGGCTTGCAAGTGGTACATATATGCTAGACTGCAGCCTGATGGAAGTACTGTTAGAGTTAACCAAATCCCTTATAAGCATACTTGTCTGACAAGTTCACAGAAAAAATCAAGCATGACATCACAGATTTGGGTTGCAGAAAAGATAACTCCAATTTTGGCCAGAACACCCAACACTACTGCCAAAAGACTCCAAGTAGACTTGGAAAAGTTATACCCCATTAAACTGGCTTATACCACAGTGTGGAAGGCTAAACAAAGAGCAATGAAGCATTTGTATGGTGATTGGGCAAACACATTTAGGCTGCTTTACAATTAAAATAAGTCAAATCTAGGCAGGTGGGTTTGTTTTCTCTTTGGGCCTAATTGTTGGCCCAACTACACTCTTTCGGCCTTTCTTCAACTACTCTTACGGCATGAGAACGAATAAGTTTTTTTCTACTGAAACTGAACTTTGGTGACTGCACTGAAACTGAACTTCAACTGAACATCGAAGGGCATATTCAAATTTAACATCAGACACTTCAATGAAACTAGCACGGCGCACAGATTGCTACCTCTGCATAGCTAACTCAAGTAAAATCTATATTAATCTAGTCCATTCTAACGACGGATGAACAAGAGGTAAACAAAAAACAGAGCAATGATACAGGAATAGAATGCTCCTGACATGAGATTCGCTTGCTTCTGCAAATCCACCATTTGCTTTAAAAACTTCTTGATCTTCTTCAATTCCTCGTTTACTTCGGCCTCCACGGGCAGTCCAGCAATAGGGCGCGTGATCCTCGCTGCGGCCCTCCTCTGCCCGAGCTGACATCGGGAGCAAACCCACCTAGATTTGGATCTTCAATGTGGCCCTCAAATTCAAGCCTAGCAACGTACTGATCGATCCACTCAAAGTGCGAACATTTCTTCAGCATCTGTAGCAGTAGACATGAATCTAGATCCCAAAACTGAGGAGAAAAAAACGCGAATTGGAATGCCAAATACTCCTATCATCTCTCTCCTCCTCATCGCAGTTTTAAGATCTTACCTTGCCATCCCGTCCCATCATGGGAATGCTCAAACAGGACACAAAATGGCGCCCCAGATTCCCATTCTCGTCAGTTTCACTGACCCTCCGCTTCAGAGCCTCTGGCCGTGGGCATTCCGGGCACCTTGTCATCGGAACTGCACCGTACTCTGGCCATCTTGACTGCGTGCCGGAGGAGCTGGACATCCCGTGCGCCGTCGCCGGAGACGAGGAAGAATGGGGAAAGGGGAAGAAATGGCACATACACTAGCTCGGGCACGGGCGCAGCCCTGTTTTAGATTCACTGTGGTGGGTCCCGCGCTGCTGACATGGATAAGTTGTGGGGCACAGGCGCATCTCTGTTTTAGAATCCGTGAGGTGGGTCCCATGCTGCTGAGGTGGATAAGTTGTGGGTCCAAGCGTCGCATAACCCTAACAGCTAACCGATCAGCTCCGCTTAAGAACCATGTTGGCCGTGAGCTATTTTCTTCCTCCAATCCATCGCACGTAGGCTATTTCATCGAAAAACGTCGCATTCCTTCCAATTCAACTGAAACCTGTCGCACAGGAGCTATTGGCCCGGAGATCGGGGGAGCCACTCGATTTTCTTTCCTTTTTCCTTTGGTTGACCTGTTCCGTGGAAGAGAGAGTTCAGGAGTGGGGTGGCATTTGGACGTAAATTCACATGTGTGACATGGCTTTTTCCAGTACCGCTTCGCCACCGAGTGGAGATTCTGCGGGAAACTCCTCCCGAGCAGTTTCTTGTTCCACGTACAAAACTTGCTTCTGCGGTGCACAGAAACTGGTAGAATCTGTAGACTTCTTTTGGATTTCTGCTTCCTGGAACCTAGAAGCAGCCCAGAATCCACAAAAGAAGTGTCCCTAATGAGTGGAGGATGTGCATTGATTATACGAGTCTCAACAAGCATTGCCCAAAGGACCCGTTTGCACTACCGAGGATAGATCAGATCATAGACGCAGTGGCTGGAAGTGACCTATTATGTTTCCTGGATGCATATTCCGGGTATCATCAGATCAAGCTCAAGAAGGAGGATTGGGAAAAAACATCATTCATAACCCCTTTTGGGGCCTTTTGCTACAAGACCATGACATTTGGATTGAAGAACGCTGGCGCAACCTATCAACGGTGTATTCAGAAGTGCTTCGAGGACCAAATTGGACGCAACGTCCATGCATATGTAGATGATGTGGTGATCAAGACCAGAAAGGCGGAGACATTTATTGATGATCTAAAGGAAACGTTCAAGAACCTGAGGAGGTATCAGTTGAAACTAAACCCGACAAAGTGTGTATTTGGAGTTCCAGCTGGGAAGTTACTCCGCTTCATCATTTCTGAGAGAGGAATTGAGGCAAATCCGAATAAAATCAAAGCTATCCAAAGTCTGAAAAATCCGGAAAATTTGAAGCATGTTCAGAAGCTCACAGGGTGCGTAGCAACCCTGAGCCGGTTTATATCCAGACTCGGAGAAAAGGCAATACCCTTGTACCGGCTCTTGAAAAAATCCGATAAATTCGTTTGGGATCAAGAGGCGGATGAGGCATTCGAGGCACTAAAGAAGCAGCTATCTGAAGCACCAGTCCTAGCAGCCCCGGGTCCTAAAGAGCCCATGTTGCTATACATAGCAGCTGGCCCCCGAGCGGTTAGTGCAGTAGTTGTAGTGGAACGTAAAGAAGATGGGAAAGATCACCCGGTCCAGCGGCCGGTTTACTACATAAGCGAGGTATTATCAGAGGCAAAACAGCGCTATCCACATTGGCAAAAGTTGGTTTTCGGGGTCTTCATGGCCAGCCGGAAACTGAAGCCGTATTTTCAGGAACACCCCATAACAGTGGTTAGTTCTATACCAATGTCGGATATCATCAGAAAATCGGATGCAACAGGTAGAATAGCCAAGTGGGCGATCGAGATGGGGGATTATCACATCAACTACGAGCCCAGGTCAGCAATCAAATCTCAGGCTCTAGTTGATTTCATTACCGATTGGACTCACACATGCATGCCCACCATGGCTCCAAACTCCGAGTCTTGGATAATGCACTTTGATGGTTCCAAGCAATACGAGGGATCCGGAGCTGGAGTGGTGCTAACATCACCCAAAGGAGACAAGTTGAGCTACGTGCTACAGATTCACTTTGATTGTTCCAACAACGTGGCCGAGTATGAGGGCTTATTGCATGGCTTAACGGTAGCCAAGGAGATGAACATTAAGAGGATACGATGCTTTGGAGATTCGGGCCTTGAGGTACAGCAGGTCTCAGGAAACTGGGATAGAAAAGATGCAACTATGGCAGCATACCGCAGAGAGGTTGATAAGGTTGCCGGGTGTTTCTCCGGGTATGAGGTGGAGCACATAGACAGAAGAAAAAACGAGGCAGCAGACGCACTCGCCAGACTCGGCTCGCGCAGAGAGCCGGTTCCACCTAATGTTTTTCTGGATGAGCTATGGCGACCATCAGTTAAAACCGAGTCTCAAGAAGAACTGGCGAATCAAGACCCGGATCTGGAGTTCGTGGCCGCAGTACGTGCTGTCCCCGAGTGGACAGAGCCGTTCCTGGCCTACCTATCACGGGGCGAGTTACCATAGCAGGAGGTATTAGCCAGACAAATTCTGAGGCGAGCAAAGGGATATTCTATCATCAATGGGGAGTTATACAAGAGAAGTGCAGCAGGAGTCTTTTTGCGCTGTGTAGCACCAGAAGAAGGCCGACAGATCCTCAAGGAAATCCATGAAGGTGATTGTGGGCATCATGCATCCACAAGATCCCTTGTGGCCAAAGCTTATCGACATGGTTTCTTCTGGCTCACGGCCCTAGCAGACGCGGAGCGATTGGTGGCAAGGTGTGACGGATGTCAAAGGTACGCTCGCCAAACGCATGTGCCGGCTATGGAATTGCGGACTATCCCGTTAACCTGGCCGTTCGCTGTTTGGGGTATGGATATGGTTGGCCCTTTTCACGTGTCACCTTGCAAAAAGACACATCTCTTGGTGGCTATTGATAAGTTTACCAAGTGGGTTGAGGTTATGCCAGTTACCAACTGTGAGGCAATTACAGCAGTCAAGTTCCTGAAAAATATTATCTATCGGTTCGGGTATCCCCGCAGCATAATTACCGACAATGGAACCAACATGTCCCTTGGTGAGATGGAGAAATTTTGTGGTAACAACGGAATCCGGCTTGACATAGCTTCAGTGGCCCATCCACAGGCTAATGGACAAGTGGAGAGGGCAAATCAAGAGTTGCTTCATGGATTAAAGCCACGATTGCGAGTTCCGTGTATTAGAGCTGCTGGTGCCTGGGTTGAGGAGCTACCTTCAGTGGTTTGGGATATCAACACCACACCTAACAGATATACTCAGATGACACCGTTCTTCATGGTTTATGGTGCAGAGGCGGTGCTGCCGAGTGATATTATTCATGACTCGCCTCGAGTATCGGCTTACGTCGAGGTGGAGAACGAGAAGACCCGGCAGGACGCCGTGGATATGCTATAAGAGCACAGGGAACAAGCTTAGGAGAGATCAGCCATATATCAGCAGGATCTGCGGAGATATCATAGCCGGCGCGTGAAAACCCGGGTCTTCCAGGAAGGAGACCTGGTTCTGCGCCTGGTACAATCAAAGGAAGGAAAACACAAGTTATCACCGCCATGGAAAGGACCGTTCATCATAAGCCGGAATCTGCACAATGGATCATATGACTTGATAGATGCAAGGGAAGAGTCGGCTACGGTTAACGACACCACTCATACCACTTCATCTATGCAAGAGAAATAAAGACCATGGAACGTGGCTCAGCTGCGTCCCTACTATACCTAGTATAGACTAGATTCACAAGTGGAATTACACGATGTAACAGGCAGCAGGTTTCAGACGCACTCTTTTCCTATCCAGGGTACCTAAGGCGACTGGAGGGTTTTTAATGAGGCGGCCCGCTGACCTAACTTTCTCATATCAATAAGAGATGGTTAAGCAACATATCGTTCTTTTTCTTGTGTTTTTTTATCAAGTTCTTTTTTTTTCTGTTATGTTTTTTCTTTTCTTCCAGGTAAGTATTATTTATTGTTCTTAGTATATTAGTTTATTTAGTAAGCTGCATATATTTAGGTCTTGGGGGCTGATTGCTTGAACAGCACAGTTACAAACTCAAAGACCCGGCCACGATGCCTATGAGTTATAAGGGCCGATTACTCGCAAACGAGTACGGCTGCAATCTTATAACCGGACAAAGGAGCCAAACTTTCTTGACTTTTCTTACTTAAGCTCGATGTGACTCGCACTAAAGTGGCATGCTTTGCTCGCTTACGATTACAATCAGCCATGATGCCCAATGGGACTTGCCTGACCCTGTTTTCGTATAGATGTAACAACATGATTATCCACGCGAAAGCCGGCTTACAGTACAAGAGAGTCAAAAGGGTCATCTAAACCACAAGTTATGCAGAGTACAGGGATAATAGCCGGAAACTCAAAGTTTATTAAGAATAACTTCAAAACCTATGTGAAACGGCTCTAGGTTTTGGGCTTAGCAGAAACAACTCGTTTTCTTTGAAAACCCGCACACCCTAGACTCGGAATTTCGGGTCCTGGGGACTGGGGAATTTGAAAAAATATACAAGTTGCTTAGCTATTAAGCTCATAAATCCAAAAATCCGAGTCTTGGGGACTTGGGGACTTAGAGAAGTCCACCTTTCAAAGCCCATGAGACTCGGAAACCGAGTCTCACAAAAGGAACCATAAAGACAGTCGGAATATCAAGAATAAATAAGCTCCAAAGCAGACAAGTATTAAGATCATCCAAAGGCTAGAAGGGCCACGAAAGCTATTAAGGTTTCAAAACGTATTTACATGATGCGGTGGTAGTATCAAAAGTGCACAAGCGCACTATCAAAAGAATATTTGTTTTCACGAGAGCATTGAACGAACAAGGCATTAAGATGGCATCTGTCTACTCGGCCTCCTGAGTCGGGTCTACACCTTTGCCCTTGCCCTCCGGGTCTTGGTCCTAGGTTCGCTCTTCATCTTTCCCAGCATCGTCACCCGGATTTTCAGCATCAGGACGGACAGGCGGGCAGACAGCCGGCGTAGAGGTGGTTGGCTCTGATTCTTACTCGGCCTCCCTCTTCGCGGTCTCTTCCCTCCTCCTGGCCGAATCAGCATTCCATTTCTTCAAAATATCAAAGGGCAGGGGCATAACCTCCTTCACAGCTTTGTCTTCAGCGTCGTATGGAGTCATAAACTTGCTCAGGTCCATGCTATCGGCCAGAGTAGTTGCCGAGTGACGTACCTCGGACTGTACGACCTTGAAATCCTTGGCGACAAACCTGGAGCCATCCGCCTTGAACTCCGGAAACCCGGCTACCACCTTTGCCGGCTCAAGCTTAGGAAAGTAAGCTTTAGCCAGCATAAGTGCCCGGGTCATGCCAACTCGGCATGCCGAGCGTTTCCAGAGCTCAATCCATGCAGGGACAGTGGAGCACGCCTGGATAAGGGTTTCCTCACCTTGATATCCCTCAGTCGGCCACTGCACGGCATCCAGTATCCACTTGGTGCCGGCGCAGAATGTCCGGAGCACAGTCTTCAAGTTTTTACCTTTTTTTGACATCATCTTCTTCTGGGGCCACAAGGTTAGAGCCTACAGTTGAAACAGTAAAGGTCACATCAATAATCCCGGGTATCATGAATCAAGACACAAGCCGAGTCACGAAAGCAATCAGCGGCAAAAATCTTACCAAGTAAGACGCGATAAGTATCGGTAACTTGGTCCGATAACTTCTTCAGCGCGGCTTGAGCAGTGGTGTACTTTTTCTTGTATTTTGTAACATATTTCTTCAAGGCTTCCACCTCAGCCTCAAGGGCCTCCCTCAGTTTTACCTTGGTAACCAGAAGTTGATTGGTCTTGGCCAACATTTCCTCGGACCGGGTAGTCTGTGCCTGTAAGGTATAAAAACATAAACATTAGTCGGATATCATAATAAGCCGAGTATTGCAGGGAGTACCGAGCACAACTTCGACGAGTTATACTCGGAACTTGGGGACTAGGTGGATACTATGAGATATCAATTGATGATTACCTGGTGCTCCACTGCCATGCGCTCTAACATACTCCTCTCTGAGGCCTTCATGGCGAGGAGGGCACTCATCATTTGGTCAAAGGTGTGGTTGCCCAAGCCGGAAGACCCGGGATCTTGGTAACTCGGAGATGGGGTTCTATCCTTCATAGGGGAAGGCACCCGAGTCGTCTGAGTGTTGGAGTTTGGTTCACCTCCCCCCGTGCCCAAGGTCACGGCCTCGTCCTCCTCGCGTGCATGCGAGGCTATCGGGTACTCGGCTTCTTGATCAGCCGGGTTTGTTGGTGGCACTTGTTGTTCTTCTTCGCCGCCAGCTGCGGCCGTCATATCATCAATCGGGTTTTCCTTACCCGGGTCATCGGTCTCCATATTTTCCTGGTCACTGATAGTGACCGTAGCTCTGTGGGCAGTATAAGTAAGAAGTTAGCTTGCAGCTGGAGAAAATTGTGGAAAAGTGTTAGAACATCGGGAAAAGAACCTTACCCAGGATTCACCATAAAGTCCGAGGGGAACTCGTTGCTAGACCCGGACGAAGCTGAAAAACATCGAGAAAGTAAGACATGGAACTGCCCTGCTAAGGGGTGGTTTGGAAAAGGAAAACTTTGATATTCAAGAAAAGATTAGGTGGATACCAGCGCGTCGAGCTGGGGATGATGGAATACCCGGGTTAAGTGCGCCTTCACCCGGAAAGTTCCGAGTCATTCTGCGCTTGGTCACAAGCGGATCCTGCAAGTACGGCCAGTTGGATAACTCTCGGTTTAGCTCGCGCATGCTAGCAAAGGAGTATGGTTTAGAAGCAAGGGAGCGGTATGGAACCTTAAAGACGACCCCTCGGGGTTTCCTCTTTGATCCAACCTTGACTGCCGGCTCAGCGTCATCTTCATCGCTTTGTGTTTCTACCCCGCCTTCCGGGTCTTCTTCCTCGTCCTTGTCCTCTAGCCCTGAAAGTTATCAAGGCATACAGTCGGAAAAACAGGAAATGTATAGCAGCGAGCTCGCAAAAAATAAGTAAGAATCGGAATGTACCTTCCTCCGAGTCAACTGCGTCCTCTTCCTCCTCTGGATTTTCGGAGTTAGGGGGATTTTTAATGTTCCAAAAGACGTTATCAGCCTAAGACAAAGGCACAAGGGTAAGAGTAACAGTTATATCGAGCGAAAGCATGAAAGTGAAAGAATAAGAACCGGATTTTACCTCGGGAGCTAGATTCTCGCGCGTAAAAGGATCTAACCCGGCTATGTTCCGGATCACTTCCAACTTCTCCGTCAAGAATCCCTTGATGGTCTTGTTGGTGTCGCCGACCGGGTAATTCTTAGACGAATATCGGAGAGAATCCGTAGAGTGCCCCGAGTATTCGCACATCAGTTTCGAACGGATAGAATTGGGCTGAATGCGGAAATTGACCCATGTCTTGACCAAGTTAAGCCCAAGGAGACCTTGGGCCGAGAGGACAGCTATCTTAGCTAGGAGAGGTTGGATGGCCTCCCTGTCCGAATCAGAGGCAAAGGCGTTGAAAGACCCGGAGATATCTAGGAGACCCTCCGAGTCGCCGGGTGGGGAGGTGTCTCGGCAATAGAAAAAGGAAAGTTGCCAGTGTTTAACGTGGGAATTGAGATTGAGAGTCGGCATTGGTGAATTCTTGCGGCGCTGGATGGAAACGCCGCCGCAAGCCAGAAGCGCCCCGTCACCGCTTTCGCGGCACGGTTTACATTGGAAAAGTTCGATGAAAAGAGCCAAATTTGGCGGAATGCACAAATAAGACTCACAAAGGACGATGAAATGGGTAATGTTCAACATAGAGTTAGGCCCTATGTCGAACACCCGGAGGCCATAGTGGCTTAAGACCTCGCGGAAAAAGGGGTGACCCGGAGGGCGAAACCCCCGGGTCACATGCTCGACGGAGCATATTACCTCGTCAGCAGCAGGTGTAGGCCGGGTCTCGTCACCCGACATTCTCGAGTGGATATCTTCCTGAGGGGGGAGGACCGCTAACTCGGCCAGCTCCTCCAGCTTGGCCTTGGTGACAGTGGATCGCGCCCGGTTGGCGGATATTGATTGGGTCATCCTTGTCTTAGCCGGCTGCTTCCCTTGCTTCTTGGGAGCCATGGGTTCAGTATGCAAAGCACAAGACAAAAAGGTATAAGACATGAGACTCGGAAGTTGTGGATTTTCCGAGTGTTGGCAAACAGTATAGAAATTATGAACTATCCGGGTATCGACAAAGCAGTACGGAAATCGTTGGACATCTAAGCATCAGTGAACCATTGTAAGAGGAGATTGATTGCTTGTATATCTAGTGCAAGTAAAAGAACCGGGAGAGGTGGATTTCCCGGGTATCAATAATGGCCGCGGAAATTTTGGGCGGACTGAATCCAGATTGGAAAATTTGTGGATGATTTCGTTGTGAAATTAATGACTACGAGCAACAGGAGAGTGAAGTGGGATCAATACTCAAGCGATTGGATGGGCTAGCGTGTATCTATACGATTTAATCCGGCGCGGGGCAAGAAATGGCCCGCGGTTGACCTAGATCTAATCTAGATCAGATGGAGAAATTGCGAGATTGAATCAAGGGAGCAAGAAGCTTACCGGAGTGGATTGGAGCAGAGCGTGACGGCAGCAGATGGCGCAGTCCTGATGCTCCTTTGCGACTCCCGACGAGCAGGTCGAGGGCGCGGCGGCGGAGATTGGCGGCGGCGCGGGAGGAGCCGTAGAAGAACGTAACCGGCGGCGGCTTTGCTCCGGCGGCGTGCACGAGGTCTCCGTGGTGGCGCTCCGCGAGTTATGGTGTGGAAGTACTGGTGAGGAAGAAGAAGGAGAACAAATGGACCGTTGGGGTTAGGTCACCCCCTAGGTACCTATTTATAGGTACGGGTGGGTAAACCTAGGCCAACGGGCGGGAATCGGAAATTTCGGGATAAGGGATACCCGTCCTGGTTTTCTGGGATATGCGTTAAGTGTTGGACGGGATATCCGGAACGGATGTGAAGCAAATCTTTCCCGCGATACCTCGATTGATTAACGAGTGAAGTAAGCCGGATCTTTGGCATTTTCATCAGGGCACTGACCTGGAAAAGTAAACAATGGACTTGGAGAAAGCCGGGTTATTATATGGCCACCATGGAGTTAGGCCTAGCTGTTTATCAAAGCAATCTAACCCGACCTCTTTGAACTTGTATGTTTGTTATTTTTGCAGGGAATAGCATGCGCTTCAAGGAAGGTCCCGTGAAGCCCAAGCTATTCTGGGGACTACTGATGGAGGGATGATAACCCGGTAGGACAATGCCAAGGAGTAACTCGGCCCAAAGGACGCTGCGCAAGACCCGGCTTAGAGTAAAGGAGTTTCTAGAAGGCCCAGGAACGTAGGCCTCGTAACCCGGATTGTGGGTTCCGATAAGGAAGTTTAGGGTTTATAAGCAGTGTACGGGTAGGATTCAGAGTACGCCTTGGAGAGTAGGCCAGGGGGTCCGGATACTATATAAGCCGGCCCCTAGGGTTAGACTAAAGGGGATCCAAGAGTTCGAGCAACATTGCTAGGTATCGAGTATCCAGTGTAACACGAGAGTTAAGATTATATATTTAGATCGGAGACTCGGCGATTTGATTGCCGGCTACCAGATCGCATATCATCATGTTTTCCTTGAGCTAAACCCTCTCCCAAACACCAGAGTCGATTTTCCCCAAGACAAGTTACCCCCAGTAAAGTCTGATGTGATTATCCCACGACAACAGTACTAGTCGTAGAGAGACCCCAGGAAGGGTCCATATACAGAGTAAAACGTCCATCATACTACCTCAGTGAAGAGATGTCATCATCGAAACAATGCTACCTGCATTACCAGAAGCTAGCTTATGGAGTTTACATGACAGTTCGGACATGAAGACATTACTTCCAGGAGCACCCAATCACAATGATGTCTATGCACCATTGTAAGAAAGACTCAACCCCTACAATACAATAGGCCAAGTGGCCAAGTGGGGAATCGAGCTGGGTTCCCATGATATAAACTACGAGATAAGGAAAGCAATTAAATCACAGTTACCCCAAGATTTTGTTTCAGAGTGGCTCGAGTGGAACAACCCAGACTGCCGGACATGTCGAGTAATTGGACAATGTACTTTGACAGGTCCAAACGGAAGAAAGGAGCAGGAGCAGGAGTCGTGCTCACATCTCCCAAAGGCGACAAACTGCTATATGTACTACGGATGAACTTAAAAAATGCATTAAACAATGAAACAGAGTATAAGCACTCATTCACGGGATGAAGATTGCCAAAGCATGTGGAGCTAGCCACTTGACTCGTCATCTAAGGCGACTCGAACCTCGTGGTACAAAAAACCATGAAAAGGTGTGACGCCCCAACTGAAAACATGGCATCATATGGGGAACTCTACGGCAAACTCGAAGGCGAATTTGACAGGTGAAAGCTGGAGCACGTTGGTAGAGTAACTCGGAAGCAAATGCTCTGGAAGCAATCGGGTCCACCTACGCACCCATACGACCCAATGTTTTTTACGGGGATATTGATTAACCTCTATCAAATGCAAGGTAATAGCTACAGAAATAGCTAACACCGAGTGCTAAGAGGCTAGCTCTATTTAGCAGTAAAATGAAGAAGCAGAACCCACACCCATGGACATACCAAAGCAAGTTCATCAAGTTGAAACTACTTGGATGCAGCCCATGATCGATTACATGACACGGCAGGATCTCCCTAAGGATTAGGCAAATTCACGTTGAGTGATGCGTAAAGCAAAAGCATTTACCATCCATGGTGGGAAATTCCACAAGTGCAACATCTCATATATATTACAGAGGTGAGTAACCACGGAAGAATGAAGAGAGATACTACTTGACATTCATCAAGGAATTTTTGGGCACCATGTAGGAAGCATAAACCTAGTTCGCAAAGCATTCAGAGTGGGATTTTATTGGCCAACAATAGAACTCGACGCCAAAGCCATCATATAGCACTGCGAGGGCGTGTCAAATGTTTGCAACAAGACACAATGTTTCTGCCACAGAACTTCACATGATACCACTCGCATGGCCCTTTGAGCATTGGGGGCGCGATATGGTTCGTTCACTCTGCCGATCGTCAAACATGGGATACTGAGAACCACACCAAACAAATCCAAGGAGTACGCACCGTTCTTTATGGTGTACGAAGTAGATACAGTTTGGCCAGCAGAAGTACGACACAACGCTCCCCGGGTAGTCGCCTATAGGGAAGTTGACTCGAATAGGGCACCCAAAGATGCAGTCGATTCTGTAAACGAGGATTGGGACACAAGACTCTTGTGTACAACTGTATACCAGTAAGGCTTATGCAACTACCACACTTGTAGAGTGCATAGAAGTACCTTCAATGTTGGAGATATGGTGTTGTGGCTGAAGCAAGGAATCCATGATAAGCTGACATCTCCATCGGAAGGACCGTACGTGATAGGGGAAGTAATCGGAATGGTGAATATAACCTCAAGGACAAAAAGACAAAGAACTTCTACAAGAATCCGTGGAACGTCTCACATCTACGTCGTTTTTATGCCTAGTTTATCTTACATCAAGTACAATTAGAATAAGGCTACTCTAGCCACCTTTGTTTCCCGCATGAAAAATTACCCTCCACTCAGAGACATTTTCTTTTTTCTGCTTTACAATTTACGACACAGGAAACAACTGCAAATCAACCATAGCCCCACTCGAGTCCAAGGGAAGCCGTAGTCGCACTCGAAACACTTGGGGGTTGCGCAGTAAAAAGTTTAAACAGGAAAAAGGGGTGACTCCTAGCCGCAGTCGCACTCGAAACATTCGGGGGATGCATAACAAAAAGATTAAACAGGAAAAAGGGTTGACTCCCAGCCGCAGTCGCACTCGAACACTTGGGGGCTGTGTGGCGAAAAGTTTAAACAGGAAAAAGGGGTGACTCCTAGCTGCAGTCGCACTCGAGACACTCGGGGTTGCGCAGCAAAAAGTTTAAACCGGAAAAAAGGGTGACTCCCAGCCGCGGTCGCACTCGAAACACTCGGAAACTACGTAGCGAATAGATTAAACACGACAAAGGAATGAATCCCAGTCGTAGTCACACCCGAAACACTCGAGGGCTGCGCAGCAAACAGTTTAAACGGGAAAAAGGGATGACTCCCAGCCGTAGTCGCACTCGAAGCACTCGGGGGCTACGCAATAGTAAGTTAAAACAGAAGTGACTTCTAGCCATTTTTTCTCTTGAGATACTCGAAAGTTGCTTAAGAAGAGGATCAAACGTAAATACATGATCAACCCATGGTCGAGATACTCGAAGGCCGCACGGTAAAAGCCCGGACAGAAATGGACAAGTATACCAAGAATGAAGCACCAGAAGACCGATGCTGACATGATCACACACTCGTTGGGAGACCCCAAGCGGAACGTATGGTGTAGTCTAGAGTAATTTTTCCCCTAGTATGGAACCAGGGTTATTGAACAAGTAGGATTTCATAGTCGTGAAGAAGGTTGCCTTATCAACGGCACCAGAAAAACTACTCGTGTTTAGTTGATGGGAGTGTGGAACTTGCACACAAACATAAACTCTCTCTTTCCCCCATTTCGGAAGATTGTCTATCTTCCGGTCTTTCTGAAAACACGAGAATTAAACGTATAGAGTCTTTAAAAACAATAAAAGTAGAAAATGAAACATCGAGGAAACAATGATGAATAGTCCTTAAAAGAAGTTTTGCAATATGAGGAAGATAGAACTAGGGGTCATAGGTTCACTAGTGGCGTCTCTCCAAAGGAAACAAACATGCTGGGTGAACAAATTACAGTTGGGCAATTGACAAATCATGAACGTATAACAGTATTGTTATGACGAGATAAAGTTCATGGGTTCTAACATTGTAGGCATTACATCAAGGATAAGGACCGGTATCCATCACACATCCATATCTAAAAGTACACCTCAAGAAAGCTATCCAGCAAATCCCTTGATATTAAGTTGCAGCAACGAAATAATTGCTATGTGTGCAACATATAGATGAATTAAGATCAATACGAAATTTAAACAGTGGTCTCATCCGTAGACAAGAGCACCGCTGTTTTCTCCCTAGTGGCAACAATACATCCTCTCTCCGCACGTTTTTGTCACTTGAGCGCAGGTAACAAGGAGGCATGAACCCACTATCTATCATATAAACCCTCTCTTGGAAGTGAAAACAACTACGTGTCCAAGGTAATCATAAACACCGGAGAGCATTGCAAGACAAGATTAAAACTCTCTACAAAAGAAGTGAAGCACCTCAGATTGACATGAACAAAATAATCATAATCTCATGTTTCATCGGATCCCAGCAAACAAAACATGCACAATTACATAACGATGGTCTCGATCATGTGAGGCAGCTCACGAGACTCTAAACATGGAGGCATAGGGGCGAGAACAACCATCTAGCTACTGGTGTGGACCCGTAGTCCCTAGATAAACTACGCACGCATCTGTCTGGAGGCGATTATGGTGATGTAGAGGCCTCCGGCGACGATTCCCCCCTACGATAGGCTGCTGGAGCAGGGCGGCAGAAGCCCTAGATTAGACTTTTTAGGTGATGGTGCCTCTCTGTATGTTTTGTGGACAATAACTCCGTCCCTAACGTTTTTAGGGTTGAAGGCAATTTATGGGTCAAGAGGGGATGAGAGGCGGTGGCCAGGGCTCCCAGGGGCCCACTGGTCATGGCATAGGGGGAGGCCACGCCTGGTGACCACATGGTGGCCCCCTGGCTCCCCCTTCTCTCCTTTGGACTCCGTCTTTGTTCCGGGTAAAAAATGATCTTTGTGGATTTTCAGCCCTTTCCGAGAATATTTCCTTAAGAACTTTTCTGATATAGAAAACAACAGAAAACAACAACTAGCGTGGGGAATTTTGTTGATAGGTTAGTCCGTGAAAACATCCGGGAAACGAAAGAAAACATATGGAAAATAAAAGGTATTGGGTAGAAAACAAGCATGGAGCATCAAAAATTATAGATACATTTTTTAGGTGACATGCATCCAACACAAACTTGATCAATGATATGTAAAAGATTGTAAGCTGAGATCAAAGCACTTTGATAAAGGCATGATAAATATTATTTGAAATAATGTAAACTTAGCAACTATGTTGCTCATGAAATGTAACACAAAGAAATGACAATGAATAATTACGCATTGAAAGTGATATATTTATTTCAATCATAAAGAAAAACAAAATAAAGTGGTATCCAGCTTGTCCTTCGCATGGTAGAAAAATATAAATGCCAGGACACCTTCAAATTTTAAATGGTGACTAGATACAAATAAATTGGGAGCAAACAATAGCATAATCATGAATCAATCAATATAAAATTTGGGACTATGAACATTATACCCAGAATGACAACTATGCTCTCTTAGCTCGTGCATAAAGTAAGAAGATGAAGACCTAGCATAAAAGTAAGAGACATGCCCTTCGCAGAGGGAAGTAGGGATTACTCATGTGCTAGAGATTTTTATTTAGTAAACATAGGTATTGAAAACAATTTTGAGAGAGGTGTATGTCTATGTCAACGAATGGTAATGAAAAACTTATCATAATCCATGTGAAGAAAAGTGTTTTAACTTTTGAGAGTGGTTTCCATTGGAATTTTTTTATTTATTGGTTGGCAATCCCCTCCCCACCTTTCTTTCACATACTAGGGCTAGCCGTATTCACAGGTACCCACCAGCTTTCATCAAACCATGAGCTAAAAGAGGAACACAAAACATATTAATAATTTGGAAGGTTTAAAGGTAGCACACGAGAAATTTAGTTGGAGTGGCGGTGAAATACCACATATAGGTAGATATGGTGGACACATTTGGCAAACTTTGATTTTTGGGAGTTGGATGCACGAGTAGAGCTCATACTCACTACATGTGAAGGCTAGCAAAAGACTGGGAGCGACCAATTAAGAGAGCAATAACGGCCATAATCATGCATAGCGACAAAACATCATTAATATAAGCATGAAGTGATATTACAAGTCAAAAAATAAATGATCATCAAGGCTAGAGGTGAATTTGTTTGTAGTCATAACATGATGTGAGAATGCACCAAGTCAATCTAGATAAATCATTCAAAGGAGAATTACCACAATACCATACTTCAATATGTTATGACAACACATGATTTAATTTCAATGGGACATTAAGCACTCTCAGATATTTGAGACTAGTCATGATACATCATAAATAAAAAAAGCACACAATTAAAATAACATCTAACATGACATGCCAAATCCTAGGCCACAGTCAAAACAAGCTTCCTATTGCACCACTATAAGGATGAAACAATTTACCCTTCTCCAACACCAATCAACTTATCTGAAACAACTCTCAAAGAAAATGATCATCAAAGACCATAGAGATAATCACATATAATTGAATAAAACCAACAAGCTATGAATAAAGTTCGAGTGAAAAAACAAGAGCTAAACATAGTACTAGAAAAAGGTAAAAAACTGAACCCTTGCAGAATAATAGGAGTCAGACTAGAGTATTCTAGGAAATGAAAATGGAGTGTGTCTCTCTCCAAACTAAAAGTTGCTAGGATCCAACATTTTTTTACACAGAGAAAAAAAACTGAAAGAAAAATAAAATGACGCTCCTAGAATAACACATATCATGTGAAGAATAAAAATCTAGTCTTTTGAAAAAACCCTGATATTTTTGGTGATGGAGAAGAGGATGCCTTGTGAATCCCCAATATTTGACTCCTATACTACTTGGATATGTCTTGGGGTGACATGCGAATACCCAAGCTTGATATTTTGTCCATCCTTCGTTTTCTCATATCATCCTTCTCTCCCTACACTTGAAAACTTCCTCCACCTAAAACTTCTCACAATCTTCATTAACAATGTTAATACACAAAAATAATAAATCCACCTGGTTGAATTTAAACGTAAGACAAACCTTACGTTTAAAACATTAGTTACTGTCACAACTTCTGGCAAGGCTCTGCCTCTAGAAAAACACAAAAGAAATAAATTAAGAGGCAAATGCGAATATTGGCAGAAATCTTTCAAAACATAACTGTAGGTAAAGATATTTTTTTTCGAAAATCTTATGTTGATCAAATAAAAAAGTAATCAACTAATGTAAGTTATATAACAAACTGGGACATGCTTCTATTTGCTTCAAAGCAATCCGACATTCTGGCTGAGAGAAATAATTTTTTTTGTTGCAGCACAGGTTTCTATTTCAGGACAACAACTTCCCCAAATCACACTAGCTTTCTATTAGAGGTCACTCTTGGCACAAAAATGAAACAAACGAAAAAGGAGCGGTTGTTACAGAGGTAGCAACTTCCAAGACTCAAAGAAATAAAAGGAACACATAAGAAAACAATGGGAAAACAAAGAAAAACAAAGGGTGTTGCCTCCCACAAGCGCTTTTGTTTTAACGCCTTTTAGATAGGCATAGTGATTTTAAAAGATTCTCACATAACAATAAGAATTGAAACAAATAAGAGAGCTTCAAGAAGAAAATGTAAAACATATTTAAGCTAACCCACTTCCTATGCATAGGAATCTTGTAAGAAAACAAATCAGTGAAGCACAAAGAAGCAAGCATAGGAAGGGAAAACAAATTCAACTACAAAAATTTGAACATAAAGAGAGATGTTTTAGCAACATGAAAATTCTTAAAACCATATTTTTCTCTCTCAAAGTAACTTTCAGCATCATCATGAATAAAATCAACAATATAACTATCACATAAAGCATTATTATCATGATCGACATGCATAAAAGAATAATACTCCCCACATAAGCATATTAATTCTTATTAATAGTAACTGGAGTAAATTTAACAAAGTAGCTATGATCATAATCATCATAAATAGGAGTCATATTATAATCACAATAAATTTTCTCCTCAATAGTAGGTGGACTATAAATATCATATTCATCATTGTAATAATCATATATTGGAGGCATAGTATCATCAAAGTAAAAAATTTCCTCCATGCTTGGGGGACCAAAGATATCATTCTCATCAAATCCAACTTCACCAAGCTTATAGTTTTACATAAAAATAATGGTGTTCAAAGAATTCATACTAATAATATTGCTACTAGCATGCAAATAAAGTTCCACAGGTTTTTAAATTTTCTCTGCAAACATTTCATGTCATAACTCGATATCAATCCCATAAAACTCATATTTTTGTTGCTTTTCATTAAGACTAACTAGTCAAAATAAAAACAAGAAACAAAATGATAAAATTGAAAGATCTAAAGAGATACCTTCAAGCTCTAACCTCCCTGTCAACGGTGCCAGAAAAGAGCTTGATGTCTAGTACACGTTACTGCTCTTGCAGACTATGTTGGGCCTCCAAGCGCAGAGGTTTGTAGGACAGCAACAAATTCCCTCGAGTGAGTACCCAAGGTTTATCGAACTTAGGGAGTTTGAGTGTATCCCTCTCAAGCAACCCTGCAATTAAGATACACGAATTATCTTGTGTCCCCAACACACCTAATACAACTGTCAGTTGTATAGGTGCACTAGTTCCGCGAAGAGATGATAAAAATATGGGTAATATGGATGGGAAAGCAAGTTGTATTAAATCTGTAATAAAAATGGAAGCACACAAACAATTAGTAAAACTGGAAGAAAACATTATAGCAACGGTGGAAAACAATGACTTGGGATGATACTTTCACTGGTGGCAACTCTCAACAACATTAACATAATTAAACATATGATACTTACTCTAACAACATGCATGAAAGATATAGTTCGGAAATCGTTCCTCGTGAATCAAGTAGGATGAGAATCGCGTAGGGATACACAAGCACACCTTAAAGTTTATGTTACCGTCAATGAACACCCCGACCCTGTCACTTTGAGCATCCAAATATAGTACTAATAAACACCGCAACCTATCTCTTGAATAGTATCTTTCTAATCAATCCACAACACCCACACTGTCACCTTGGCACTATAGAGATTATACTAAACACAAGCATCAAGAAACATCATGATTACAATTCAATCCAACAAATTAAGAACAACTTCATGATAAGTATCCCTCTAATTCAAGGTCCATAGAGTCACACATGACATCCACACTGTCACTGTGGAACAAAGACAAATCCGGAGAATTATACTAGATAAAACCAGTTGAGTATATCAAATCCATTACATAATGAAGGGGAACATCATAGATTCAACAATGATAACATAGCACACGATCACAATCAAGATAACATCATGAGAGAGAGAAATAACCACATAGCTACTAGCACGAGCCTTCATCCCCGAGGAGGGAATATTTCCACATCATCGTGGGAGGCAGCAAGGTCGATGAAGAGGCCTCCAGTGATGATTCCCCCCTATGGCAGGGTGCTGGAGAAGGGTTGCAGAAGCCATATATTGGACTTTCGAGGTGACGGCGCCTCTCTGTATGCTTCATGGAAAATAAATCCGTCCCCATGATTTTTAGGGTTGAAGGCAATTTATGGGCGAAGAGGCAACGAGAGGCGGTGGCCAGGGCCGCCAGGAGCCCACCAGGCCCGGCCTAGGTAGGGGCCACGCCTGGAACCCTCCTGGTGCCCCCTGGGCCCCCTCCGGCTCTTCTTTGGACTCCGTCTCTGTTCCAGGTAAAAAATGATCTTCGAGGATTTTCATCCCTTCCCGAGAATATTTTCTTAAGAACTTTTCTGAAATAAAAAAATAGCAGAAAATAGCAATTGACCTGGGGCATATTGTTAATAGGTTAGTCTATGAAAACATCCGGAAAACGAAGTAAAACAAAAGAAAACATGTGGAAAACAAAGGGTATTGGGTAGAAATCAAGCATGGAGCATCAAAAATTATATATACGTTTGAGATGTATCACACCCTTATAATCTATTTCACCTCGTCTAAATAAGAGTAATCAGGCGAGCAGTAACCCGTTTGGTGATGTCTACGCACGCTTATATTCTTGTAGACAATGTTGGGCCTCCAAATGCAGAGGTTTGTAGAACAGCAGCAAGTTTCCCTTAAGTGGATCACCCAAGATTTATCGAACTCAAAGAGGTAGAGGTCAAAGATATCCCTCTCAAGCAACCATGCAATTCATATACAAGAAGTCTCTTGTGTCCCCAACACATCCAATATACTTGTCAGATATATAGGTCCACTAGTTCGCCAAAGAGATAGTGAAATGTGAGTTATATGGTTGGCTATCTTTACTATTAAATGGCAGTTCAAGGTACGTTGGTACATACTACTCCAGACCGTCCCGACGACCATCGTCCGCTCCGCGGTTAGCTCGCATCACAGCCATGCCCATCTTTCGTAGACCCATTGTACGGCCCAGCAAAAGCAGCCGCAACATCACACGACTACACAATCTAACCCTACCTCAGCTCGTCTGTTCTCTCTGATGGACCGCGCCGCCGCCGCTGCCGCCTCTTCCACGCCTCAACTCTTCCCACCACAGGCCGCTGCATCCGGTGCTCCGATGCTCACACTCGCTCCCATAGACGACCACACCACGACGAGCAGCCGAGGGCAGGTGGAGTGAGCCAAGGTCATGGTTTGCGACAGACCATGGTCCCGGTGCACGGCTCCCTCGACGTCCCGCGCTGTCCCCAGCAGATCCGCCGAATCCCATTCACCTCGTGCAGCTCTCCTTCCGGCAGATCACACAGATTTCTACCTAGCTGTCGCTGATCTGCTCATGCGCTGCCGCCACACCACGCAACTTTGATCTGCCGCCGTCACCGCTGTTGAAGGAGGCGACGGCCGTTAGCATCTTCGCACAGCCACGTCGCCACCAAACTCGCCTTCCATAGGTAATACGCTTCTGTCCGCCCCTCGGCCCCCTCCCTTAGATCTTGCTTGTATTGGTACGAAATCACCTGATTGATTGATTTGAGCCTGTAAGCACCTGGGTATGTATTCCATATGGAGCTGCTACCTCGCGGTCTTTAGTTTTTATTGATTCTTGTGCAGGAATGGCGAACTGACCAAAACAATCGATGGTTTGTAAAGGAATTCATGGGGAAATCGATCAAAGAAAATTGTTATGTGGTCGATAATGCTTCTATATGTACGTAATGCTTTTCTCTTAACCCCATTATTATTAGCACACGTGTGCAGACTGAATGGTAATAGAACACTGCTATGCATACGTCGGAACTCGTCCGATTCCCGTCCCACACAAACTGAAGTTCTCTGAGGGCATGCAGGAGTAACCCTCATCCGATGGATGCCCTGTGTTATACGGGAATCGGACATAGTGGTGGAATCGCACGTGGAGCACTTTCGATGATAGTTCTGGCAGACGATTGTGATGGAGAGATATCATAACTTTGCTTTGAGTTGTCGGCATTTTGGAGTTAAATCTTTGTCAGAGTTGATGCATGTTTAAAGGGAGAGTGTGGTGCTTTGACTAATTAGATGTATCCTGATGGGCTAATTAGATGTTCTTTAGCCCTTTCACTGCTGTACATATACTTGACTGTAATTGCAGATGTTTTAATCTGTAATCAATTGCTCCTGCAATTCTATGGTTTGTGTATACCGTGCTTTCTTCACGGGATGTAAGGTATGTACACTTCTAGGCTTAAGCTGGAACAACTCTATATTTTATTCACAATGAGTGTACATAATATCTCTATATTTCCTTATCAGGAAAGCATATTATTAGTCTGAACCCTGCACTTTTTGCTCTCATCATGCTGTTTAATCTTGCTTCGTCGAAACATTATTACACATAGTTTGTGCTGCTTTAGTTAATTTACAATCTCATATATCACAAAATGGGCTGTTATCTACCGAAACAACAGTCGTGGTGACACATATGCAGAAGCTGACAACAAGGAATATATATACCACATTCAGGAGATAGTTCAGCGCATGGGATGTTAGCCCTTCACAGTTACATATACATGTGATTATTTCCAAGATTTATATGATCATGCAGATCAATTAATACAGAAAGTCTCGCTGATGTGTATCACCCTGCTCTTCTCTTATTTCTTTTATCATCTTACAGTATTAAATTTGAAAGGATAAAATGGATGGTTCTTAATCTTAACTTATGTTTGAAAAGCTCGCACTGACGCAACCACTTGCATGAGATCATACATGGTAACATATTGGTGCTAATAATGTTTTCTTTTAAGAATTTGCCGTGTGACCAATCTTTATTTGGTTTTCTGTTGAACACCGACGATGAGAAGGGGAGATGTTGAAGACTAGATTTTTTTTCTTTTGGTGGTTTATTTCGTTTTTATTGCAGTATCACTAACTCTTTCACAAGACTAGTAAAATGCCCGTGCGTTGCTACGGGATATGAATAATTCATGGTTGTAAGTCCATCGTACGAACATCCCTATCGTGATAACATTAAGACGATTACTCACAAAAGGATAATAGTGGTTAACGAAAGGTTGGCACCAAAATTTTAAATCTAAAAAGATATGTTTTTCTTGACATGAACATACTACATGAAAGATTTTCCGGTTTACACAGTGAAGTGCATTGTTTAACCATAAAACATAAAATATTTTGTCATCACACCATGTTGATGTATATCACCGTAATATGTATTTCTCCGCAACACATGATTATCACAATGAAGTTGATCTGCAAAACCAAGTCATAATTCCGAATATAAGTATGCATATAATTTTAAAAGGGTAAAAATATGATTATTGAATATTTAATTGACAAATACCTCGCCTATGATGTCAGGATCTCTTTGTAGACGATGTTCTTCGTGTACGTACCAAAAGGACAGCTGGAGCTTTTTCTGTGGGTATCATCTGCATTCTTTTTCTTATTACCACAACATTTGGGATGAGAATAATCCTCACATTGTTTTTAGAGGTGGATCTAGATAGCATAACATACAGCTGCCCGTGAGAGAACACCGGCTTGAGAAAGTAAATACCGGCATCTGGGATAGTCTGTCCCTGTGCCTTGTTAACCTTCATGGCGAAGTTGAGCCTAATAGAAATCTACTTCCTCCTGAACTGAAAAGGGAAATCTCCTCATCGAAGGGGCACGGGGGATCCTTGGCAAAAAGATCCTCTTTCAGCATGTTGACCCAACACAATTTTTGCATCGATGACATTCCTTTGGAATCCCCGGACCACCAGCCTCGTGCCATTGCAAAGCCCGTTCGCATGATCAATGTTTTTGAGCAATACGACCGGACAGTTAATTTCGAGCTTCAACAAATGTGGGTGCAGCCCATTAGGGGTCAAAGTGTTCAGGAAATCAGATGGGTAGTAGCTATGAGGGTCATCCACCGCAGAGTCAAAACTATGGTACACTATCTCATCTCCCTGAAATTTGTTGATCATCTTCAAATTAACTCTATCGACCAAATCATTTCCTGCTGACAATATTTCCCTAGAGATGATGTAATTTGGGCCCGACATGTTAGCACCAAAATGAGGAAGCACATTTTTTTATTAGTATATCAAGTTCACAGTTCTTCCATGTACATTTTCTACACGTTTCGTATCATATAAATTCATCCATTAAATATAAGAGGAAGCAAGCAGTACCATGTTTTTTATCAAAAAAAAAAATGCAAGAGCGTATCAGCTCTATCTACTCTATCCCCAACGCCTTCACTCATCTGACCATGCCCAGGCTGCTCCCATCGGCTCCATCTCCAGCATGTCTATGTCTCCAATCTCCCCTCTCTCGATCTGTTCCGGCAGGCTCTGCCTCCCTCCTCATGAGCTCCCTTCTTTCTCCGACCAGCTTCCTGCCTCCCTCATCTCGCTCCCTCCTCTCAAGCTCTGCAAGCGGCATGCGTCCGCTAAGTCAGGGCCGCGATCGGAAGTCGGTATCCAAGCCAGCAGCTGGCGTCGAGGACACAGGCTCATCCTTGTCCATGCATGCGCCTAATCATCCTGTCTCCGCGACAGCACCCGTGTGGGGCGAGCTTTTCGCGTTTGCCCGAGCGGCACCAGTTCCCCGGCCAGTGCGCCACCACCTGTCCCTCGTCTTCCCCCGCCGCGGCATTCGAGCACCGATTCGCCTTAGTACAGCCTCTGTGTCCATCACGCCTCCTTTAGTCGGGTACCGCCGTCTCTCCGCCTATCCACCTCTGGCTGATTGGCTGGATTCCGTGCACAACAGCGACGTCGGTGCGCCCGGCGTGGAGTGGAACCGGCGTCGTCAACCTCAAGTGATACTGCCTGCTCGGTACTATTTCCCCTCTCTCTCTCTCTCTCTCTCTCTCTCTCTCTCTCCCTCTCTCTCTCTCCCTCTCTCCCTCTCTCTCCCTCTCTCTCTCTCCCTCTCTCTCCCTCTCTCCCTCTCTCTCCGTCTCTCTCCCTCTCTCCCTCCCTCTCTCTCTCTCCCTCTCTCCCTCTATCCCTCTCTCTCTCTCTCTCTCTCTCTCTCTCTCTCTCTCTCTCTCTCTCTCTCTCTCTCTCTCTCTCTCTCTCTCTCTCAATGATTTTGCAATTTTGATGGTAAACATGAATTATTCATCACTTACCCGAGAGAAAATCGATCCGCTCTCCGTGCTGACTGTCTCGTTGGCGAACTTTGATATATGGGGTAGGGGTAATTTTTGATTGGATTGGCGTGATTTTAAGGAAAGGTATCGGCGAGATTTCCGATTGGGCGAGCTGGGGAAATCATATGTTATATTAGGCATAACTAGACGTACATCATGCATGGTTTTTAAGGAAGGTGATTATCAAGTCCATTATCATGGGAGTAACCAATTTTGGATATGAGATTCCGGCCGTTCATAGTTCATGCTCCACACTTTGTCATGGATAGTTGCATTGTTTTAAATGAACAGACATATAGTGCTATTTTGATTTATTGTTTTTAGGTCATCATATTATCTGGAACTAATATGAATGGCTGAGTCCGTCTACCGGCGCGGCGCCCTTGTCGCCATAGCCCACCCTGATGCCGGTCAGCCGCCTGTGTGCTGAGAGTGAAGTCATGTCGTCTACAGGCGCACGGCCGTCGCACCCATGGCATGTGCCAATTGATGCTCGCTGCAATGGAGGTCTACGTGGAGGTTTTGTTCCTGCTGATGGCCGAGCTGCACGGGCGCGACGAGCTGATCATATGTTTTATTAGATAATGATAGGGTAACTGCTCATAAAGCCATTTAGTGGAATTTCTTTGCTCAATTTGGTGAGTCATAACTCCAACCCCCAGGGGTACTCAAAGGTGGATGTGCAGATTGACTATTAGAGAAACAAAGTGTATGATATGAATTCGGACCTTCTAAAGCGGTTGCCCTTTGCTAATTTAGGAACTTGGAGGGTCTAAATCGGTTACCCTTTGATAATTTTATCTGCCAGTTTTTTTCATTCTCTACTTCTAAATCGGTTACCCTTTGCTAATTTAGGAACATGTAGCTTCTAGCAATTCAAAATGCATATCAAGTTCATACTCTTCTCCATCGTGGATATTTCACTACGACGCCAATGTAACACCGGTGGCCGTCACTGAAACCTTAAAGCGTGGCTTCGACTATTCCTCGTCTTATGGTTGGTAAAGGTTTTTTTTTGGTTTACTTATGCTTTGATCTGTGTGGTCTTTGATGGAGAACTGCACATTATCAGCAATCTTAGCCCTCGGCGGATATTTTTTCCATTATTAGTTAGCCTAATAATCGCTTGTTTCACAAGCCGAAGGCGGTGTAGAATACCTTGCGATCCAGGCGAATTGTTCTTGATGAAGGCGGTATCGGTCAGTTCTACTAACATTGTGCTGTAGGTTAGCGAATTTGTTTTCAACTGCCGGCGTATTATACTTTTTTGTACAATATGCCACATAATATATCAAGGTCCATGTTAAGATAACATCGTTGTATCAGCTCAACCTTGAGTGACGTGTCCCACTCATTGACAAGTATAGTTGTACAATACTAACCATAGTAGACTGATTTTTATTTACATATATAAAATCTTTGCAAACTGATAGTTGAACAGCGAATTTGAACCACTCTTGAATATTAAAACTCAAGGAAAAATACAAAGGAGCGTCTTTTAATAATTTGCGGGATCACCGAAAACATAAGAGAACTGTCGCACATATATGACCTGTGCGCATCCTGTTCCACATTCTTGCTAAATCAATGAAACTCATGAACCATAATGGCAGCATAGGAATAATACGCTCGATCTAGCAACATGAAACTGGGTGACAGACTGAAACAATACCTGATGCTCATTTGGCATGGTCATTCCACCGGTCGCATGGAAGTGGGCTTGTAGTTGACATGCTTGAACACATAAACCTCGCCGGTCTGTAGGTCAGTGTTGAAACGGTATGCCTGTTGCCCATATGCTACGGCTCCCATTTTGTCTCCCTGAAAAGGATAGTTTTTTTTACACAAGTTGCATCAGTGTTTGCACGTTCAAGACACTATTTTGTCAAAAGATGTCACAGTAAGGGTAGCAACAATTTTCTTATGGATTGGTCCTTGAGGATGGCACGGTAGATTGTAGTTCCACTTCCAGTATGTTTCATTCGTGCAGTCAGAACTCTTGCGGTAATCTCCCATTATCTGATGTGTATATGCTCTAATTCAACGTCCTGAAATCTGACATTACTTCTTAAAATGATGCAGAATCGGGGTTATATACTGATTCTTATCTTGTTTCAGGATGGCTTAAAATAAATAAGGTCCCAACACCGTGATTACCTGTTGATTGAAGGTTCAGGCGGGAGCTGGGTCTGGTGGAGGTGCACCACCATCATCGTTCCTGGGCAAGTCGTCATCTAGATCGAGCCTGGGCAACGAAGAAAGTTGTCACGGGATTTTGACTTAAGCGGACCCAGGTTGATGGGTATAAATAGTAGATAGGACATGTAGGAGCGATGATTGTGCCTTATATTTAGGAGCGATGATTTTCTTCCACTGATATCCCTTTCCCTTGATTGTATGGTGAATAGTTGCATGTTGTTTAGGACCAGCGATTGTGGCGGCAGATATCTGTCTGTTATAGGATTTGCCTGATTTTGCTAGGCGTTACTTTCTGCGAGTTAATTGTTGGATGTTAATTGCATAGGGTGTTTAATTGGTGGGAGTTAATAGCTCGCAGTTAACGCTGGGAAAAAATGGAACGTACACGCTGGGGAAAAAATTGGATGGAGCGCACCTAGGTTGGACGAAGCATAGGTGGGTTGGACGAAGTACTTTGCTCACGGACGACAGAACGAATCGTCCTTTTTAAGTAGTAGAGATTAATTGGTATGTTTTTTGTTGCAGCAGTTGCGCTTCATAAACGAGGAACATGAATAGTTAGACCGAAGACATTCATTCGATATACGATTGTTCATAAGAGAGTTCTTGCCCTCTACATCTCAGTGTTGAACCACGATTGTGCATATTTAAAAGGTATACATTGATTGTTGATTCTTCTGACAGAGGTATGGATAATGCTTGTCTGCAACAATAATGCAAGTTCACCGGTTGAGCTGAGAGATGCGCTATGTCCTTATTGTTGTTCCTAGGATTATGATCAATTATTTCATGTTTTATCTCATATGCCAGGGCAACTATAGCAGGTGTCAATTTTAGTTTTCTCTTCCGTGATAGGAGACGCGAGTTTCAATTGTTATTCAATATGTATAATCTTTTGACCGCTGAGATCTTTGGAGAATCAGCAGCAATGTAGAAGTAGGGTTATTTAACAACATACTATATTAAGTTACATTCTTTTCAGCCATGATATGTCGCTTGCAATCTTTGTTTAGAGTGAGAAATAAAATGGGGTCAGAAGACTATTTGATCTATCCTTCATGTTTTATGATCTTTGCATCATCTTTCTTTCCGTCTACATTACATATTTTCTAAATTTGTTCAATTATGCACTTCAGTTACCTTTTTTATTCCTGAAAATTATTTGCAGGTGAGATTGCAATCCAAAATTTAGTAGGATCGCATGACCTCTAGGTTCTGCAATTGGAATGGGATTCATATGACATCCCACTGTCCATATTTTGTGTTATTTCAGGCTTGCTCACATATATGAATCATTGTTTTAAATAAATCAACATCATCATTTGCCTTCCACTATCTGAATCACTTGTTTTAAATAAGATAGTATTTTGTTTCCTGATAGACTGAGTTGGGTCATCATATGATAGACTGAAACTTTAGTGAGGTGTGAACCATTAGTGAAGATGAAGAATTTACTGAAGACACAAATCGGGATGCCGTCATGATTGCGGCCGCGCAGATTATCATTGCTGATACAATTTCAAAGGTTTGTGCTTCATTTACTGTATGTCATATGTTCTAAAAAAACGTTCTTCACCTTCCTATTCATAGATAAACATGTTTTGATCAATTTATGTTCTTTGTAGTATTACCTTTGCGTCAAGATTTGTGTGTGCACGATCTTGGGCGAGCGATCATGGAGAAGTAATCAAGGGTGTTGTAGAGTTTGGTGTTCAACATGGTCTCATGGATAGACAAGTTCTTTTTGCACACAAGATTATGATCTTGCGCTAATATTTTTACTCTAATTATATTGCACAAGATTATGATCTTGCGCTAGTAATCAAGGGTGTTGTAGAGTTGGGGAAAGCGTTGGTTAGGATGATCTTGCGCTAATATTTTTACTCTAATTATATTGCAAAACACGTCGGTAAGTTATTCAAGTTTTTTTGTACATTCTCATTCATCATCATAGAAAGCTAAACAAGCAGCGGAATTTTTAGTTTTTCTCTTCCCTGATAGGAGACGCAAGTTTCAATTGTTATTCAATATGAAATAATCTTTTGACCGCTGAGATCTTTGGAGAATCAGCAGCAATGTAGAAGTAGGGTTATTTAACAACATAATATATTAAGTTACATTCTTTTCAGCCATGATATGTCTCTTGCAATCTTTGTTTAGAGTGAGAAATAAAATGGGGTCATAAGACTATTTGATCTATCCTTCATGTTTTATGATCTTTGCATCATCTTTCTTTCTGTCTACATTACATATTTTCTGAATTTGTTCAATTATGCACTTCAGTTACCTTTTTCCGAAATATGGGTGGAGAACCGGTCGCTGTCTCTGTTGTGATACTAGAGGTTCTAGGGAAGTCGGAGGAGAGATCACATCTTGGCGTGGGCTCCGTCCTGCACTATGCTAGCAGGTTCCAATTGTTAATCTTAATCGCCAAAGGAATAATTTCAAGACCTTGCAACTTAACAAGATTGCAAGTTTCATTTATCTGTAGTGCGACTTATTTAGTCGTTGTATTTAATTCGTACATTGTTTGAGGATATCGTAGTTGACTTCCAACGATTCAAATAGTACTCTCTTGCTGTAGGCATACGAAATAAAGTGAAGTTTTTAACACAAAGTTCACGACCTGGGATCGACGGTATAGGGTGCACAAGAATGATGATATGTTTATCGATGCTGCCTCTTCGAAGATTTGCTAGAGATGGAGGCCACCGGTGCATATGGTTATGGGACATGTTATTGTTGGAGTGATGTGACCATCAAGAAAAAAAATTGATGACCTGTAGCAACGCACGGGCATTCACCTAGTAAGTAATAATATCAATCTGAAATAAATATGGAAGCAAACAAACATGTAGCGGATAAGGCAGAAAACGGTGTTTCAATGCTTGGAAACAAGGCCTAGGGATCCTACTTTCACTACTGGACACTCTCAAAAATGAAAACTTAATTGAACTAATAAATACCATCTCTTCACTATGCTACTCCAAATCACTCTCCGGTCGAATAACAATACCAATCCATGCGTAGGGCTTTAACAACACTCCTCAGAGTAAGAACTTTACCAACTAAGCAACTCCCACGCCATCACCATGGGACCCAGATGGTTTCACGCAAACAGCACAATTTCATAGGGTTATCCAGCACAAAATATAAATGTAATGCTAAACCACACGGTGCACACACTGTCACCTTTACACCGTGATCAGAGTGTCTACGTAGATATCATAACAAAAACCACTTGAGTAGAATAATAGATGAAGAATAATATCTACGAATCCAACTAGATTACAAAGCTCACGATCACATATAGATCACACAATGGAAGAAAGAGATGAAACACATAGGTACCGGTAGAGCCCTCAGCCCCGGGGGAGAACTACTCTCTCCTCATCATAGGAGACAACAACGGCGATGGAGATGGAGGTGGAGTAGATGGAGATGGCTTACGGGGGCACTTCCCCGTCCCGGCAGGGTGCCGGAACAGAGATCTGCCCCCTGAAACTTGTCGGCGGCGACGACGGAGCTACGGATGCATTTTGTGGAAAAGGTCAATTTTTTAGGGTTTTCCCTCGTAGGAGTATAAATAGGCGAAAGGGCAAAGGCGGTGGAGCCCTGGGGCCCCACACCAACCTTCGGGAATTCTAAGACTTCCGGGCTTCGAATTTTCCAATTCCGAAAATATTCCGGAACAACTTATCTGAAACTACAAATAGCAGAAAAAAGGGAACTGGCTCTGTGGCATCTTGTCAATAGGTTAGTCCGCAAAATCGATAAAAATGACATAAAGAAGAGAGAAAACATGTAGCAATTGGCATAATATCATCATGGAACATAAGAAATAATAGATACATTGGAGACGTATCAAGCATCCCCAAGCTTAGTTCCTACTCGTCCTCGAGTAGGTAAACGATAAAACAAAATAATTTCTGGGGTGACATGCTACCACACAAACTTGATCATAATATGTAAAAGCATATGTAAGCTGAGATCATAGAACTTTAACACAAACATGATAAATAGAACTTTAATAATAAAGCATAGCAATCACTTTGCATCATGAGAAGTTACTCAAATAAAAGATCATGAATAACAATGCAAAGAAAGATATACGTTTGTTTCAAGTATAGAGAAAGCATGGCAAAGTGGTATTTCGCTAGTCCTTAAGAGTGGGGCAAAACATAAATGCCAGGACACCTTCAAAGTTCATGAGGAAGACTAGAACAAATAGTTAGAGAACTAGAAATAACACATCATGAATCAATTAATGATGTTTATGGGACAAATTCACATAAAACTCAGAATGGCAAAAATGATCTCCCAGCTGTGCATAAAGTTAGAAGATGGAGACTCAACATAAAAGTAAAAGAAAGGCCCTTCGCGGAGGGAAGCAGGTATCACTCATGTGCTAGTACTTTTTTTTATTAAACGGAGGTATTAAAAGTTTGACACTCCTACCATCCATCTTACACAAACCATGGCTAACTGAATCCTTGGATGCCTGCCAACAATCACATACCATGGAGAAGTGTCTATATTTTGGGAGATGTATGCTAATATCAACGAATGGTAAACAGAAAATACAGTACGTCACGAGCAAACTTTGACAAGAGCGGCTCCCATATGAAGGACGCATCTGGTTAGAAGGTCAACCCTCTTTCTCTTTTGTTTACACAATTATGCTTTGACTGATAAATCAGGGGGGAAAGTAGTGAAGAGAATTTGTTTGCATTAATTTGGGGATGGGCACCCCGCGGCCAGCTCTTCTATCAATTGGATAAGCGGATGAAGCCACTAGTCAAGGGTGTGAAATCCAATCAACAGATGAGATAAATATTCTCTATTCGCGTCCCCATGAGCAAAAACAGGAACAAAAAACAGGCTAATTTTGAAAGTCTTAAAGGTAGCACATGAGAAATTTACTTGGAGTGGCAGTGAAATACCATAGTATTTAGGTATGGTGGACACAATGGGAAAACTTGGGTTTTTGGGATTTGGATGCACGAGTAGATCTCATACTACGTATAGGTGGAGGCTAGCAGAAGACTAGGAGCGACAAACCAAGAGAGCATAAGATCCATAATCATGCATATCGACATAAACATCATTAATCAAAGCATAAGTGGTATCACAAGTTCAAAAACTAAATGGTCATGGAGGCTATTCGTGACTGGTTCATAGTCATAAACATGGTGTGAGCATGCGCCAATTCAACCAAATAAAACATTCAAAGGAGAATACCACAAATTTATGCTTCAATATGACAAGAACCACTCATGATTCTTTCAATGACATATTAAACACTCTCAGCTATTTGAGGCTAATAATTCTCCTCAATAACCACTAGGATTTAGAACTAAAGTAACATCTAGCATGATATGAAAAAGTCTAGCCACGGTCTATAAAAGCTTCTACTTGCACCGTTAAAAATTCTACTTCAAGCAGCAGTTTCTTTTTCCAACAAGCACCCTAAAAAATATATTTTAAAAAAAATTCTCTACATGATACAGAAAGAAAACTTGAGATTACTCACATAACTCTACTAAAACTAACAGCTCTGAATAAATATTCATGAAAACAAAGGCTAATCGCAGTATTAGCAAAAAGTGAACACTCACAGAACAATAAGAATGAAAACTAGAGTGCTCTAAGAAATGAAAACGAAGCGTGTCTATCTCCCACACAAGTATGATAATATCCATCCATAAACTACAGAAAAGAAAACTAAACAAACTGAAAGCAAGAAAATAAAAGACTCTCCAAGTAAAGCACATAAGATGTGACTGAATAAAATATAGTTTCACTAGAAGTGACCTGATAATTTGTCGATGAAGAAGGGGATGCCTTGGACATCCCCAAGCTTAGACTCTTGAGTCTTCTTGGAATTTTCTGGGATGTACCTCCGGGGAATCCCCAAGCTTAAACTCTTCACTCTTCTTGATCACGTCATATCATCCTCTTCTATTGACCCTTGAAAACTTCCTTCACACCAAACTTCTCACAATCTTCATTAGCAACGTTAGTGCAATCAAAATAATAAATTTACATGGTTCATTTTCAACACAAGCCTAACACTCATAAACACATTAGATACTGTTAGAACTTCTTTTAAAACTCTTTTTCTCAAAGAACACCAAAAGAAAGAGATTAAGATGTAAATGCAATTATTGCAGAAATCTGTCAAAACAGGACAGCAGGTAAAGATGATTTTTTTAGAAAATCCTATGTTTCTCAAATCAAAAAGTAATAAACTAAGAAAACTTGAGTATATAGCCCAGGATTACACACAAAAAAACTCAGGTTATTTTGAATTTGCTGTGATTTTATACGAATTTACAAATGGACAGCACAAATGTGTTTCCTGCGCAGAAATCCGAAATATAGTCTCAACTTCCCACTAGAGGCTTTACTTGGCTAAAATAATACATAAAAAGTAATATACAAATGAGTTTCTAAATAAGTATACAACCCCTTGACTCAAAGAAAACAGAGAAAAACAATGCAAACATAAAAACATGGGTTATCTTCCAAGAAGTGCTTTTCTTTAAAGCCTTTTAACTAGGCATGATAATTTGAGAAGATGCTCACATGAGAAATATGAATTGAAGAAAAAGAGAGAATCAAGAAGAAAATGTGAAACAAATTTAAGTCTAACCCACTTGCTATGAAAAATAGTCTTGTCGAAAAACAAGTCATGAAAACAAAAAGCAACAAGCATAGGAAAGCAGAACAAGTGCAACTTCAAATTTTTCAACATAAAGAGTGGAAACTTGATATTGTTAAGATGCATAAGACAATGTTTCCCTATCTCATAATAACTTTAAGTAGCATCATGAGTAAAATTAACAATATAACTATCACATAAAACATTCTTATCATGAGCCACACACATAAAATAATTATTACTCTCGACATAAGTATAGTCATTCTCATTAATAGTAGTGGGAGAAAATTCAACAAAATAGCTATCATTATCATTCTCAACACCATACTCGTAAAATATAGGAGGCATATTATAATAATAATTAACTTTCTCCTCGATAGTAGGTGGACTGAAAATATCATATTCATCATTGTAATCATCATATATAGAAGGCATATCGTTATCACAATAAAATTTATCATTCATAGTGGGTTTAACTAGAATACCACAATCATTATAATCATCATATATTGGAGGCAAAGTATCATCAAAGAAAAATTCCTCCTAAAAACTTGGGGGACTAAAAATATCATATTCATAAAAAGTAGCTTCCCCAAGATTATACTTTTCACTAGCATTAGCGATAATGGTGTTCAAAGAATTCATACTAATAACATTGTCATCACAATTATGAAAACAAACTTCCATAAGTTTTTTTAATTTTCTCTTCAAACACTTCATGTTCTAACTCAAGATAAATATTATAAAGCTCTCTCATATTTTTATTGTTTTCAATTAAGCCTAACTAGTAAAAACAAGAAACAACAAGATTTAATTGCATAATCTAAAGGAAATAAGTTCGAGCACTCACAACCGAGGATGTGAGTACCTTTTACCTTACCTCCCCGACAACAGCGCCAGAAAAGAGCTTGATGTCTACGCACGCTTCTATTCTTGTAGACAGTGTTGGGCCTCCAAGTGTAGAGGTTTGTAGAACAACAGCAAGTTTCCCTTAAGTGGATCACCCAAGGTTTATCGAAGTCAGGGAGGTAGAGGTCAAAGATATCCCTCTCAAGCAACCCTGCAATTAAGATATAAGAAGTCTCTTGTGTCCCCAACACACCCAATATACTTGTCAGGTATATAGGTCCACTAGTTCGGCGAACAGATAGTGAAATGCGAGTAATATGGATGGTTATAAGTAATAATAGAAATCTGAAATGAATATGGCAGCAAGCAAACTTGTAGCAGAACAGGCGGAAAACGGTGTTTCAATGCTTGGAAACAAGGCCTAGGGGTCCTACTTTCAGTAGTGGACACTCTCAACAATGATAACATAATTGAATTAATAAATACCATATCTTCACTATGCTATTCCAAACCACTCTCCGGTCGATTAACAACACCAATCCATGCGTAGGGCTTTAACAACACTCTGCAAATTAAGCACTTTCCCAACTAAGTAACTCCCACGCTATCACCATGGGACCAAGATGATTTCACGCAAACACCACAATTTCATAGGGTTATCCAACACAAAATATAAATATAATGCTAAACCACACGGTGCACACACTGTCCCCTTACACCGTGATCAAAGTGTTTACGGATATCTCATGACAAAAACACTTGAGTAGCATAATAGATGAAGACTAATATCTACGAATTCAACTAAATTACAAAGCTCACGATCACATATAGATCACACCATGGGAGAGAGAGATGAAACACATAGCTACCGGTAGAGCCCTCATCCCTAGGGGAGAACTACTCCCTCCTCATCATAGGAGACAGCAACGGTGATGGATATGGCGGTGGAGTCGATGGAGATGGATTCCGGGGGCACTTCGCCGTCCCGGAAGGGCGCCGGAACAGAGATCTGTCCCCCTAAACTTGTTGTCACTTGCGGCGGAGCTACGGATGTATTTTGTGGAAAAGGTCGGTTCTTTTAGGGTTTTCCCTCGGAGGAGTATAAATAGGCGAAAGGGCAAAGGCGGTGGAGCCCTGGGGGCGCCACACCACCCCCGGCGCGGCCAAGGGGGGCTCCCTATGGTGTGGGCCCCCTGAGCCCCCCTCCTGCTCTCTTCGGGACTCCGTTGAACCTTCGGGAATTCGAAGACTTCCCTGCTTTAAATTTTCCAATTCCGAGAATATTTCCAGAACAACTTCTCTGAAACTAAAAACATCAGAAAACAGGGATCTGGCTCTCTGGCATCTTTTCAATAGGTTAGTCCGGAAATTCGATAAAAATGACATAAAGAAGGGAGAAAACATGTAGACAATTGGCTTAATATCATCATGGAACATCAGAAATTATAGATACGCTGGAGACGTATCATTTAGCCGAGTAGTACACCAGCGCATTTTCCCTTACCAAACCCCAGGTCCCTCACTGTCGTGGGATAATCACGGCAGACGTTACCGGGGGTAACTTATCTTGGGGCAAATCGACTCTGGTGTTTGGGAGAGGGTTTAGCTCAGAGGAAAACATGATGATATGCGATCTGGTAGCCGGCAAGCAAGTCGCCGAGTCTCCGATCTCGATATATTAACTCAACTCTCGTGTTACACTGGATACTCGATACCTAGCGATATTGCTCGAACTCTTGGATCTCTCTAAACTAAACCTAGGGGCCGGCTTATAAAGCACCCGGACCCCCTGGCCTGCTCTCCAAGGCGTACTCTGAATCCTACCCGGACACTGCCTACAAAACCCTAAACTTCCTTACCGGAACCCACAATCCGGGTTACTAGGCCTACGGTTTTGGGCCTTCTAGAAACTCCTTTATCCTTAGCCGGGTCTTGCGCAGCGTCCTTTGGGCCGAGTTACTCCTTGGCGTTGGCCTACCGGGTTATCATCCCTCCATCAGTAGTCCCCAGAATAGCTTGGGCTTCACGAGATTCTCTTTGAAGCGCACGCTATTCCCTGCCATAATATCAAACTTACAAGATCATGGAGGCCGGGTTAGATTGCTTTGATAAACAGCTAGGCCTAACTCCATGGTGGCCATATAGTAACCCGGCTTCCTCCAAGTCCATTGCTTATCTCTCCGGGTCAGTACCCTGATAATGATGCCAAAGATGCGGCTCACTTCACCTGTTTAACCGATCCAACAATCGCGGAAAAGATTTGCCTCATATTTGTTCCGGATATCCCTTCTAGCACTTAACGCATATCCTGAAAAATCCGGACGGATATCACTTATCCGAAATTTCCGGCTCTCACCCGTTGCCTAGGTATATCCACCCGCACCCTATAAATAGGCACTTAGGGGAAAACCTAATTCCAACGGTCCACTTCTCCTTCCTCTTCCTTCCGCAATCGAGCTTACGGAGCACCGCCACGGAGACCTCGCGCGCGTCACTGGAACCAATCCGCCGCCGGCTACGTTCCGCCACAGTTCGCCCCGCGCCGCCGCTAAGCTCCGCCGCCGCGCCCCCGACCTGCTCACCGGGAATCGCTAAGGGACACCAGGACTGTGCTATTTGCCACCGTCTAGCTTCACTTAAATCCGCCCCGGTAAGCCTCTTACTCCCATTGATCTAGCTTTGCAATTTCTCGATTTGTCCTAGATTGGATCTAGGTCAACCCGCGGGCCATTTCTTTCCCGCGCCGGATTAAGCTGCTTAGATACTTGCTAGCTCCACCAATAGCTTGATAGATGATCGTACACCACTCTCCTATCATCATTAATCATCAATTTCTCCGTAGAATCGTCCGCAAACTTTTCAATCTAGATCCAGTTCGCCCAAATTTTCCGCGCCTGTCATCGACACCCGGAAAATCCACTTCTTCCGGTTCTTTTGCTTGCAGTAGATACATGGGCAATCATCCTTCTTCTTCAAACACTTTCCAATACGTAAGTACCCCATAGTTTCTATACTGATACCTTATACTCGGATAACTTATACTTTCTCGCTCCGTCCAGTAATACCCGGATAATTCTTAGTTTCCATGTATTATCGATATTGCTTGCAAATACTCGGATAACTCATGATTTCCGAGTCTTACTTCTTGTACCTTTTTGTCTTGTGCTTTGCAGGTTGATCCCATGGCTCCCAAGAAGCAAGGGAAGCAGCCGGCCAAGACAAGGACCACCCAGTCAATATCCGCCAACTGGGCGCGGTCCACGGTCATGAAGGCCAAGCTAGAAGAGCTGGCCGAGTTGGGGGTTCTCCCTTCTCAAAAAGATATCCACTGGAGGGTGCCGGGTGATGAGACCCGGCCCACGCCTGCTGATGACGAGGTAATCTGCTTCGTCGAACATGTGACCCGGGGGTTCCGTCCTCCGGGTCACCCTTTCTTCCGAGAGGTTCTGAGCCATTATGGCCTCCGGGTATTCGACATAGGGCCTAACTCTATGTTGAATATTACCCACTTTATCGTTCTTTCCGAGTCATACTTGTGCACTCCGCCAAGTTTGGCTCTCTTTATTGAACTCTTCCAATGCAAACCGTGCCGCGAGAGCGGTGACGGGGCGCTTCTTGCTTGCGGCGGGGTCTCTATCCAGCGCCGCAAGAATTCACCCATGCCAACTCTCACTCTTAATTCTCACGTCAAACACTCGCAACTTTCTTACTTCTACTGCCGAGACACCTCCCCACCCGGCGAGAAGAAACTGCCGGGTTACTCGGAGGGCCTCCTCGATATCTCCGAGAATTTCAATTCTTTCGGCCCAAGGTCTCATTGGGCTTAACCTGGTGAAAACTTGGGTCAACTTCCGGATCCAACCCAACTCTATCCGCACTAAATTAATGTGCGAGTATTCGGGGCACACTACAGATTCCCTCCGATACTCGTCTAAAAATTACGCGGCCGGTGACACCAATAAGACCATCAAGGGCTTCTTGACAGAGAAGTTGGAGGTAATCGGAACATAGCCGGGTTGGAACCCTTTACACGCGAGAACCCGGCTCCTGAGGTAAAAATCCGGTTCTCATACCTTCACCTTTATGCTTTCCACTTGATACAGTTGTTTTACTCTCGTCTTTATACCTTTACCTCAGGCTGATAATGTCTTTTGGAAAATCGAAACTCCCCCCAACTTCGAAGGCCCAGAGGAGGAAGAAGACGTGATTAACTCGAAAGAAGGTACATTCCGAGTCTCACTTAATTTCTGCGAGCTCGTTGTTGCTCATTCTGTATTTTTCCGACTGTGTACCTTGATGACCTTCAGAACAAGAGGACAAGGACGAAGAAGAAGAACTTGAAGGCCGGGTGGACACAGCAAGCGATGAAGATGAAGCTGAGCCGACAATCAAGGTCGGAGCAAAGAGGAAACCCCGAGGGGTCGTCTTCAAGGTTCCATACCGCTTCCTTGCCTCTAAACCATATTCCTTTGATAACATGCACGAGCTAAACCGAGAGTTATCCAACTGGCCGTACTTGAAGGATCTGCCCGTAACCAAGCGCAGGATGACTCGGAATTTCCCGGGTGAAGGCGCTCTTAATCCGGGTATCCCATCATCTCCAGCTCGGCGCGCTGGTACTCACCTGACTCTTTACTGAATATCAAATTTTTCCCACCTCACCCCTTAGCAGGGCAGTTCCATGTCTAACTTTCTTGATGTCCTTCAGTTTCGTCCGGGTCCAGTAGCGAGTTCCCCTCGGACTACATGGTGAATTCCGGGTAAGGTTCTTTTCCTGATGCTCTATCACCCTTCCATAACTTTTTTCTAGTCGCATGCTAACTTATTACTTATATTGTCCATAGAGCCGCGGTCACTATCAGTGACCAAGAAAATATGGAGACCGATGACCCGGGTAACGAGAACCCCACTGACAATATGACGGCCGCAGCTGGCGGCGAGGAAAACAGCAAGTGCCACCAATAAACCCGGCTGATCAAGAAGTCGAGTACCCAATAGCCTCGCACGCACGCGAGGAGGAAGAAGCTACAGCCTTGGGCATGGGAGGAGGGGCACCAGACTCCGATATTCGGACGACTCGGATGCCTTCCCCCGCCAAGAAGAGAACTCCTTCTCCGAGTCTCCAAGATCCCGGGTCTTCCAACTTGGGCAACAACACCTTTGATCAAATGATGAGCGCTCTCCTTGCCATGAAGGCCTCGGAGAGCGATATGCTAGAGCGTATGGCAGTGGAGCACCAGGTAACGTTACTTGATATCTCGTAATATCCATCTAGTCCCCAAGTTCCGAGTATAACTTGTTGAAGTTGTGCTCGGTACTCTGTGCGATACTCGGCTTACCTTGATACCCGACTAATGCTTATACTTTTGTCTCTTACAGGCACAGGCCACCCGGTCTGATGAAATTTTACTCAAGACCGAACAACTTCTGCTTACCGAGGTAAAGCGGAGAGAAGCCCTTGAGGCTGAGGTGGAAACCTTGAAGAAAGATGTTTCCAAATACAAGAAAAAGTACACCACTGCTCAAACCGCACTGAAGAAGTTATCGGACCAAGTTACCGATACTTATCGCATCTTGCTTAGTAAGATTTTCGCTGCTGATTGCTTTCATGACTCTGCTTGTTACTTTATTCATGATACTCGGAATTATTGATGTGGCCTTTATTGTTTCAACTGCAGGAGCTAACCTTGCGGCCCCAGAAGAGGATGATGTTAAAAAAGCTAAAACTTTAAAGACTGTGCTCCGAACCTTGTTTGCCGGTACCAAGTAGATATTGGAGGCCGTACAATGGCCGACTGAGGCATATCCGGGTGAAGAAAACCTTATCCAAGCGTGCTCGACTGTGCCTGCGTGGATCGAGCTCTGGAAACGCTCGGCATGCCGGGTTGGTATGACCCGGGCCTTTATGCTGGCTAAGGCTTACTTTCCTAAGCTTGAGCCCGCAAAGGTAACAGCCGGGTTCCCAGAGTTCAAAGCGGATGGCTCCAGGTTTGGGCCCAAGGATTTCAAGGCCGTACAATCCGCGGTACGTCACTCGGCAACCACATTGGCCGATAGTATGGACATGTGCTCGTTTATGTCTCCGTATGACGCTGAAGGAGGAAGCAACCCTGCCCTTCGATATTTTGAAGAAATGGAATGCTGATTCGGCCAGGAAGAGGGAAGAGACCGCAAAGAGGGAGGCCGAGTTAGGATCAGAGCCAACCACCTCTACGCCTGCAGTCCATCCGCCTGGCCGTCCTGATGCTGAGAATCCGGGTGATGATGCTGGGAAAGCTGAAAAGCGAGCCCAGGACCAAGACCCGGAGGGCAAGGGCAAAGATGTAGACCCGACCCAGGAAGCCGAGTAAACAGATGCCATTATGATACCTTGGTCGTTCAATGCTTTTTGTTGGAACAAATATTCTTTTGACGGTGCGCCTGTGCACCTTTGATATTGTCACTTCATCATGTAAATACGCTTTGAAACTTTTAATAGCTTTCCGCGGCCCTTCCGGCCTTTGGATGAATTTGATACTTGTCTGCTTATGAGCCCATTTGTTCTTGATATCCGACTTTCTTTTATGGTTCCTTTTGTGAGACTCGGTTTCCGAGTCTCGTGGGTTTTGACAAGTGGACTTTTCTCTAAGTCCCCAAGTCCCCAAGACTCAGATGTTTGGGTTTATGAGCTTAGTAACTAAGCAGCTTGTTTCTTTTTCAAAATCCCCAGTCCCCAAGACCCGAAATTCCGAGTCTAGGATGTGTGTTCTTTCAAAGAGAACAAGTTGTTTTTCTGCTAAGCCCAAACCTTGAGCCGTTTCACATAGGTATTGAAGTTATGCTTAATAAAAGTTGAGTTTCCGGCTATTAGCCCTGTACTCTGCATAACTTGTGGTTTAGATGACCCTTTTGGCTATCTTGTACTGTAAGCCGGCTTTCGCGTGGATATCATGTTGTTACATCTATACGAAAACAGGGTCAGGCAAGTCCCATTGGGCTTCATGGCATATTGTAATCGTAAGCGAGCAAATCATGCCACTTTAGTGCGAGTCACTTCGAGCTTAAGTAAGAAAAGTCAAGAAAATTTGGCTCCTTTGTCCGGTTATAAGATTGCAGCCGTACTCGTTTGCGAGTAATCGGCCCTTATAACTCATAGGCATCAAGGCCGGGTCTTTGAGTTTGTAACTGTGCTATTCAAGCAATCAGCCCCCAAGACCTAGATATATGCAACATACTGAGGAAACTAATATACTAAGGATAATAAATAATACTTACCTGGACGAAAAGTAAAAAACAGAAGAATAAAACTCGATAAAACATGTGAAGAAGATATATTGCTTAACCATCTCTTTATTGATATGAGAAAGTTAGGTCAGCAAGCCGCCTCATTAAAAACCCTCCAGTCCCCTTAGGTACCCTGGATAGGAAAAGAGTGCGTCTAAAACCTGCTGCCTGTTACATCGTGCAATTCCACTTGCGAATATAGTCTATACTAGGTATAGTAGGGACGCAGCTGAGCCAAGTTCCATGGTCTATCTCTCTCTTGCATAGATGAAGTGGTATGAGCGGTGTCGTTAACCGTAGCCGACTCTTACCTTGCATCTATCAAGTAATAAGATCCATTGTGTAAATTCCGGCTTATGATAAACGGTCCTTACCATGGTGGTGATAACTTGTCTTTTCCTTCGTTTGACTGTACCAGGCGCAGAACCAGGTCTCCTTCCTGGAAGACCCGGGTTTTCACGCGCCGGCTATGATATCTCCGTAAATCTTGCTAATATATGGCTGATCTTTCCAGGGCTTGTTCCATGTGTTCTTCTAACATATCCACGGTATCCTGCCGGGTCTTTTCGTTCTCCACCTCGACGTAAGCTGATACTCGGGGTGAATCATGAATAATATCACTTGGCAACACCGCTTCCGCACCATAAACCATTAAGAACGGTGTCATCTGAGTTGATCTGTTAGGTGTAGTGTTGATACCCCAAACCACTGAAGGTAATTCTTCAACCCATGCACCAGCAGCTCTGATACATGGAACTCGCAATCGTGGCTTTAATCCACGAAGCAACTCTTGATTTGCCCTCTCCACTTGTCCATTGGCCTGTGGATGGGCCACTGATGCTATGTCAAGCCGGATTCCGTTGTTACCACAAAACTTCTCCATCTCACCAAGGGACATGTTGGTTCCATTGTCGGTAATTATGCTGTGGGGATACCCGAACCGATAGATAATTCTTTTCAGGAACTTGACTGCTGTAACTGCTTCACAATTGGTAACTGGCATAACCTTAACCCACTTGGTAAACTTATCAATAGCCACCAAAAGATGTGTCTTCTTGCAAGGTGACATGTGAAAGGGGCCAACCATGTCCATACCCCAAACAGCGAACGGCCAAGTTAACGGAATAGTCCGTAATTCCATAGCCGGCACGTTGGTTTGGCGAGCGTACCTTTGACATCCGTCACACCTTGCCACCAAGCGCTCCGCATCTGCTAGGGCCGTGAGACAGAAGAAACCGTGTCGATAAGATTTGGACACTAGGGATCTTGTGGAGGCATGATGCCCACAATCACCTTCATGGATTTCCTTGAGAATCTGTCGGCCTTCTTCTGGTGCTACACAGCGCAAAAAGACTCCTGATGCACTTCTCTTGTATAACTCCCCGTTGATGATAGAATATCCCTTTGCTCGCATCAAAATTTGTCTTGCTAATACCTCCTGCTGTGGTAACTTGCCCCGTGATAGGTAGGCCAGGAACGGCTCTGTCCACTCGGGAACAGCGCGCATTGTGGCCACGTGCCCCAAATCCGGGTCTTGATTTGCCAGTTCTTCCTCAGACTCGGTTTTGACTGATGGTCGCCATAGCTCATCCAGGAAAACGTTGGGTGGAACCGGCTCTCTGCGCGAGCCGAGTCTGGCGAGTGCATCTGCTGCCTCGTTTTTTCTTCTGTCTATGTGCTCCACCTCATACCCGGAAAAACATCCGGCAACCCTATCAACCTCTCTGCGGTATGCTGCCATAGTTGCATCTTTTCTATCCCAGGTTCCTGAGACCTGCTGTACCACAAGGTCCGCATCTCCAAAGCATCGTATCCTCTTAATATTCATCTCCTTGGCTACATTTAAGCCATGCAATAAGGCCTCATACTCGGCCACGTTGTTGGAACAATCAAAGTGAATCTCTAGTACGTAACTCAACTTGTCTCCTTTGTGTGAAGTTAGCACCACTCCAGCTCATGACCCCTCGTATTGCTTGGAACCATCAAAGTGCATGATCCAAGACTCGGAGTTTGGATCCATGGTGGGCATGCCTGTGTGCGTCCAATCATTAATGAAATCGACTAGAGCCTGGGATTTGATTGCTGACCTTGGCTCGTAGTTGATATGATAATCCCCCCATTTCTATCGCCCACTTGGCTATTCTTCCTGTTGCATCCGAGTTTCTGATGATATCCGACATTGGTATCGAACTAACCACTGTTATGGGGTGTTCCTGGAAATACGGCTTCAGTTTTCGGCTGGCCATGAAGACCCTAAACACTAGCTTTTGCCAATGTGGATAGCGCTGTTTTGCTTCTGATAATACCTCACTGACGTAATAAACCGGTCTCTGGACCGGGTGATCTTTCCCATCCTCTTTACGCTCCACAACAACTACTGCACTAACGGCTTGGGGGCTAGCTGCTACGTATAGCAACATAGGCTCTTTAGGACCCGGGGCCGCTAGAACTAGTGCCTCAGATAACTGCTTCTTTAGTGCCTCGAACGCCTCATCCGCCTCTTGATCCCAAACGAATTTATCGGATTTCTTCAAGAGCCGGTATAAAGGTATTGCCTTTTCTCCGAGTCTGGATATAAAGCGGCTCAAGGCTGCTACGCACCCTGTGAGCTTCTGAACATGCTTCGAATTTTCCGGCTTTTTCAGACTCTGGATAGCTTTGATTTTATCCGGGTTTGCCTCAATTCCTCTCTCGGAAACGATAAAGCTGAGTAACTTCCCAGCTGGAACTCCAAACACGCACTTTGTCGGTCTAAGTTTCATCTGATACCTCCTCAGGTTCTTGAACGTTTCCTTTAGATCATCGATAAATGTCTCCGCTTTTCTGGTCTTGATCACCACATCATCTACATAAGCATGGACATTGCATTCAATTTGATCCTCGAAGCACTTCTGAATACACCGTTGATACGTTGCGCCAGCGTTCTTTAATCCAAATGTCATTGTCTTGTAACAAAAGGCCCCAAAAGGGGTTATGAATGATGTTTTCTCCCAATCCTCTTTCTTGAGCTTGATGTGATGATACCCGGAATATGCATCCAAGAAACATAACAGGTCACTCCCAGCCCCTGCGTCTATGATCTGACCTATCCTTGGTAGTGCGAATGGATCCTTTGGGCAATGCTTGTTGAGACTCGTATAATCAATGCACATCCTCCACTCATTGGTCTTTTTCATCACGAGAACCGGATTTGCTAACCAATCCGGGTGAAATACTTCCATGATAAAGCCGGCTGTCAGCAGCCGAGCAATTTCTTCCCCTATAGCTTTCCTTCTTTCCTCATTCATCTTCCTCAAGCCCTGCTTCACGGGCCTGGACTTGGGATCGACGTGCAAACTGTGTTCTGCCAACTCTATAGGGATACCCGGCATGTCGCTAGGCGTCCAGGCGAACACGTCCTGATTCGAACGAATGAACTCCACAAGTGCTTTCTCCTGCTCGCTGTACAAGTTAGATCCTATAGCAAATTGCTTAGAGGGGTCACCCTCGACAAAAGCCACCATCTTGGTATCCTGTGTTGCCTTGAATTTTGCTCTTTCATCTTCAGTATTTGGTCTTTTCAACGCTGTTTTATCATCCGGGTCTACTTGAGACCGGTAATACTTGAGTTCCTCTTTTCTGCAAGCTTGCTCCGCCATGGCTGCATCTCCTTCGTCACACTCGGCTGCTATGTCCCGGTTCCCATGTATGGTGATGGTCTGCTTGGGACCCGGCATTTTCAGCTGTAGATACACATAACACGGCCTGGCCATGAATTTACCGTAAGCTGGCCTTCCAAATAGCGCGTGATAAGGACTGCGCAACTTAACCACCTCGAAAGTAAGCCACTCAACTCGATAATTATCCTTTGATTCTCCAAAAGCTACCTCCAATGTGATTTTTCCTTCGGGGCACGCTGAGTGACCCGGCACAATCCCGTGAAAAATTGTTGAACTTTTCTGTAGCTGAGACTCCTTGAGGCCCATGCGTAGAAAGGTTTCCCAATATAAGATATTGATGCTGCTTCCACCATCCATCAGGACCTTTTTCAACTCATAACCATTAACTTGTGGTGCAACCACCAATGCTAAAATTCCCGGGTGCTCTATCCTTTCCGGGTGATCTCTTCTGCTCCATGTTACGTCTTGCTCTGACCATCTCAGGTATCTCGGAACAGCCGAAGAAACCGAGTTTACCGCTTGCTTCAGTATCTTTTTGTCCTTGTTAGAAGTTCCTGTAGTATGCACATGATATTGTCCCAACTGCTTGGGGTTAGCTTGGAAACCTCCAGCTCCCCCTTGGTTGTTACCCGGATTTCCGCCTGCCGGGTTACCGGCTGGGGGTGGGCCGTTGCCCGGGTTTCCACCCGGACCCGGTCCTCCTCCCCGACCTGCACCTCGCATGGCTCTGTTCACTTCCTCGTTCTTCCATCTCTGTAGGTCCGCGCACTGCTCCAGTGAGTGGTTAGCCGGCCTACCATTCCTGCTGTGCTTTGGGCATGCCATTCTGAAGATATCCCAATTGTTACTCGGCCTTGGCGGCCCTTGATAATTTCCTCCGTTGTGGTTTCCTCCATTAGAATTTCCTTCTGCTCTAGGTCTCCAAGACCCGGCTTCTGTGCTAGCGACAAACTCGGAGCTTCCCTCGAACGGGCGCTTGTTCTGGTTGTTCCCATTGTTACCTCCATTGTTACCCGGCGTTGATCCGTTGCCGGTTCTTCCATTGTTATTGTTCGTATTTGCTTTTGCTTTCTTGTCATCGACATCCTCTTCAGTAGTATCCGTTGCGGCGTGTTTGTTGCATGCATCCATTAGCTCTCCCATCGTGACCTCTGAAGCATTCCGACTAGATTTCATGCGAGTTAACTTTTGCACTAAAGGTGTGTACTTGCACGTCTTTGCCATAGCTTGCAGCGCATCCTTGGGCTGAATATCTGTAGATGAATGAAGTATCTCCATAACCCGGGGCACCCAGCTGCGTGCCGACTCTCCCTTCTTCTGAACACATCGTTCCGCGTCATCAATAGTGAATAACTTTCTGCACGTCCCGTGAAAGTGCTTGATAAACGCGGTTTTCAACTCCTCCCATGACTTGATAGATCCTTCTGGTAGATTAGTGAACCATAACTTTGCTGCTCCTTCTGACATCATCAAGTACATGAACATGGATTGAAGATTCTCGGATGCGTTGCGAATCGACATAGCCATCTCATAACTTCTCAACCATGTTTCTGGATCCATAGTCGGCTCATAATTCACTACTTTACCCGGTTCCTTGAATTTATCCGGGTAAGGCTCAGCCTTGATGTTATCCGACAGACACTTAGGCCTAGCGAGATTAGTCGGAACCGGCCTTACTCGGGAAACATGCGATCCTGCGGGAGGCACGGCTGGACGCGGTACTGCTGGCGGTCCATGCACTGCTGACCCGGCCGCGTCTCTCCTGGATCTGGAACTATCCACAATAGCTTGTGCTGATGATGCTGCTGGTACTGCCTGAACGCGTGGAGGAGGCGGCATTTGCTGCTGCTCTTCCCTCCGCCGTGCTGAACTTGTCTGGATATTGCCAGTGTTGCCTCGTTGTTGGCTGATATATGGTGTCCCATGCATTCCACTTCTGTGATCCGGGTAATTAACTTGTTGTGCCACCGCAGTGCGCAATAGATCTATCGCCCGCCGGGTCTCCTCTGCGTGGGGTGACTCTCTCACGGGGATTTGATTCAATGCGAGTGTTGCTGCGTACACGTTATCCATGGGGTTGTTGTAATGACCTGCTGGTGTGCGAAATCTTGATGGTGGTGGTGGTGGTAATGTATTGCCGGTTGTAACTCCAGTCTGTGGCAAGGGTAACCCGGCTTGCACGTTTGCCGGATGTGTTCCCACAGTTGCTGGTTGAGGCACAGTTCCTTTGTTAGTCGCTGGAATCGGCTGATCTTGAGGTGTGATAAACAGTGTAGCCGGGTTTATAACTCCTCCCAACGCTGGTAATCTGATTTGGTGCCTTTCATGTATTCTGGTTGTTTCCTCTCGGAGCCGGGTTTCTAGTGCATCCAGCTCACGTTGGCGTGTGGCCATCCCTTGCCTTTCTGCTTCTACTTGCCTTCTCTGCTGCTCCAATGCACGACGGGCTACATCCAGATCCCTAACACGTTCCGCCGCGTTTTCTGGGGTGATAACCGTGGCCAGAACGGTGGGATCCAGAATCATATTGTTGTTGAACAAGGCCGGGTGTTGAGGATTGGAGGGACCCGCCCCTGGTGTCCGGTTTGCTAGAAATCCGAACGTGTTCGCGTGCAACTCATTATCCGTCGCTTGACTGGTTACTGATGCCGATTCTCCGTCGACCCGGACCAAAACCGGGTTTCCATTAACCGGACCTTGCTGCTGGGCCAATGCTTGTGCTGCTCCGACTGCGGCCGCGGTCACGTTCTCCTGGTTAAGATTGGTCGCAGGAGCCGTGTACACGGCAACCTGGCGCACAATGCTTGGCGCCGATTCGTACTGTTCCTCTTCGCTGCTATTTTCCTCGTACCGGTCCTCCAGCAGATGCAAGATAGACTCGGTATCATCTTCTCTCACGACCCCGCCACGTGGGGTCCATGCCGGCTCCTCCGGCTGTTCCCTCTTCGTGGTGGGCTCTTCTGTCGGATCTATCGTTCCGACCGATTCTTCTCCATCTGACTGAACGTATGTGGCCTCTCCTGACACAGAATCAAATCCGAACTCGTCAGGGATCGAACCGGACGTGCGTACCATGCCGATGAAGACGTTGATCTGGCCGATTGTCACGATAGATCCGGATTCGAGGTGATCCGACTCAGGTCCCCAGCCGGAATCATCCACCATCTTCTCTCCTTCAGGGTCGGTGTAGATCTCGCCGATGACAAGGTTCTCCATGTTCTTCCGAGCTTCTCCCGTGATGTAAACACCCTTGGACGTAGGACCCACGGTGGGCGCCAACTGTCGTGGGATAATCACGGCAGACGTTACCGGGGGTAACTTATCTTGGGGAAAATCGAGTCTGGTGTTTGGGAGAGGGTTTAGCTCAGAGGAAAACATGATGATATGCGATCTGGTAGCCGGCAAGCAAGTCGCCGAGTCTCCGATCTCGATATATTAACTCAACTCTCGTGTTACACTGGATACTCGATACCTAGCGATATTGCTCGAACTCTTGGATCTCTCTAAACTAAACCTACGGGCCGGCTTATAAAGCACCCGGACCCCCTGGCCTGCTCTCCAAGGCGTACTCTGAATCCTACCCGGACACTGCCTACAAAACCCTAAACTTCCTTACCGGAACCCACAATCTGGGTTACCAGGCCTACGGTTTTGGGCCTTCTAGAAACTCCTTTATCCTTAGCCGGGTCTTGCGCAGCGTCCTTTGGGCCGAGTTACTCCTTGGCGTTGGCCTACCGGGTTATCATCCCTCCATCACTCACCGTGGGGCTTGTCGAGGTACCATCCTGTTCAACCGAGTTCTTGCGCTCTCTCAAGATGTTGGTCTCTTACCCAGGAAGAATCCAAATTGCAAGTGATCACTTTGTCAGCTCTAGGATCCATTAACGAGGATGTTGGGAAATGAGATAAGGAAAGAAGACAAAGGCGCGACGAGAAAGCCGGAGAAGGAGAAGTGACCTATAAAAAAGGAAGGAGGGTTATGTACCTGCACACCTTAAAGGAAACCCGATATATCCATTGGAAAGCAACACACATTACGGGGAAGCAGGGAAGAATTAAAGTCGTCGTAATAATTATTTAAGGTTGGATTCCTTCCTCAAAGGGTTTACCTTGGACGAGCAGCTTGCAAGTTCGAGAATGAGAAGATAAAGATTGTAAGGGTGTCGTGGCAGCTGCACCCAGGCTAAACTCACGGTCTATTGTTGGGGAAATATCTGACAAGTGGACCCGCGGGATAAGAGTGACTCAGAGGAAAGTAGTCCTTGCGGGCCACCGGAGTACATACAAATATTCTAGAAGACCACGTGGTTACTTACCATGTTGTAATTAGTAAACGCTTGCTAATCAGACCTCGAGTCCAACTAGGATTCCACTTGGAGTCTTGTAAAGGCCATGTGATTCACCGTTTATATAAGGCGACTCCAGGGACCAAATATAGGATAAGTTAGATCTTTATAGACAACTTTCCTAGAACGCTTATTCTAATCGAGGCCTCATTCATAATAGAAAGAGATAAGCAAGGCAGGAGTAGGTTTTTACTTCACATCGAGGAGCCGAACCTGGGTACATCATGATTACTCGCATGGACTTCAATCTCAACGACTCCTAAGTTGCACAAGCCCGACAAACTCACAAGCCATGAAAACCCCACAACAAGCTCCCTTTCAATTATGTTTACCTCATGCTCTTGGATTTCTAAGAAAAGAGAGAGAACAGTCGTGACACCCGGGATAGTACCAAACTCTAGCCTAGAGAGGGAGAATTCGCAAAAGGGCATCCATTTCCATCAAGAAACTATAAATGTGAAGCCCTCTGCGTCGATCTCCATCACCATCACTGACATCATCATCTACGTGATAGAATCTCTCACTCATCTCGTTGTTATTCTTGAACATTTATTTGTGGATTTTCACGTATATTCATTCATACATCCATTTACCATTTGCAATACAATCATGACGATGTTTGCTGCCTTCATGTGTGAGTAGTTCTATTAGTTCTTTGGGATACGGGGAAACCCTAGGACTACTATGAATTATGATAGTCGACCAGACCAATATTTTGCCTACGGGACGTGAACGGTCTTTAACGTTCGTGTGAGGTAGTGGGTATCGAGTGGGCATTATAGAGACAGAAAGTAGCCCCTCCCTATTGCTAATCATCAATGTGGGAATAATAGAGATTCACAATATCTCAATATGATCCATGGGGAGACCCTTAATTATTAGTGCTGGTATGCATATCGCCTATAATCTGAGCTAGTAGTGGTTTTGAGTAGTGTGTTGCCTAGATTTACTCAGACACATGAGTTCCGCCCTTACAAAACATACATGTGACAAACGTATTGAACTCCTAAACAATCCATAATTATTCTAGTGATAGAACCATACTTCCCGATAACGCCTTCAACCCTATTGTAGTTCCAATTACTTCACGGTTCATTTCTCTGTTCTTATTTACTGTTTTATTTATTTTACTATTTAGTTCGTTCACACTCAACACAATCACCATTTTCAACACTATGATGCTTGCTTGGATTTAAAGATAACTTGCATGTATAACTAGGAAAACCGTCAAAACTAGACGCGCGAGGCCATTTCCTCAGCTCCGCCGTGGTTCGATACTCTTACTTCGAAACTACCTATAATAACCATGTGCACTTGCATGCATAATTCGCTACCCCCTCTATTGTTGTAGGCTGTTGATCGGCCATAAAAGCCTATCCTTCTGGTGCATATCCCTCTCACCAGCTTCTTCTCAAATAAAGCTTCCTCCTTTCTTCCTCGTTCAAATTCAACCACCATATTTTTATTCGCATCCTCCTCTTGCTCTTTTGGCATTGCTGCCCCCGATTGCCAGTTTACTCATGCACATTCATGATGTTGCAATGCAGTCGTCCTCCCGAGGTTTTTTTCCAGCGTCAGGCATCACATCATGGCACCCTCCTCTCCTCCTCCGTCTCTCGATGACCTCTCATTACAACTTTCCTTGCTTAGGTAATTTTTGTGCTCAACTGCTAAAGTGGATCATAGGGGTTGTGAGGTGTGATATCTACAGACGAAAGCACTTTGCTAGATTTTGTTGGCATCGACAAAGGTGTATCCTTTGGGACTTGTATTCCTCGTCAGAGGTGTTGTGTCTAGTTTCTAGATCGATAACCATGTCCCGACGTCATTGCCATATCCGGGTCTGTCGTCTTGGAGCACTAATTCATGGTTGGCTATTTATCGTCTCGCTTCTTTGCTAGTGGCATCTTGCACTGCGGTTGGGTGGCAAATCTTGTTGTTCTAAAGAGTTTGTGGAGTGTGCGATGATTCAAATCTGAAGCCAGATATTGAGTCATTTATCTCTCTCTTGGATCACCTCGTCCCCGCTCAACACCCCTTACTCTCTTTGAGGCCTTGTTCGGTTAATCCCCTCCACAAGTGGATTAGAGGGGATCAGGAGGGATTTTTGACTTGCATGTGACTCAATACACCTCTATCCCTGACGATCCCCTCCAAAATTCAGCCAATCGAACAAGCCCTGAGGGGTGTTTTTTGGCTGTAACAAGACTACCAATGTACAAACCTCTTCCTTGCTTGGTTAGATGAAGATGGGAATTGTAGGATGTCGTATTGGCCAAGTTGTCAAATTTTGGAACGAATGAAAACAGCGTTGTTGTCTTCCGTAAAGCGAAAGGTATTGTTCCATCGACGAGCTATCTTCACAACAAGTGGACATCCATGTGTTGTGTCATGTCGATCGCGCGCTCCTTAAGAACTAAGCAGTTAGCCAAAAAGAACAGGACGACAAATATGATCACGACATGGATTGTGAGCCGCGCCTACCTTGATTCCTATAGGATGGAGCTATAGATTCACAAAAAAAGAGAAAGGATGGACCAATAGAATTGTTTTTTCTTACATACAACACCCCCAAACAAGGGATCATGCTCCCTTATCATTATAATAACGGAACCCACCGCAACTGCCAGCATTCACGAGTCTCAGCTCGAGGATATTTACAAAAAACTCAGTCACAGAGCAGTCTTAACCAAACGAACCAAAAGAGCGGACAAACAAGTTTTAACGGGCCAATAGGTAGTCTACTAAGCGCAAAAGAACTCCAGCGAACTGCGAGGGAAATGACCACCAGAACCAGCGAACAACTTTCTCTGTATCTTCCCTTAAGGCGAGTTGCTCCAGAAAGCGCTCCAACCTAGTGGATTTTCTCCCCTTCAGCATCCTCCATATCAGTATCTTGTGAGTCTTCAAGCTGTAGTGCAACACATGGCGTTTGGGGATTTCTATTAGACGGATCCATAGCTCTTGCTGTCTGGATGAGGGCGACAGCACCCTCCGTTATGTCTGCCTGCTCCTGTGCAGTACGAAGACCTACCCAATGATTCAGGAAGACACACACGTAGCTAATTAGTTCAAAGGGGTATTTTATTATCTTTTTCTCAAAACGTTCACGATTCCTAAGCTTCCAAATGTCCCAACAAACCATGGCAACCCCATTGATTTGGATGTTCCTACTTGCAGAAAGTTGTTGAGGTATCCACCATAAAAACTGTAGGAAAGAACTAGGGCGATCTCTAGCTCCCACCGTTGTCCCAATAATTGACCAAACATATTTCCCTGCATCACACCGAAAGAACAAGTGCATGATTGATTCATCTTCTCTGCAGAATTTGCAGAGAGTGTTTCCTTGCCATTTATTTTTCTTCATGTTGTCCTTGGTTGAGATTGCATTATGCCAAATAAGCCAGAGCCAAATTTTAATCTTATATGGAACTTTGCTTTCCAAAGATGCTTGAAGGATCTATCAACCCCACTACTGGATATATATAGGTATACATCGATTTAATTGTAAACCTTTCATTCTTTGACCACTTCCATCTTGGTTGTCCTCTGAATCATTCAAAGCAACACCTGTCATATTATTTTGCAAAATCCTCATATTCTCCTAGAGCCCTTCTGTCAACCACCTTCTGAAGCTGAATCTCCACCTCCTAGCAGCCATATCTGCTACTGTAACTATTTGATCTTGAAAATTTTCAAAGAGATCTGGAAAGGTAACCTTTAAGGGTGTGGAACCACACCAGGCATCCCCCCAAAAGTCTTTTCTTATGTCATTACCAATCACCATGATTCGACCTAGGAGGTATAAACCCCTAATCTGCAGTAGGTAAAACCAAAAAGCCGAGTCCATAGCCTTATGCTTTATATTGAAGATTCCCCCATCACCCAGGTATTTAGCTCTCATGAATCTCTACCAAGGTTCATCCTCTGTTTCCAGTTTCCACCACCACTTGCACATGAGGCTAATGTTGAACCTGGAAAGATCTTTCAGTCCAAGCCCTCCTTTCATTTTTAGTTCACACGCCAGTTTCCATTTAACCAGATGGTATCTTCTTTTAGTGGTAGAGCTCTGATACGTCCATTTTTCATCATTATTTTATATTGTTATTTTCTGGTATTCATCGATATATTTCATGTTATCATTCATCACTTATGTTATTTTATCTTATTTTGCATGTTTTAAATTTATTGGAGAATAAACACCGGGACCAGAAATCTGATGGAAAAAACACTGTCGCGATACCCTATTTCAGAAGATCAGAAGAAGAGGGGGATACCGGCGGGGTCTTAGAAGTTCTGAGGAGGAGGTCAGCCAGAAGGGCACCTAGATGGGGCCACCTAGGGCCAACACCACCAGGCGCCCCGGCCCCTGGCCGCGCCTGGGGGTAGTTTGGCCCCTGGCCCAGTCCTGGGTGCCCCCTTCGCGTACTTGACCCCCAGGGAACCCTAAGCCCCAGAACATCATTGAATAATTATTTCGCCGCCGCCTCGGTGCATAAAACAACAGAGAGAGATAAATCCGACATGGAGAAATAAGTCGGGGAAATTCCTTCCCGGAGAGGGGGAATCATCGCCATCGTCACTATCATTGCTCCGGGCATCATCAAGATCGTCATCGTCATCACATAACCACCAGCACCATCACCCTCATCATCCACCGTCATACCTCTCTAACAATTAGGGGTCTCTATCATTGTTTTACATTAGATCTCTCTCCCGGTGTGGATTACTTGTTAGTAGTTGATGCTTGTGGGATTTATCAGTGTTTATACTTTATGACCAGATTGTTATTATCCATTATATCACCTCTGATTATGATCCATATGACGTCTTCTGGGTAGTTCATTTAGTTCTTTAGGACATGGGATAATTCATGATGTTAGTAGTGAAGTTATGTTGAAGTAATATCTCGTGGTTCGGTATTCATTTTGTGGTGTTATTCTTCTAGTGGTGTCATGTGAAGATCTACTACATGATATTTCACCATACGGTCCTAGGAGGATGCATTGTGTATTTGGCTACTAATTGTGGGGTTGCCGGAGTGACAGAAACCTAAACCCTCGTTAGTAAACCTATGCACGAGGGAGTGTAGGATCTCGGCGTTTTAAGGTTGTTGTTAGATTTATCTTAATTACTTTCTTGTATTTGCGGATGCTTATGAGGGGTATAATCACAAGTATGTATTATTCCTAGTTGGGCGGTGCATTAGCATAGGTTCACCCACACAATACTTCACGAACCAATAAATATTAATCAACCGCAATGAAGCGAAAGCACTTGACGAAATTCCCATGTGTCCTCGAGAACGTTTGGTAATCATAAGTAGAACAACCGTCTTGTCCTTTACTCTCAAAAGGATTGGGACACTCCCTGGAATATTATTTACTGCACTTTATTTACTCGCACTTTATTTACCTGCGATATGAAAAAACTCCAAAAACCTGTTTGCTAGTGTTTACAGTGAATCCTCTATCCAACTTGCTTGCCAACACCTTCTGCTCCTAGCTAGGTTCGACACTCTTATTTATCTAAAAGTACTACGATACACCCCCTATACTTGTGGGTCATCAAGACTATTTTTTGGCACTATTGCCGGGGAGTGAAGTGCTATTGGTAAGTGGAACTGGTAAGAGAAACTTTTACTGTGAGTGTTGTTTTTATTTATGTATGCTGTTTTATTTCATTATGGAGATTACTTTTGGTTATCAGTTTAGGGGTAATTCTACCATTACTGCTAGGGTAGTAGGTGACCCGTTATCTACTGAATTAGATCCTTATAAATAACCTATGAAAATTGTTGGAGGTGTTATGGATAACTGCTATTATGGATATGGACCGTCCATCCCGGTAATAATTTCTTCTTTATGCATCAATTATGCGAGTTAAAATGATATTATTTTCTTTATCGCTGAAAGGAAGAGCCGCTGAATGGTTCAAATTGCTAAGAATGGTGAATCTATTAGATGGGAGGAAATTGTTCCTCCTTTTTATTCTAAATTCTATCCTCCTAATGAGATTCATAAAGACCGGAATCAAATATATAATTTCTGTCCTCGTGATGGAGAGAGTATTGCCCAAGCGTGGGGGAGAATGAAATTATTAATGCTTAAATGTCCCGTTCATGAGCTCCCGAGTAATATTGTTATCAATAACTTTTATGCAATGCTTTCTCTTCATGAGAAGGATTTATTGGATGCTTCTTGTTCTGGATCATTCACACATATGAAGGAAGAAGCTAAATGAGATCTTCTTGACCGTATTCAAGAAAACACTAAAGGATGGGAAAATTACAAAGGTAGAAAGTCAGGTATAAATTATGATTATGAATGCATTAAATCTATTATGGGAACTGATGATTTCTATAATGTTAGTGCTGTTTGCGGTCTTGATTCTCAAATATTTGCAAACTGTCTTAAAGCTTTTGCCTCCTATCTTGATATTCCTAAGAAGGAACTTAGCAAGTATCATGCACCCTATAAAGATATTGTTCCAGCTAGAAATATAGAAATGTGTGTTGTTAATCTTTCTATTCCTGAGTCTTATATTGAGAAAATGCCTTTCCTTGCTAAGGTGAAAGAACACTCTATTGTGGGTAGTGCGGTTAATAAGAGAGTTAAGAACTCTATTGAACCTGATGAACAAATAACTGTTGAACCTCCTATAGAAATAGAGAAAGATCTTATCTGTGGAAACATAGAGGATGAACATATTGTATTTTGTGAGGATGCTTCTAATATTTTCTAACATCCAAATAGACCTAAGTAAACTAGTGTTCATGTGCTTTATGATAAGATTGGTGATCATTGCTATTATGGTTTATGTGACATTGGTGCAAGTTCTAGTGTTATTCCTTATTTGCTTTATAAAGAAATTATGCATGAAATTGGTTCTTCTGAGCTTGAAGATATTGATGTGGTTATTCAGCTTGCTAATAGAGAAACTATTTTTTGATTGGTATTGTTAGAGATATGTAAGTTTTATGTGGTAAGACTAACTATCCCACTGATTTTCTAGTACTTGGTAAGGCTGCTAGTAAAACTTTTCCTATTATTTTTTGGAAGATCTTTCTTGAACACTTGTAGTGCTATTATCGATTGTAAGAGGGAGAATATTTTGACTAAATTTGATGGAAAATATTCTGAGTTCAATTTCTCAAAATTTGTTAGAGCACATTATGAATCTGAACTGCCTAATGAAAAATTTAGAGTTGAACAACTTTCCTCTATTGCTCTTTCTTCTAACAATGCTTTGCATCAATATATGTAGGACCATGAAAGTGACGTCTTTATGGAAGAAAGAAATGGGATTGACGATATTCTTCTTCATCAACTGGTGATACTGAAACATAATTTACCCGTGGAGGACTTGAGTACCACATTACCACCCAAGGAGGATCATGTCTTTGATTTAAAATCTTTGCCTGATGATCTTAAATAAACCTATATTGATGATAAAATAATATCCTATTATTATTAGTGCTAAACTTTCAGTAGAAGAAGAGGAAAGATTATTGGAAATACTGAAGAAACACCGTGGAGCTATTGGATATACTCTAGATGATTTGAAGGGTATGTTTACCTTTATATGTCAGCATGTTATTAATATTGAACCTGATGCAAAGCCAGTAGTTGAACATCAACGCTGTTTAATTTCTAAGATGAAGGAAGTGGTAAGAAATGAGGTATTAAAACTTCTTGATGCTGGTATTATTTTTCCTATTGCTAATAGTAGATGGGTGAGCCCTGTGCATTGTCTCCCTAAGAAGGGAGGAATGACTGTTGTGCCTAATGAAAATAATGAGCTTATTCCTCCGAGAGTAGTAGTTGGTTATAGTATGTGCATTGATTTTAGGAAGGTTAACAAGGTTACTAAGAAAGATCATTATCCTTTGCCTTTTATTGATCAAATGTTAGAGAGTTTGTCTAATAAAACTCATTTCTGCTTTCTTGATGGTTATTCTGGGTTTTCTAAAATTGCTGTTAGGAAGCAAGATCAAGAGAAAACAACCTTTACTTGTCCTTATGGTACTTATGCTTATAGGTGTATGCCTTTTGGTTTGTGTAATGCTCCTGCTACGTTTCAAAGATGCATGTCTGCTATTTTTCATGATTTTTGTGAAGAAATTGTGGAGGTATTCATGGACGATTTCTCCGTCTATGGAACTTCTTTTGATAATTTCTTGCACAACCTTGATAAAGTTTTGCAGAGATGTGAGGAAACTAATCTTGTTCTTAATTGGGAGAAATGACACTTTATGGTGAATGACGGAATTGTTCTTGGACATGCAATTTCTAAAAGAGGTATTGAAGTTGGTAGAGATAAAGTGGAAGCAATAGAGAAAATGCCATGTCCCAGGGATGTTAAAGGTATTCGTAGTGTTCTTGGTCATGCTGGTTTTTATAGGAGGTTTATTAAAGATTTCTCTAAAATATCAAAGCCTCTTACTAATCTTCTTTAAAAAAATGTACCTTTTGTTTTTTATGATGATTATAAGGAAGCTTTTGATACTTTAAAGAAGGCTTTAATCACTACTTCTATTGTTCAACCACCTGATTGGAATTTACCTTTTGAAATTATGTGTGATGCTAGTGATTTTGTTGTAGGTGTTGTTCTTGGACAGCGCATAGATAAGAAGTTGAATGTATTCATTATGCTAGTAAGACTCTTGATGCTGCTCAAAAGAATTATGCTACTACTGAAAAAGAGTTCTTAGCTATAGTCTTTGTGTGTGATAAGTTTAGACCTTATATTGTTGACTCAAAAGTTACTATTCATACTGATAATGCTGTTATTAGATACCTTATGGAAAAGAAAGATGCTAAGCCTAGGCTTATTAGATGGGTGCTGCTTTTGCAAGAGTTTGATTTGCATATTGTGGATAAGAAGGGTGCTGAAAATCCTGTTGTTGATAACTTGTCTAGATTAGACAACATTGCTTTTGACTCCATTCCTGCTAATGATAGTTTTCCAAATGAACAGTTGGCTGCAATAAAGGTAAAATCCCAAGATAGTCCATGGTATGCTGATTATGCTAACTTTATTGTTTCAAAGAATTTGCCTCCAACATTTACAACTCAACATAGAAGAAATTTTTTCCATGATTTGAGGCATTATTTTTTGGATGACCCACATTTATATAAAGAAGGAGTAGATGGTATCATGAGAAAATGTGTTCCAGATCATGAACAACGTGAAATATTGAAAAAGTGACATGGTAGTGCTTATGGAGGACACCACTCTGGCGATAGAACCGCACAGAAGGTTCTACAATCAGGTTTCTATTGGCCTACTCTTTTTAAAGATGCACGTAAATTTATTTTATCTTGTGATGAATGTCAAAGAGTTGGTAATATTTCCAGACATAATGAAATTCCTATGAGTTATTCTCTTGTTATTGAACCTTTTTATTATTGGGCATTTGACTTTTTGGGTCCTTTTCCTCCTTCGAGTGGTTACACTCACAATCTTGTTGTTGTTGATTATGTTACTAAGTGGGTAGAAGCTATACCTACAAAAAGTGTTGATGGTGGGACCTCTTTAAAAATACTTAAAGATGTCATTTTCCATAGGTTTGGTGTGCCTAGATATCTTATGACTGATGGAGGTTCTCATTTTATTGATGGTGGTTTTAGAAAGACCTTTGCTAAATATGACGTTGATCATAGAATCGCCTCAGCTTATCATCCTCAAAAAAGTGGGCAAGTAGAACTATCAAACGGAGAAATTAAATCTATCTTGCAAAATACTATTAATAAATCTAGAAAGAATTGGTCTGATAAGTTGAATGATGCTTTATGGGATTATATAACTTCTTATAAAAATCCTATGGGTATGTCTCCTTATAAAATGGTTTATGGAAAAGCTTGTCACTTGCCTTTAGAATTAGAACACAAATCTTATTGGGTAGTGAAAGAACTTAATAAAGATTTTAAACTTGTTGGTAAGAAAAGAATACTTGATTTGAATCATCTAGATGAATGGAGATGTGAAGCTTATGAAAATGCTAGACTTTTTAAAATAGAAAGTTAAACAGTGGCATGATAGGAGAATTCTTAAAAGAGAGTTTCATGTTGGTGAAAAATTTCTATTGTATCGGTCTCGTCTCAGATGTTTTGGAGGAAAATTACTCTCGAGATGGGAAGGCCCCTATGTTATTGAAGAAGTGTATCGCTTGGGTGCAATCAAAATTGCTTTCCCTCAAAGATAACACTACACAAGTGGTCAATGTGCAAAGACTCAAACATTATATTTATGGGATTCTTATGATGAGGATGTTGATGTTATTCAAGTAATGACTGCGGAGAAGTTCATCAGAGGGAAGATTCCAGAATTCCGTAGAGTATATTTTTGATTAGGTAACAGTTCTGTTAAGAAAAAGTTCGCGGATTAAATTCCAAATTATAAATTATTGGATTTTGGAAAATATGAAAAATACCGAGCCGAAAAAGAGTAGGAGGAGGTGCCCGAGGGCACGATACCATGCCTGAGCGCGGGCCCACCCTTGGTTGTGCCTGGATATGGTGTAGGCGCCCTAGAGCCCCTCTCTGACTCGTTATCGACCTGTAGTTTCCTTTCGTTACTTATGTTTTTGATATTTAAGCCCCTAGACCCCTCGAGGTCCGTATATCGTTTTCTCGTCGTGTTTCTGTTTTGACATGTTTCTGTCGGATTTGTTTTCAGTTTTAGAAGCACCATGGCCCCCGCCAACAACAACAAGGGGAAGAAGCCAATGGAAGATGATCTCCAAGGTCCCAAGCGCAAGAACATGGATCAGGGTGTCAACAGAGAAGCAAAGAGGACGTCATCAAGCAGTGTTTCTTCTTGTAGAATGCAGGGACCAAGACCATAGGTTCCGGGCCTCAGCCCTATCCCTGGAGTAGAGGAAGCTCTTCGAGTTGCAGATGAGTTCTATGAATGCTATGGAGCTTTAAGGATGGAGGTAGAAATTCTTCAAGAAGAGAACGGCAGGTTTCGTGAGATGTTGAAGCGTTTTCATGGCTTGCTTGAGAAGAGTGCATCACCGCCACCATCGAAGAATTAATTCGTCATTTGTATTGGCATTCCCTTGGCTTGTTCCAAGCTTGGGGTAGTGCCGCGGTATAACACCTTTATCTTTCACCCTTTTACATTCTAGTAGACTCATATCATGAGTAGACAAAATATCATATAGTATGGTTTGCAGTATGGATGTATCACTCTTTCGTTGGCTATCGTTGTATCCCTTGGTTTGAGTTGCCGTAATGAAATATTAATGAGAAGTTTCATCATCTACTTTCTCTACTTTATTTTAGTTTGCGATTTCTGTTATATGGTTGATCTTGTTGTTATTATTGGTACCAATGTTGGAGCTTCAAGTTAATCTAGTTGGTTTTCGCAAACTTAGCATTGGTTAGTAGCAACAATTCGTTGAGACTTAAGTAGAAAAGAGGGAGTTGCATGTAGATATATTATTCCATGATCTTCCTTTCTTGATTAGCTCATAATCTTAGTATTCTCAAGTAAGATTGTTTGTACCTTCAAGGAAGATTGCATGATTGGCTTTATCATATATGTATTTATTTGTTTTACCTCAATTCTTATGCTTGCTACCCAACCTGGCTAGCCAAAAACCTGTACTGAGAGGGAATGCTTCTCGTGCATCCAAACCTTGAGCCCCAAAACCTTGCCATTTGTGTCCACCATACCTACCTATATGGGGTATTTCAACGCCACTCCAAGTAAATTGCTTGTGTGCTACCTTTAAACCTTCAAAATTAGACCTATTTTGTGCCCCTATTTTAGCTCATGAGGACGCAAATAGAGAATATTTATCTCACTTGTTGATTGAATTTCACACCCTGGACTAGTGGCTTCATCCGCTTATCCAAATGCTAGAAGAGCTGGCAGCAGGGTTCCCAGCCCCAAAATAATAATACAAATTCTCTTCACTATTTTTGCCCCTGAATTACTAGTCAAAGCATAATTGTGTAAGCAAAAGAGAAAAAGGGATGACCTTCTATACCAGTTGCATCCTTCAATAGGATCCGCTCTTGTGAAGTCTAGTTAGCTTGTGACGTACTGTATTTTCTGTTTGCCATTCGTTGACATAAGCATACACCTCTCTAAAAATTAGACACTCCTCCATGGTATGTGATTGTTGGCGGGCACCCGAGGATTCGGTTAGCCATGGTGTGTGTAAGAAAGGTTGGTAGGAGTGTCAACGATTTTATACCTGTGTTTAACCAAATAAAAGCTCTAGCCCATGACTAATCCATACTTCCCTCTACGAAGGGGCTATCCTTTACCTGTATGTTGAGTTAGTAAACCTACTTCTTTATGACTTACGCAAGCATTTGAGTTGTTGTGATCCATCCATCTATTTGTTAATTCACTAAATTATGTCCTTTATTGTTCCTTGTTTGTACAAGTGCTTTTATCTGTTTGAATACCACTTTGAAATTTACCAATGTCTGCAAAGAGACTGTTATAAATGAGCATGCTAAACTCTGCAATATAAGCTCTAGTATAAACAGGGGCGGAGGACCCCTTAGGGAAAGGTAGGGCAGCCGCCCTACCTTGATTTTGGCAAAAAAATTGAGTATATATATGCTTATTCATATGTATGTACGTGTTCTGATAGTTCGTCTTTGTTTCTGTTAAAAAACAAAGAGAAGAGAGGCTATTTGGGCCAATTTTGTATGTCTTGCATGAGATAGGCCTTGATGGACCGAGTGAGGAGCCTCACAAGTCGGTCAAGTTGGTATATGGACACATGGATTCAGCCTACCGTACCTAGAATCCTTGGGTCTTCCCGACCACTCCCTGCTCGTCTCTGCTTGCACCATGGACCGACCGGCGATCGTCTCCCTGACTCGCCTCTCCGGCTCTCCCTCGCTCCCTCCCAATTCCCGAACACAATGACGCCTCCATCGCTCCACGAACCTTTTCTCTCGACCCAAGCCGGCAAGTCTTCCTCTGCGGCGCTCTCTCTCTCTTCATGTCTAGGAAAGCTAGGGTTTCCCGGCCGGCGGCTGGCTAGCCTTTCGGTCGCTGATTTTGTGTCGAGATGGACAAGAGGGGTAAAAGACCCGCGGCTACAACTGCAAAGGGGGAGGTATAATTTTTTAGATTTATGGTTGCTTACCAATTTTTTATATTTTGTGTGGTACGGTAATGGACAAGGTGCTCATGTTTTTGTATTGTTATCAATTACAGATTTGAAGAGATTTTTTACGCCAGTAGCTCGCGACAGTAGCTCTAGACAAAGCATCCGGGAAAGTGAAATATTGCGACACGTGAAGAGCAAGAGCAAGAAGTGGAAGGAGGGGCTGAAATTTCTACGGCCACCGACATAGAACAAGTGGAACATTCCGTAGAAGCCGTAGTAGAAGAGAATGATGAGGTTCTAGGATCCGAAGGTATAACTGATTTCATAAATTTTGATCCAGGACTTCGCATTCAAATGGATCGGTTTGACCCCAATGTTATACAAGATGTTAGATTTTCTTATCTATAGAATGGTCCAACTCAACCAATTGATCATAACTTTACCGCAGATAGAGATAATAGATCCTTTCGGCCACAACGGTATAAGAAATTTGATTGGTTTGGATATAGTGTGGAAAAGGATAAAGCTTTCTCGGCTATTAAGATCATCAAGACCGAGTTGCATAACAAGATGGGTGATGGTTGGCTTAATGATTTGATGGTGATCTATATCGAGCGAGAGATATTCTAAAGTATTGATCTTGGTGAAATTAAGAAAGATTTTCAGAAATAAGGTAGAGCTTTGCCATTGCCCGGGACTTCTAGACGTCACTAAATCTTTATTGTTGGCACGTTTGTTGGCTCTATTTTCATTTTAATATATTTTCGTTACCATTATAGCAACCGATTATGGTCAATATAATATAAATTATCGATGTATAAAGACATCATATTTTTTTCTTCCCTTTAAAGTTCGCCCGACCTCATTTTTTTTCGTCCTCCGCCACTGAGTATAAAGACTCTAATCGAAAGATAAGTACAATGTTAATTGTTCTCTAAGCAAGAATGAAGATAAGTAGACTAAGTAAGCTTACTGTCACGGGAGGATCGCTTTTTGTGGAGGAGGTCATTAGTCAGTTACAGTGGTTGGTACCTTCGGATCAGTTTAAGTGGGAGGTTCTCAAGTGGGTGACAATAGTTTTAAGGTCTCTTTTCTGACTAGAGCTGAATTGGACCATATGATCATTTTCGGGGCTTTTCATGTTCCGAGCAGCAGCTGTGTGATTACTGTGGAGGCTTGGGTGAAGGAGATGAAGCCTCTTTGGCTTCTGCCTGAGATCTGGATTAGGATATCCGATATCCTTCCTAAGCATCAAGGATGATATGGCGGTGGATCCTAAAGATGATGCTCCTAATAATGAGGGGAAATATAGGGGAATAAGGTGGAGGAGGTGGAGGGTAGAAAATAGTTGTCTCATGGGGCCGGTAGTCAGATGGAGACAAACGGGGTGAAGAAGATGTTTTCTCCCGGGATTGTTCTGTCCCTGATGGTTGCCAAGCCCATGATGGACTCTCGCTTACATTTGATGTATATGGGTCAGGAACAGGTGAGGAGTTCGGGGCCGGGCAAGGTTGTTGTGGCAACCGGTCAGGGGGGAGGCTTTCGGTCCTAATGGTAATGTGATCGATGTTGATCCGGGGATGATGTGTGTCTAGCATGGTGCGCTTGGAGTTAACAGTGGCGTCGTGCCATCTTCTGTCGTAGATGGATGGGCGGGGGCAGCAGGGATCTGTGCTGCTACTGTCCCCTTGCCACCATGGGGGAGTCCAGGTTGGGTCGCTGAGGTATCAAACGGATACCAGCAGCCCCTCTCTTCTTCGCCGAGGAGGACCAGCCGACTGTACATGCGGGTTCGGTGCTGCCTCAATGCCTAGACGAGGTGTTTCATGGGGTGGCGCCATTATCTCCTCAACCAGACAGATTGGGTGGGGTTATGGCGGTGGCTACCTCGGTGGTGTTCGGGTACTTCTCACCTCAACCAACGCGGAGGTGTTAGCTTATGGGGGGATTTCCGCAGACGAAATGGAGGTGCGCTCCAGTGCGCGTCTAGGAGCCAAGCCTGACGCGGATTTACCCCAAGAGCAGCGAGTGATGGCACTCGCACATCGGAAGGACTTGTCCTTTGATAAAGCTACTAATGGTTCCTCTAGTTTTTCGTTACTATCGTTTTCCAATTCTGAAATTAAAGCTAGAGACGATAAGCTAGGTGTCTCGTTAGGAAATAACAAGGAGCAATTTTTTTTCCTCTATTTCCAGTTTGTTAGATCAGGAGCGTGCTAGATCGATCACTTTTCTTAATAATAACTTATCGTCTGTTTTTGAATGATGATACGAAGGTTTCCAATTCTAGTTTGGTTATTACGAAAGCGTCTAACTTGAGTGAGGATCTTCAAGATGATGATATTGAGCAAAATGATGATCATACGGATCATCTTACACTTTCTAAGACGGTTAAGCGTAACCGTAAGAAGTGTGTTCGCAGTCTTACAAAACCTAGATGAAGCGCTAGATTAAATAATTTTAAAAGGTGGAATGAGAGGTTTAATTTGGAACAGTAATGGCTTTGGGGATCATGCGAAGCATTTGGCTGTTAATGAGTTCCTTAAGGATCATAATCTTGATTTCATTGCATTACTTGAGATTGGTAGATCTTTGTTTGCCACTCATTTTTTGCAATTTCTTCTTGGGGGTAGAGATTTTACGTGGTTTTGTCTACCCCCACATGGACGTTCCGGTGGGATGTTAGTTGGTTTCAATAATGCTACTCTTTTAGCACAAACCGTTGTGTTTGGGGATTTTTGTCCGAAGTTGCATGTGAAGACTAAAGCTGATGGTTTTCAATGGGCTTTTGTTGTAGTTTACGGGCCTGCACAAGTCTCAAAGATACCTGATTTCTTAGAGGAGGTAGTCCATATTTGCGAGAATGAAACTCTTTCGATGATGGTTGGGGGGATTTTATCATTATTAGGCGGCAAAAAGAGAAGAGTAATGATAATTTAATGCTAGGTGGCCTTTTATTTTTAATGTTATTATCGAGAGCTTAGATTTAAAAGAGAGCAGGTTATCTAGAAGATAATATACCTGGGCCAGTTGGGGTGATAACCAGAAGTATGAAAAGTTAGATCATTTTCTCACTAGTATCGAGTGGGAGCAGAAATATCCTCTAGTCTCCGTGCATGCTTGGACTCAAACGGGGTCTGATCATACACCTTTGATTTTGGATTCTAGAATACAGGTTCACATTGGTAATAAGATTCACTTCTTGTTTCAACTCTCATGGATGCGTCAAGAGGGTTTCTATGAGCTAGTGCGTAGAGATTGGATCTCTATTAATATTGGGACCACTCCTGTCGAGAGGTGGAAAAATAAAATTAGGAATTTGCGGCAACTTCTGCGTGGATGGGATAAGAACCTTAGTGGTGAATATAGGAAGCTGAAAGAAAAATTAACGACTCTCATCGATTTTCTTGAAATTAAGGCGGAATCAACTCCTTTGAGTGCGGCCGAGCGGACTGCGAAAAAGGAGGCTGATGAATTTTTAACAAAATTGAAGCGGGGTGAAGAATCGAAATGTGCTCAGAGAGCTAAAGGTAAATATATACAAAAAGGTGGGAGTAATATGAAATATTTCCATCTGATTCCAAATGGTAAACATAGGAAGAAGAGAATTCTCCAGTTAGAGCGGGATGGGGTTCAATTGTAGGTGAATTAAATTTGCGGGTTTTCATCTCGGAATATTATAAGAAATTATTCGGGGCATCAGTGCCGAGTTACGTTTATTTAGTGGAGGATATAATAGACGATATGCCTTAGATTTCTCCGCAGGAAAACCTTATTCTTACATCTCCCTTTACGAAAAAGGAGGTGTTCGAAGCTATCTCTCAAATGGAACATAACAAGGCTCCAGGACCCGACGGGTTTCCTGCTGAGTTCTATCAAAAGTTTTGGGACGTGATTAAAGTTGATTTGATGGCTATATTTTCTTAGCTTTATGATGGTGATTTTCCATTATTTAAGCTCAACTTTGGGATTATTACCTTACTTCCCGAGAAGGAGGATGCGAGTTGCATTGAGCAATATAGACCTATTTGCCTTCTAAATGTTAGCTTCAAAGTGTTTACCAAAATAGGAACTAATCGGGTAACTTCTATTGCGAGTAGAGTTATCCGACCAACCCAATCAGCGTTTCTACCGGATATAAATATTCTCGAGGGGGTTGTGGTTCTTCATGAAAATATTTATGAATTTAAAAGGAAAAAGATGGACAGGGTTCTATTTAAGAGAAGGTTTACGACAAAGTTAACTCGTCTTTTCTGCAGCAAGTGTTAAGAATGAAAGGATTTTCACCGATTTGGTGTGAATGGATTGCACATTTTGTTTAGGGCTGGAGTGTTAAGAATGAAAGGATTTAAGAGACTTTGTGTTTGCTCGTCACTTCCAGCACTTGGAGGGACAACTGTACAACACTCAGTTCTCCCTTGATAAGATCAGAGGAGAGTTTGACACCCGAGGAAGCGAGATCATCCAGTTAGAGAAAGACCTGAGAGTTTCCTCTGCTACCGAGCGTCGTCTCGTGGCACAAAGGAAGACCATGAAACACGTTGACTCCCAGCATCGTGCACAAGTGAGAAGCCTTCAATACCATCTTGCAACCAGTCAAGCTAGAGTTGAAGAGTTGGAGGAACAGCTACACGCTTCCTCGAGCACTTAGGATTGCCGCAGGATGTTAGGAGATGTGTTATTTCCACCCAGACGCTTTTTTGTGTTTGTATTGTGTGAACTCTGTTAAGTGCTTTGTGTGTGCTAGTTGTGTTGTAAGCCTTATGCTTTCTCCTTGTGAACCTTAAAATTATGTTATGCTTGTTGAGACTATGTCTCATGTGTGTGCTAGTCTTTGTTTGCGATTGTGATTGATTCTTAGATGCTTGTTTGTTGTGGTGATACCTACCGTTCTCATCTCCGTTATGAGCTGGTATGTGTCACGAATTCTCAAACCAAAACCCCTTTTTGTTTGCTCTCGTCTTATACCGTTCTTGTCTTCAGCATGGCCAGCGATCTACCTCCATCGCCGGAGCCGACAGTTTCCCAACAGTTTGCTCTCATCATGGAAGAGCGTGAAGCCGCTCATGCTGAACATGTTGCCACACATGCTGCCCTGGAGCATTTGACTCATCTTGTCACCATCAATGCTGAGAACAATTGTATCCTTATGAGAGAGTACCAGCGCCTTCTTGCTGGAGAGAGCCGCAAACGGAAGATAGTGACTCCAGAAGAACCTAGTTCTGGTGTGACTCCCAGTACCTTACCTGCGATGCCACAATCTTCAAGGAAGCGTGTGAATGTCAAGCCTAGAACCACGGGTTGTTTTACCTGTGGCCAGGTAGGACATTTTTCTCGCGAGTGTCCCAAGAAGAACCATGTTCTAGTTCAACCTGATGGAACCCAAGAAACCCAAGGTCCATCCCAGAAGAAACGCAAGAACCTGATGAGTGGACCTCGAGACCCTGATGATGTTACAGGAACACCTGCGACTCATGCTATAGCTAACAGTACATTCTTGCACCAAACATGTGAACCCATAGTTTTGTTTGTCGTCGTACCCTGAAAAATCCGACGTAAACGAAGCACTAGAAGTGTCCGTCGGACTAGATATAATATCTTAAAAAATTAATGATACTAACATAACCTCATATAATTTTAGTTTAATACCTTACAAAGTAACTTACAAAGTTGGTAGCTTAATACCTAACACCAGATGAAAGTTCATAACCAACTTTTCCAAAACCAATGCGAAAGGTCCCTGCTGGGGGGATGATAACCCGGCAGGCCCATGCAGAGGAACAAGACCCGGCAGGAAGGATTTTACGTGAGACCTTGTAATATGATACTGGGCCGGGAGTCACTAATAGGCCAGCGGTTGTATTGGTAACCTGGCTCAATGATAGGGAGGTTCTAGAAGGCCCAAAAGACGGTGCGAGCCATGGAGTCCAAGACTTGGAGGTCACGGAGAGTAATTTAGGGTTACATGTAGACCCCGAGTAGGACTCTAGATGAATCTCATAAGGAAAGCCAGGAAACCGTGTATTATATATAAATCGGCTTCTAGGGCATAGAGGCAGATCGAGAGAAACCACGAGGATTCGAGTATTCTAGTTATACAAGAGCAAGTCTTTGTAACCCTAGATTGGATTCTCGGTGACATTGCAGCCCGAGCCTCTAGATCGCCAATTAGTATGATTCCAGCTAGTGTCCAATCTGAGCTAAACCCTCTCCCAAACACCAGAGTCGAATCACCCCAACCTAAGTTACCTCCGGTAACATCTGCCATGACTTTCCCATGACAGCTGGCGCCCACCGTGGGGCCTACGTCCAAAGGTGTTTACATCACGGGAGAAGCCCTAGAAAGCATGAAGAATCTCGTCATCAGCGAGATCATCACCAACCCTGAAGGAGAGAAGATCGTAGACGACTATGGCTTGGGGCCAGAGTCGGATCAGCCGGATACCGGATCTGTCGTCACGATCGGCTGGGTCAATGTCTTCGTGGGCATGGTACGTACATCTGGTTTGATTTCTGACAATAACGAGTATGATTCTGTGTTAGGGGACGCCACCTGTATTCAATCGGACGGGGAAGAATCGGTAGGAACGGCAGAACCGGAGAAGGCACCCACCACGAAGAGGGAACAACCGGAGGAGCCGGCATGGACCCCGCGTGGCCGGGTCACCGGAGAGGACGATACCAAATCTATCTTGCACCTGCTCGAAGATCGGTATGAAGAAGATATCTGCGTGGAGGAAGAGCATGACTCTTCACCAGGCATTGCACGCCGAGTCGCGGTCTACACGGCCCCTGTAATAAATCTCAATCAGGGCGATGTGTCAGTAGCCGCGGCTGGTGCGGCGCAAGCGCTGGCCCAACAACAGGCTCCGATTAATGGAAACCCGGCTGGAGCCCGGGTCGATGGTGAGCAAGCATCTGTTACCAGCGAAACAGGGGAAACTGCTCATCTCATGAACATGTTCGGATTTAGGATGAACAGAACAGCCGGTGCGGGAATATCACACCCACCGAATCCGGCTTTGTTCAGCAACAACTTGATCTTGGATCCTATAGTGTTGGCAACGGTGATAACCCCGGAAAATGTGGCGGCACGGGCCAGAGACCTGGATGTGGCCCGCCGAGTGTTGGAACAGCATAGGAGAGATGTAGAAGCCGAGAAAGAAGGGATGTCCGTGCGTGAACTTCACTTGGATGAGTTAGAGGATCGTATACAGGCGCAAACAACTAGAGTATATAATCGGAGGCTTCAGACGAGACTGGCCGCAACAGGCGGAGACCTACAGCCGGCCGCGTTATTCATTACGCCTCAAGACCAGCAGATCCCGATTGTGAATCAAGGGACCAGGTATGCAGGTGCGACGCTCGGGGGACAACCGACTAATATGCCAGTCGGGTCACCTGTGCTACCTGCTAGGGCTGCTGGGGGCAATGCTGTGCCGCCACCATCACGATTTCACACCCCACCGGGTCACTTCAATAACCCTATGGACAACATGTACGCCGCAACTTTAGCGCTCGACCGTATTCCACTTGGAGAGTCACCCCAAGCGATAGAGACCCGGCGGGCTATAGAGATGTTATGCACCGTGGTTGCTCAGCAAGCCAATTACCCGGACAACAGGAGCGGCATGCACGGGACGCCGTATATCAGTCGGCAGCATGGAAATAGGAGGAACATTCAGTCAAATTCAGCACGACGGAGGGCAAAAGCAGCAGCAAATGCCGCCTCCTCCTCATAGACCAGCAACTCCTGCGGTCTCAGCGCGACATGCGATTGTGGATAATTCTCGGGCAAGGCGTGCAGCCGAGTCTGTAATGCGAGGGCCGGCAGGTGGCACACCTCCCGCTGCACCCGCAGAGGCTTCACATGTTTCAAGAATAAGGCCAGTGCCGGCAAACTTAGCCGGACCCAAGTGTTTGTCAGATGCTATCAGGGTTGAGCCTTACCCGGACAAATTCAAAGAGCCGGGTAAAGTTGTTAACTATGAGCCAACCATGGATCCTGAGACCTGGTTGAGCAGCTATGATATGGCCATGTCTATTCGCAACGCTTCAGAAAGGCTTCAAGCCAAATTTATGTATCTTATGATGTCTGAAGGAGCAGCAAAACTATGGTTCAATAACCTTCCCGAGAGGTCTATCAATTCATGGAGTGAGCTAAAATCGGCCTTCATCAAGCATTTTCATGGAACTTGCAGGAAACTATACACGATCGATGACTTAGATCGGTGTGTCCAGAGAAAGGGAGAGTCGGCACGCAGTTGGGTGCACCGAGTCATGGAGATACTCCACTCTTCCACTGATATCTAGCCGAAGGACGCGATAAAGGCTATGGCGAGAACATGCAGATACACGCCTCAGTGCAAACTTTGGTACGCAAGAAATACAGCAGGCATGGTTCAGAAATTACTATATGGGAGTTGATGGATGCGTGCAACAAGCATGCCTCCACTGACACCACAGAAGAATATATCGAGGACAAGAAAGGAAATGCTAATGTTAACAATAACGGAAGAGCCGGTAATGGGGCTGCACCGGGTAATAATGGAAGTAACAATGGTGGCAATGGAAACAACCAGCATAAACGCCCGTATGAGGGGGGCTCAGAGTTAGTCGCCAATACTGAGGCCGGGTTTGCAAGGCCTAGAGCAGACGTAAACTTTAATGGAGGAAACTTCAACGGAGGAGGCAATCATCAAGGACCACCGCGGCCGACTAACCACATAGAAGCTTTCAAGATGCCTTGCCCGCGCCATAGTAGGAATGGCAGGCCGGCTAACCATTCATTGGAACAATGTGTGGATTTACAGAAGTGGAAGAATGAGGGAATACAGAAGGCCCTGCAAGGTGCAGGCCGGGGAGGAGGACCGGGTCTGGGTGGAAACCCGGGCAACGGCCCACCCCCACCCCCCCCCCCCCCCCGCAGGCAATGCAGGAGCTGGTAACGTGGGTAATAACCAAGGTGGTGCAGGGGGTTTTCATAGTAACCCAAAGCAGCTAGGACAATATCATGTTCACACCACCGCTACCAAGAGGGAAAGGAAATACTTAAAAGAGCTGTAAACTCGGTTTGTTTGGGTGTTCCGAGATACTTGAGATGGTCAGATCAGGAAGTAACATGGCGTAGAAGGGATCAACCGGAAGCAATAGAACATCTGGGTTTGCTAGCGCTGGTAGTGGCGCCATAGGTCAATGGCTATGAGTTAAAAAAAGGTCCTGATGGATGGTGGGAGCAGTATCAATATCCTATACTGGGAGACCTTTTTGCGCATGGGGCTCAAATAGTCTCAGCTGTAGAAAAGCTCCACGTTTTTTCATGGAATTGTACCAGGACATTCGGCCTGCCCCGAGGGGAAGATATCGTTGGAGGTTGCTTTTGGAGAATCCAAGGATAATTACAGAGTAGAGTGGCTCACGTTCGAGGTGGTGAAATTTCGCAGTCCTTGTCACGCACTGTTTGGAAGGCCGGCTTACGCTAAATTCATGGCAAGACCGTGTTACGTGTACTTACAGTTGAAAATTCTAGGCCCTAAACGGACCATCACTGTGCATGGTAACAAGGCGGTGGCAGCGGTTTGTGATGAAGGAGATGCGACACTTGCAGAACAAGCCTGTGCGAAAGAAGAGATCGGATATTACAGGTCTCAGGTAGACCCGGAAGACCGAACAGTTTTGAAAAAACCAAATACTGATGATGATGAGAGAGCTAAGATTAAAGCAGCCCAAGACACAAATATGGTGGCTTTCGTTGAAGGCGACTCTTCCAAGCAGTTTGCCATAGGGTCCAACCTAGATAACAAGGAGGAAGGCGCGCTCATCGAGTTTATCCGTGAAAATCAGGATGTTTTTGCTTGGACACCTAGCGACATGCCGGGTATCCCGACTGAATTTGCTGAGCACAGCTTACACGTTGAACCCAAGTCCCGGCCGGTGAAGCAGGGATTGCGGAAAATGAATGAGGAAAGAAGAAAGGCTATATGAGCAGAGGTAGCTCGGCTCCTAACAGCCGGCTTTATCATGGAGGTTTCCACCCCCAGTGGTTGGCAAACCCGGTTTAGTGTTGAAAAAGAATAACGAGTGGAGAATGTGCATAGATTACACGAGTCTCAACAAGCATTGTCCTAAGGATCCGTTTGCGCTTCCAAGGATAGACCAGATCATAGATGAAGTGGCGGGAAGTGACTTGTTATGCTTTCTGGATGCCTATTCCGGGTATCACTAGATAAAACTCAAAGAGGAGGATTGGGAGAAGACGTCGTTCATAACCCCCTTTGAAGCTTTTTGTTACAAAACCATGACCTTTGGATTGAAAAATACCGGTGCAACATACCAACGGTGCATTCAGAAGTGCTTTGAGGATCAGATTGGGCACAACGTCCACGCTTATGTTGATAACGTAGTGATCAAAACAAGGAAGGCAGAAACGTTCATTGATGACCTAAAAGAGACCTTCAAGAACCCGAGGAGATAAAAAATGAAGCTCAACCCAACAAAATGTGTGTTCGGAGTTTCTACGGGGAAATTACTCGGTTTCATCGTTTCTGAGCGAGGGATCGAGGCTAACCCGGAGAAGATCAAAGCTATCCAGATCCTGAAAAAGCCGGAGGAGCTGAAACATGTTCAGAAGCTCACAGGATGCGTGGCAGCGCTGAGCCGGTTCATATCTCAGCTCGGAGAAAAGGCAATACCCCTATACCGACTATTGAAGAAAACAGACAATTCCGTGTGGGATAAAGAGGCGTATGAGGCGTTTGAAGCTCTAAAGAAGCAATTATCTGAAGCCCCGGTTTTGGCAGCGCCGGGTCCCAAAGAGCCCATGTTGTTGTACGTTGCAGCCGGGCCCCGAGCGGTTAGTGCAGTAGTCGTGGTTGAGCGTAAAGAGGATGGAAAAGATTACCCGGTGCAACGGCCGGTTTATTATGTGAGCGAGGTCTTATCAGAAGCGAAGCAACGGTATCAGCATTGGCAAAAGCTAGTTTTGGGGGTATTCTTGGCCAGTCGGAAATAGAAGCCGTATTTTCAAGAACACCCCATAAGGGTGGTAAGTTCCATACCCATGGCAGACATCATTAGAAATTCAGACGCAACAGGCAGAGTAGCCAAGTGGGCCATCCGGATGGGGGATTATCACATCAACTATGAGCCCCGGTATGCGATCAAGTCGCAGGCGTTGGTTGATTTTGTCAATGATTGGACTCAAACAAGCATGCCATTGTTGGTGCCAAGTTTAGAGTCTTGGGTTATGCACTTTGATGGTTTCAAGCAGTATGAAGGATCAGGAGCTGGTGTTGTGCTCACATTGCCAAAAGGAGATAAGTTGCCCTACGTTTTGGAAATTCATTTCGATTGCTCTAACAATGTAGCCGAGTACGAGGCCTTGTTGCACGGACTACGAGTAGCAAAGGAGATGAACAATAAGCGTATAACGTGCTACGGAGACTCGGATCTCGTGGTACAGCAGGTCTCAGGAACGTGGGACGGAAGAATGCAACAATGCCAGCATACCGCACAGAGATGGACAAAGTAGCCGGGTCTTTTTCCGGGTATCAGGTGGAGCACATTGACCGGCGTAAGAACGAGGCCGCAGACGCACTGTCGAGACACGGCTCTCGTCGAGAACCGGTCCCGCCCAATGTTTTCTTGGATGAATTGTGGCAGCCTTCCGTTAAAACCGAGTGAGAAGAAGAAATAGCTCACCAAGACCCGGATTTGGAATTTATAGCCGCGGTGCGCGCTGTTCCCGAGTGGACTGAGCCGTTCCTGGCGTTTCTATTACGGGGTGAGTTACCACAGCAGGAAGTTGTAGCCCGGCAAATCCAGAGACGGGCAAAGGGCTACTCCATCATTGGTGGTGAGCTTTACAAGAGAAGTGCTACAGGTGTCTTTTTACGTTGCGTAGCTCCCGAAGAAGGCCGACAAATATTGAAGGAAATTCATGAAGGAGATTGTGGACATCATGCCTCCACAAGATCCCTTGTGGCCAAGGCGTATCTGCACGGTTTCTTTTGGCTCACGGCTTTAGCAGATGCGGAACGCTTGGTGGCAAGATGTGATGGATGCCAGAGGTATGCTCGGCAAACCCACATGCCGGCTGTGGAGTTACGGACAATTCCATTGACTTGGCCGTTTGTTGTTTGGGGTATGGATATGGTAGGCCCTTTCCACATGTCTCCGTGCAAAAAGACTCATTTATTGGTGGTTGTCGACAAGTTTACAAAGTGGGTTGAGGTCATGCCAGTTACGAACTGTGAAGCGGCCACAGCTGTGAAATTCTTAGAAAAGATCATATATCGATTTGGGTACCCCCACAGCATAATCACAAACAATAGAACCAATATGTCCTTAGGAGAGATGGAGAAGTTTTGTGGAAACAATGGCATTCGACTTGATGTAGCCTCGGTGGCCCATCCTCAAGCCAATGGTCAGGCGGAGAGAGCAAACACAGAGCTAATTCGTGGGTTGAAACCACGATTACGAATCCTGTGTCTCCAAGCTGCTGGAGCATGGGTTGAAGAGTTACCATCTGTGGTTTGGGGAATCAATACTACACCTAACAGGTCTACTCAAATGACCCTGTTTTTTATGGTTTATGGTGCAGAGGCGGTCCTCCCAAGTGATATTATCCATGACTCGCCACGAGTGGCGGCCTATGTGGAGGTGGAAAACGAGAAGACCCGGCAAGACGATGTGGACATGTTAGAAGAGCATAGGGAGCAAGCGTTGGAACGGTCCACGGTTTATCAGAAGGATTTACGGCGATACCATAGTCGCCGGGTCAAGACACGTGTTTTTCAAGAAGGAGACCTGGTGCTGCGTTTGGTCCAATCCAAAGAGGGAAAGCATAAGTTGTCTCCCCCATGGGAGGGTCCGTTCCTTATAAGCCGGAATCTACACAATGGATCGTATTACCTGGTGGATGCAAGGGAAGAGTCGGACTATGTGAATGACACTGCTCATTCTTCCTTCTCCATGCAAGAGCGTGAAAAACCATGGAACGTGGCCCAGCTGCGTCCTTATTACACTTAGCATAGATTCGGTTTGCAAATTGTATTACACGATGTAACATGCAGCAGGTTTCAGACGCACTCTTTTCCTATCCAGGGTACATAAGGGGACTGGAGGGTTTTTAATGAGGCGGCCTGCTGACCTAACCTTTTCATATCAATAAAGAAATGGTTAAATCATGATCGTTGTTATGTTCTTTAAATTTTGTCAATTTCTTGCATATTTTTCTGTAGTTATTTTAGTTAAATTTGTTTTCCAATAGCAAGGCGTATGATTTAGTGGGTTCAAATTTGCGCATTTTTCCTTTTCAGTATTCAAGCTATCTGTAAGCCGGTAGAGCAGAAAGCCTAGTGTTGCGTAGTACATATATCTAGGTCTTGGGGGCTGATTGCTTGAATAGCACGGTTGCACACTTAGACCCGGCCACGATGCCATTCGGTTGTGAGGACTGATTACTTGCAATAAGTACAGTTACAATATCATAACCCGGACAATAGAGCCAAATTTTTCTTAACCTCTTTTTGCTTAAGCTTGATGTGACTCGCAACAAAATGGCGTGTTTGCTAACCTATAAATCCAATCAGCCATGATGCCCATGGGGACTTGCCTAACCCTGTTTTTACTAGAGTTACTGCAACATTGAAAAACCGGCTTATAACTAGAAGGGTCAAAAGGGTCATTGTCGAATCCCTGACTCAACAAATCCCTTCGGTGAACCTATCGGGTTTAGATTAGGAGAACCCATGAGCGCTGGTGGAATCGTCGGCTAGACAGGGGGCGAGATTTACCCAGGTTCGGGGCCCTCGTAGAGGTAAAACCCTTACTCATGCCTCCTGTCGATCTGTATTGATGGATAGATCGGTTACAATGATGTGCTCGAATTGAGAGTAGGTCTCGAGTTCAAGGCTTTTGGGTCGTGCGGTAATTGCTTGGTCCTTTCCTAGGGGGCTCTCCTGGCCTTATATAGATGGCCAGGTCTCGAGTTCTACCCGGAGAGGACTCAAACCCTAGCTAGGTCGGTTACAAGTTTCCTAACTTAACCCGCAAGCTGATGCGGGTGGGCTTCACATGGGCCTTCTGGAGTATTCCAAGGGCGCCTCTTCTTGGGCCTTGGCCCTGGGCCTGAGAGGGGGTGTCCTTACCCGCAGGGTCCAGGATCCATATCTTCGTCAGTAGCCCCCGAGCGTGTGCTCGACTGGGATTTTTCCAGTCGAGTAGACGATCAAACCTTTCTTGATCCTTTTGGAGGACCACCTTGACGGTTATTGTTTTAAAGGGTTTGTTCCCTGTATCATGAGTCGTCATGCTCGAGTATCGAGCAACACAAGCGCCTGTTTTTACGGCTTTTTTCACAGAAGGATGTGGCACAGTAGCTTGGCTCTCCCGAGAGATCAGGGCCAATTAATTGCGTCTAGAGCAAAAACACTCCTGGCCTACACAGATTCGAGACCTCCGACTCGAACCTGATGAGGTGATTGTTGCGACTGGGCCGTTGTGGACTTATCGAGTCGAACTTAACCTATAGGGGTACCCGGCGCGTCCGCTAGGATTTTTCTTCGTGTTGTTGACACGGAATTATACCGGAGGACGCAGCTTTCGAGTGCGATTCCAGGCCCAAAAGAGAGATCTTTTTGGGTCTTACCTTCATATTCGAACAATATGGCATCCGGATGTGCCTAGTCGGCTGAACAACCCAGGTTCTTATGATGTAAAATTATCATGTGCAGGAGAGGTAGGTTCTTTCTACCCGATCGATTTGTCTGGGTTCCATACGAAAGAAGTTTCGTGTTGGAAAAAAAGTTAACTCCATATGAAAGAGTTTTCATGTTCGGAATGTTGTGCCCATACGAAAGAGTTTTCGTGTATAGGATATTTTTCTCTTGTTCGAAGAGGCTTTGCTTCATGAATTGTTCATAGAAAAGTTGCTTTTATCCGAAGGAATTGTTGTTCGTACGAAGATCTTTTCGCGTTTGAACTTCCAGTCGAAAGATCTTGATTTTGAATGATGTATGCCATGATGTCATGGCCCACTCCTCTTCTCCCGATGGGACGTGACGGAGTGGTAGCAAATGGTGGCCCACCAGGTCAGCTTTTTGACCGGGAAACGAGACGTCGTTCCCGGTTTTTACGCGAACCGCGCAGTAAATGCGCACGATCTTCTGTTAAGATCGTGGCACGAAACAGCGTTCGCCGCCCCTTCGTTTCACCTTCACGCGTGGCGATCGCGATAGGCGCCACATAGCGCATCGTACGGCTGAGATCGTCTCGCTCCGTGTATAAGTACGGGTCTTAGTGTTACAGTAAAATTTTCCCAACTCTTTGCCTTCGTCTTCTTCCTTGCACCCATCTTCTTCTTCCTCGCGGTCGAGCTCGTGCTGCAAGCAATGGCTGGCGGAAAGAGACGTGGCGTTGTCACCTCCACATCCGGTGAACCTTCCACGCAACCCGCGCCCCGCGCCGGCGACTGGCGTTCCCCCAACACCACCGCGAAAAGCATCAAGGAGATGCAGCAGGAAGGATAGCTGCCGGCGGAGACGGAGAAGCGGGTTCGCCTCGGGAAGAAAGAGGAGGTACCTAACCCGCAATCGAACGAGCGCGTGGTCTTTGTGGACCACGTGTCTCGGGGTCTTTCTTTTCCTCTCCACCCCTTCTTTCTCGGGTTGCTGTATGTCTATGGCATACAGCTTCACGATCTTCCCCCGAACGCAGTGCAGCACATTTCGTGCTTCATCGTGTTCTGCGAGTGCTTTCTCGGCATTCGCCCACACTGGGCGCTCTGGAAGGCGCTCTTAAAGGTCCGGATCTTCCGTGAGAAACCGCGGGTGGAATCTGAGCCCGGCGAACCACTTCGCACGGGTGGCTTCGGGATCCAGGCTCGCCAAGAAAGCAGCTACTTCAACATGCACTTCCTCGACTCCGCCCAAGGCTGGCGAAAGAAGTGGTTTTACGTCATCGACAACAGCTCGGGTGGGATCGTAGAATTCCACCCGTTCGCTGTTCTGACGAGGCGCAAGTCCTGGGGGCACAAGATGTCAGCCGAGGAGAGTCAAACCGTTGCGCCCTTACTCGCAAGAGTAGCTGCTCTTCGGGATCAGACCGCGGGAGTCGTGCTCAACGGGCTTCATCTGGCGAGCATCTTCTTGAAGCGCAGGGTCCAACCTCTTCATCAAAGACCCTCTGCCATGTGGGAGTATCAAGGCTCGGAAGATCCCAGCCGAGTGAGCCGCGAGGAACTTTTGAATGTGGAATTCGAGAAGAAAATCGCGGCTATTACTCGACTGAAAGTGGGGGAAAAGTTCCCCGATTGCTCAGTTGAAGCCTTCGCCGCATCAAACCCTCCTCTAGCCTCGGTTAGTTTCTTCCTTCTTGTTTTCGAGTTGCTTTTTTAAGTTCTGAGTTCTAGTCGATGAGATTTTTTCGCGTCTTCTCTGTCTTTGTAGAGCCTAGCTATGGCAAACTGCTACCCGCCAGTTGCGGGAGAGGCTGCCTCAGAGCTATTGGCGAGTCACCAGGATGGCGCGGTTGATACCAGCGTCGCTGACGCCTCCTCGAGTTCTGAACGCGATTCTTCGGATGACGCTGAAGACTCGAATGGCGCCCCTCCGAAGCGTCGTCGGGTATATGAGGACGAAGCTACTTCTAATGATAAATCCTTGGAAGCATCGCCTAGTCAAGCCCCCATCTCTGCGACTCCACTTCACTCACTTGCTCCTTCGCCTTCGTTTCCGGTGATGACGACCGCTTGGAACGCGGACTTGCTGGACGACGACGAAGATGACGAGTAAGTGCTTCTTCCTTATTCTTGGTCGAACATTTTCTGTGCTTCGATGTTGAAGTTGTCTATCTTTCGCTGCAGACTGCAGACGATCAGCCCTCGCAGGTACGCCACTGCCATTCCTCCCGAAAAGAGGAGTAAGGCAAGGGATGCGGGTGAAACCCCCACCGCAGGCACCGTCCAAAATTCTCCCAGAACAGCCCCCAAAGCTGCGACTGTGGAACGTGAAGCCCCCAGCTTTGCCGCCAGGACTTCAGCTTCTAAGGAAGTGACGGACAGCTCCGCGCATCCCCTCTCTCGCGCCACAGGCCAGGTAAACTTCATCTTTTGTCTTCAAATTTCTATCGGGTGCACGACAGTGCTCCCGATGGGAGTAGCCCCCGAGGCTGTAGTCGATCGCATGCGATCGGCTACAGGCTCAAAGTCTTGTTCATTTCTTCTTCATGACTTTGCTTTTATCGGGTGCACGGCAGTGCTCCCGATGGGAGTAGCCCCTAAGGCTATAGTCGATTGTAAATAATCGGGTACAGGCTTCAATTCAATCCTTTTAACTCTTCTATCCTCGTGCTTTTGCAGTCCCTCATAGATTCTCTTGCGGCGATTGGCCGCCGCGTCGTTCTCGCCGAGTCGGATTGCGAGTCACTTCGATCGGATCGTAGCCGACTCCAAACTGAGAATGACCTTCTCAAGGGTAAGCTTTATCACCTCCTTGTTTTCAGTATTTCATCCGTTCTTGATTTTTGATAAGCATCTCTTTGCAGCTCGACTTGAACTTTCGGAGTCCGAAAAGGTCAGACTTCCGGAGCAGGTAACTGCTCGGAGGCTGACCTGACGGCCATTCGACAAGAGCTGGAAGCTTCTCGCATGCAATCGGAAGATTTTGGCCGACAGCTTGCGGATGCGCGGAAGGCCTTGAAGGATCTAGAGGAAGCTGGCAGTAAGGCCGATAACGATGTTGTCGCGTTCCTCCGTCCCCTCGCCGAGCGTTTCGCGGGTAAGTGTCTTGGATTCTCGCGATCTTTGATCCTTCATTTTGCTGAATCTTGCTAAGTATTATCTTCTTCTTTTATAGGTCTTCTGGACGTCCCTCTAGAGATCCCTGGGCTCCAGCGGGTGGATGTGCTAACCGACACACTTGCATAGCTTAAGAGGCATTCTGATGGAGTTCTCTCCTTGATTAGCGATGCTTCTCAAGTGCTGGTGCAACTGCATGGTCGCCTCATCGCCAACGCCACTCCTGCACCTGCGCTAGATGATCTTTTGAAGGTCTTCTCAGAAGGCAGTCTTCTGGATGCCTTCGCAGTCGCTCAATCGGAGTCTGGCGCGAAGACCGCGATCCAATTCGCTTTGGCGCACGGAGTCGAAGATTTGGAGGAGGCCTACTCATCCCTTCCAGTTGACCCCTCCATGGGCAAAAAGGTACGGCTCTCTCGTTTTGGCGAGCAAGCCGCCATTCTTGCTCGGAAGCTGTCTGATGGAGGGATAACAACCCGGTAGGCCAACTCCAAGGCATAACCCGGCCCAAAGGATGCTGCGCAATTTCCGGCTAAGGGTAAGGAAACTTCTGGAAGGCCCATGTTTGTAGGCCTCGTAACCCGGATTGTGGGTTACGGTAAGGAAAGTTAGGATTTGTATGCGGTGTCCGGGTAGGATTCAGGGGTGCGCCTTGGAGGGCAAGCCAGGGGGTATGGGTGCTTTATAAACCGACCCCTAGATTTAGCTGAGAGAGATCCAAGTCCTAGCAACATCGCCTGATATCGAATATCCAGTGTAATACGAGAGTTGAGTTATTATATTGAGATCGGAGACTCGGCGACTTTATTGCCGGCCACCAGATCGAATATCATCATGTTTTCCTCTGAGCTAAACCCTCTCCCAAACGCCTGTGTCGTCTTGCCCCAAGATAAGTTACCCCCGGTAACATCTGTCGTGATTATCCCACGACAGTTGGCGCCCACCGTGGGGCCTGCGTCCAAAGGTGTTTACATCACGGGAGAAGCTCGGAAGAACATGGAGAATCTCGTCGTCGGCGAGATCTACATCGACCACGAAGGGGAGAAGATGGTGGACGATTCCGGCTGGGGGCCAGAGTCGGATCACCTCGAATCCGGATCTATTGTGACGATCGGCCAGATCAGCGTCTTCATCGGTATGGTACGTACATCTGATTTAAAAGGACAATATCATGTGCATACTACAGGAACTTCTCATAGGGACAAAAAGATACTCAAGCAAGCTGTGAACTCGGTTTCCTCGGCTGTTCCGGGATACCTGAGATGGGCGGAACAAGAGATAACGTGGAGCAGAAGAGATCACCCGGAAAGAATAGAGCACCCAGGAGTCTTAGCATTGGTAGTCGCACCACATGTCAATGGGTACGAGCTGAAGAGGGTCCTGATGGACGGTGGAAGTAGTATCAATATCTTGTACTGGGAAACTTTTTCACGCATGGGTCTCAAGGAGTCTCAGCTACAGAAAAACTCAACAATTTTTCATGGAATAGTGCCGGGTCACTCGGCATGTCCTGAAGGGAAAATCGCATTGGAGGTAGCTTTCGGATAATCAACGGATAATTATCGAGTTGAGTGGCTCACGTTCGACGTGGTCAAATTGCGCAGTCCTTATCACGCATTATTCGGAAGACCGGCTTACGCCAAATTCATGGCCAGGCCGTGTTATGTGTACTTGCAGCTGAAGATTCCGGGTCCTAAGCAGACCATCACCATACATGGAAGCCGGGATGTAGCGGCCGAGTGCGACGAAGGAGATTCGGTAATGGCCGAGCAAGCTTGCAGAAATGAAGAACTCAAGTATTACCGGTCTCAAGTAGATCCGGATGATAGAACCGCATTGAAAAGGCCGAATACTGAGGACGAAAGAGCAAAATTCAAGGCAGCACAGGACACCAAGATGATAGCTTTTGTCGAAGGTGATCCCACTAAGCAATTTACCATAGGGTCTAACTTGGACAGCGAGCAGGAGAAGGCACTTGTGGAGTTTATTCGTTTGAATGCGGACGTATTCGCCTGGACACCTAACGACATGCCAGGTATCCCTACAGAGTTGGCAGAGCACAGTTTGCATGTAGATCCCAAGTCCAGGCCCGTGAAGCAGGGCTTGAGGAAGATGAATGAGGAAAGAAGGAAAGCTATAGGTGAAGAAATTGCTCGGCTATTGACAGCCGGCTTCATCATGGAAGTATTTCACCCGGATTGGTTAGCAAATCCGGTGCTAGTAATGAAAAAGACCAATGAGTGGAGGATGTGCATTGGTTTTACGAGTCTCAACAAGCATTGCCCAAAGGATCCGTTCGCACTACCAAGGATAGATCAGATCATAGATGCAGTAGCTGGGAGTGACCTATTATGCTTTCTGGACGCTTACTCCGGATATCATCAGATTAAGCTCAAGAGGGAGGATTGGGAGAAAACATCGTTTATAACCCCTTTTGGGGCCTTTTGTTACAAAACCATGACGTTTGGATTGAAGAACGCTGGTGCAACTTATCAACGGTGTATTCAGAAGTGCTTCGAGGACCAAATTGGACGCAACGTCCATGCTTATGTGGATGATGTGGTTATCAAGACCAGGAAGGCAGAAACATTTATCGATGATCTAAAGGAGACGTTCAAGAACTTAAGGAGGTATCAGATGAAGCTTAACCCGACAAAGTGCGTATTTGGAGTTCCAGCCGGGAAATTACTTGGCTTTATCGTTTCCGAGAGAGGAATTGAAGCAAACCCGGACAAAATCAAAGCTATCCAAAGTCTGAAAAAACCGGAAAATTTGAAGCATGTTCAAAAGCTCACGGGCTGCGTAGCAGCCTTGAGCCGATTTATATCAAGACTCGGAGAAAAGGAAATATCCTTGTACCGGCTCTTGAGGAAATCCGATAAATTTGTATGGGATCAAGAGGCGGATGAGGCATTCGAGGCACTAAAGAAGCAGTTATCTGAAGCACCAGTACTAGCGGCCCCGGGTCCCAAAGAGCCTATGTTGCTATACGTGGCAGCTGGCCCCCGAGCCGTCAGTGCAGTAGTGGTTGTGGAGCGTAAAGAGGATGGGAAAGGTTATCAAGTCCAGAGGCCGGTTTACTATGTCAGTGAGGTATTATCAAAGGCAAAGCAGCGCTATCCGCATTGGCAAAAGCTGGTTTTCGGGGTCTTTATGGCCAGCCAGAAACTGAAACCGTATTTCCAGGAACACCCCATAACAATGGTTAGCTCAATACCAATGTCGGATATCATCAGAAACTCGGACGCGACCGGAAGAATAGCCAAATGGGCGATAGAAATGGGGGATTATCACATCAGCTACGAGCCCAGGTCAGCAATCAAATCTCAGGCTTTGGTGGATTTCGTTAATGATTGGACACACACAGGCATGACATCCATGGTTCCAAATTCCGAGTCATGGATCATGCACTTCGATGGATCAAAGCAGTACGAGGGATCAGGAGCTGGAGTGGTGCTAACATCACCCAAAGGAGACAAATTAAGTTACGTACTACAAATTCACTTTGACTGTTCAAACAACGTGGCCGAGTATGAGGCCCTATTTCATGGCTTAAAGGTAGCCAAGGAGATGAACATTAAGAGGATACGATGCTTCGGAGATTCGGACCTTGTGGTACAGCAGGTGTCAGGAACTTGGGATAGAAAGGACGCAACTATGGCAGCATACCGCAGGGAAGTTGATAGGGTTGCAGGATGTTTTTCCGGATATGAGGTGGAGCATATAGACAGAAGAAAGAATGAGGCAGCCGACGCCCTCGCTAGACTCGGCTCGCGCGGAGAGCCGGTTCCACCTAACGTTTTCCTGGACGAAGTATGGCGACCGTCGGTTAAAACCGAGTCAGAGGAGGAACTGGCAAATCAAGACCCGGGTTCGGGACTCGTAGCCACTGTACGTGCTATTCCCGAGTGGACAGAACCGTTTTCGGCCTACCTATCACGAGGCGAGTTACCACAGCAAGAGGTGTTAGCAAGGCAAATTTTGCGGCAAGCAAAGGGATATTCTGTCATCAATGGGGAGTTATACAAAAGAAGCGCCGCGGGGGTCTTTTTGCGCTGCGTGGCACCAGAAGAAGGCCGACAGATTCTCAAGGAAATCCATGAAGGTGATTGTGGGCATCATGCATTCACAAGATCCCTTGTGGCCAAGGCTTATCGACACGGGTTCTTCTGGCTCACGGCTCTAGCTGATGCGGAACGATTAGTAGCAAGGTGCGACGGATGTCAAAGGTACGCTCGCCAAACCCATGTGCCGACTATGGAATTACGGACCATCCCGTTAACTTGGCCGTTCGCTGTATGGGGTATGGACATGGTTGGCCCTTTTCATATGTCACCTTGCAAGAAGACACATCTTTTAGTGGCTATTGATAAGTTTACCAAGTGGGTTGAGGTTATGCCAGTTACCAATTGCGAAGCAGCTACAGCAGTCAAGTTCCTGAAAAGAATTATCTACCGGTTCGGGTATCCCAACAGCATAATTACCGACAATGGAACCAACATGTCCCTCGGTGAGATGGAAAAGTTCTGTGGCAACAATGGAATCCGGCTTGATGTAGCATCAGTGGCTCATCCACAGGCCAATGGACAAGTGGAGAGGGCAAACCAAGAATTGCTGCGCGGATTAAAACCACGACTACGAGTTCCCTGTATAAGGGCTGCTGGTGCATGGGTCGAAGAACTTCCTTCCGTGGTTTGGGGTATCAACACTACACCTAACAGATCCACTCAGATGACACCCTTCTTCATGGTCTATGGTGCGGAAGCAGTGTTACCGAGTGACATTATTCACGACTCACCGCGAGTATCAGCTTACGTCGAAGTGGAGAACGAAAAGACCCGGCAGGACGCCGTAGATATGTTAGAAGAACAAAGGGAACAAGCCCTGGAAAGATCAGCCATATATCAGCATGATTTACGGAGGTATCATAGCCGGCGCGTGAAAACCCGGGTCTTCCAAGAAGGGGACCTAGTTCTGCGCCTGGTACTGTCAAACGAAGGAAAACACAAGTTATCACCACCATGGGAAGGACCGTTTATCATAAGCCGGAATCTGCATAATGGATCATATTACTTGGTAGATGCAAGGGAAGAGTCGGCTACAGTTAATGACACCGCTCATACCACTTCATCTATGCAAGAAAGAGACAGACCATGGAACGTGGCTCAGCTACGTCCATATTATACTTAGTAAATACTATATTGGCAAGTGGAATCGCACGATGTAACAGGCAGCAGGTTTCAGACGTACTCTTTTCCTATCCAGGGTACCCTTGGGGGCTGGATGGGTTTTTAATGAGGCGGCTTGCTGACCTAACTTTTTCATATCAAGTAAAGAGGTGGTTATTCTTATGTTCTTTGCTCTCAGTATGTTGCATATATATAGGTCTTGGGGGCTGATTGCTTGAATAGCACAGTTGCAAACTCAAAGACCCGGCCTTGATGCCTATGAGTTATAAGGGCCGATTACTCGCAAACGAGTACAGCTTCAATCTTATAACCGGACAAAGGAGCCAAATTTTTCTTGACTTTTCTTACTTAAGCTCGATGTGACTCGCACAAAAATGGTATGATTTGCTCGCTTACGATTACAATCAGCCATGAAGCCCAATGGGACTTGGTTGACCCTGTTTTCGTACAGATGTAACAACATGATATCCATGCGAAAGCCGGCTTATAGTACAAGATAGTCAAAAGGGTCATCTAAACCACAAGTTATGCAGAGTACAGGGCTAATAGCCGGAAACTCAACAATTATTAAGCATAACTTCAAAACCTATGTGAAACGGCTCTGGGCTTTTTGGACTTAGAAGCAAACAATACGTTCTCCTTAAAAGATTACGTATTCCAGACTCGGAAACCCGGGTCTTGGGGACTCGAGATCTTGCAAAAGAGAAAATTGTTTAGTTGTTAAAGCTCAAAAAATCCAAACATCCGAGTCTTGGGGGCTTGGGGACTTAGAAGTAAGTCCGCTTGTCAACACCCATGAAACCCGGAAACCGAGTCTCACAAAAGGAACAATAAAGAAAGTCGGATATCAAGAGCAAATGAGTTCAAAAGTGGATAAATTTAAAAGGCCAGAAGAGGCATAGAGTATATCAAGAACTTAGCGTGCATTACAAAATTCCGGTAAACGATATCAAAGGTGCACATGCGCACCATCCAAAAAATAAGTGTTTAAACGGCACATCGGCCGACTGACGCATGAGAAGTGGCATTAAGGAGCAGGTATCACTCGGCATTCTAAGCCGCGGCGTCCATCTTCGCCTTGCCCTTGCCATCACTTGTAGTAGCAGCAGCACCCGGATCAGCAGCAGCATCGGCTCGCGCAGGAGGAGGGACGACTGGCGTAGAGGTAGCAGGCGCAGAATCGGCTTCAGCCTTCTTCTTCGTAGCTTCCTCCCTAATCTTGGCAGCTTCCTCCTTCCATCGGGCAAGCATATGATACGGCTTGGGGCGATCTGCCTTAATAACCTTGTCATTAGCATCATATGCAGGGAGAATAGAGTCGATGTCCAAGCTGTCAGCAATCACGCTAGCTGGGTGTCGAACTTCCTTCTGGATGGCCTTGAAGTTCTTCGGTGAGAACTTAGACCCGTCCTGATTGAATTCTGGAAACCCGCCCATAATCTTGGCCGGCTCTATCTTAGGGAAGTAAGCTTTAGCCAGCGCAAGCCCCCGGGTTACTCCAAAACGGCAGGACGAGCGCTTCCAATGCCAAATCCACTCGGGAATGGTGGAGCAGACTTCCAGCAGCTTCTTCATGTTACCTGGACCAACACCCGGAAGTCGCAGTTCGCCCAGAATCCATCCGACTCCGGCACTGAGCTGCCGGATAGTATCCTTAATGACCTTCAGCTTGGCAGCATCGTCCTCTTCAGGGATTGCATCATCCGGGCCTGCAGAAGGTGAGAAAAGCAATGAGTAAGCAGATCCGGTTATTTATCCAAAGGGGAATCCGGGTCTCAGTTGTTAAAGTCAAGGATCGTACCAGTTGTTGCACGATAAATATCGGCAATTTGAACAGATAGTGCCGTCAGCTTCTCCGGGTTATCTTTTCGCTTCTCCGAGCTTCAGTTTCAGCTGCCTCGCGTAGAGTTGTCTCCTTCTCAATGCGTTTGGTGGCCTTCGCCAATTTCTTCTCGGATTGGGCCACGAAATCCTGGGTGGAAGCACAAGGAAGGGTTAGTCGGATCTACTGTAAAGTTCCAAGTAAATTAACAAGCAATTCACTCGAAACTTGGGGACTGCATAAGGAAATAAGTGGTATTATTCGGACTTACCTTATGCTTTGTTATCAAAGCATCTAGAATATTTTCTTCATCCGCCCTCAAGGTGTAGAGGGCATCAAGCATCTGGGCAAAGGTCATATCTTCGGGGCGAACACGAGAAGGGCCGGCAGATTGATCTCCTGATTGAAGGACTTTGCCGGATCTTGGGGTCGAGACCCGGACCGTCTGGTTATCCAGGACTTCGATCTCCTCATCCATTTCTTCGGAGGATTTTGGAGATCCGGCTTCCTGATGAGCCGGGTCATTGAAAGGCTCTTCTTCTTGGCCGTCTTCATCCTCGTCGACAGCCGCATCGTCTGTATTGTCAGCCGGCCCCTCTGCCTCTTGTTTTTCTGTCTCTGTATTCTCCGGGTCACTGGTGGTGACTTGGGCGCTAAGGGAAAAGAGATAGAGAAGGTTAGCAGCATTGGATGAAAGTTATCAGGCATGAAAGGACATCGAGCAGTGGAGACTTACCCGGCATTTACAGCATAATCCGGCGGGAGTTCGCTGCTGGAAGCGGATGAGGTTGTGAAAGGGACCGTCAGTGGAACCCGGAATTGCCCAGCGCGTGGGTGATTAGGAGATGGATGGCGCTGAGGAGATTTGGAAGGTTGAGGTGGAGGAGTGCCAGCCCGGTGAGCGGGCGAGGTGGAGATACCCGGGTTAAGGGGATCCTCACCCGGGGAACTTCGGGTCACCCTGCGCTTGGCCGGGAGAGGATCCTTCAAGTACGATGATTGTGACAGCTGTTGGTTAAGTTTACGCATGGTATCGAAGGAATAAGGCTCAGAAGATATAAAGGAAAAAGGAACCTTGGAAACCACCCCTCTGGCCTTCCTCTTGGCCCCGACTGTGGCTTCCTGATCGAATTCGGTGGCCTCCGGGTCGTCCTCCTCTCTTTCTTCTTCGTCCTCCAGCCCTGAAGATCGAGTATGTATCAGTGGAAAAAAGTTAAGTGGAAAGAAAGTGACACCAATAAAGATAGCACAAGATTCGGATAAGCACCTTCGTCATCATCAGCCGGCTCGTCCTGTTCTCCCGGGTCTCTGGAAGGGGGGAGGTTTCAATTCTCCAGAAGTGATCATCAGCCTATGATCGAGAAAATGAAAGCAAGAATTAGAAGCTGTATCAAGTCAAAATGTTGAAATAAGTTATGAGTACCGGATTTTACCGCTGGGGCCGGGTTTTCCCGAGTGAACGGGGGTAACCCGGGGATATTCCTTATCACCTCCAACTTCTCCGTCAAGAATCCCTTGATGGTTTTGTTGGTGTCGCCGGTTGCAAAGTTCTTGGTGGAGTATCGGAGCGCGTCTGTGGTGTGCCTCGAGTACTCGCACATCAACTTGGTGCGGATAGAGTTGGGTTGGATCCGGAAATCCACCCACGTCTTCGCCAAGTTCAGCCCAAGAAGGCCTTGGGCTGAGAGAACAACTATCTTAGCCAGCAAAGGCTGGATTGCCTCCCTGTCCGAGTCAGGGGCGAAGGCGTTGAAAGACTCGGAAGGCTCGAGGAGGCCCTCCGAGTAACCCGACAGCTTCTTCTCGCCGTCTGGGGAGGTGTCGTGGAAGTAAAAGAAAGATAGTTGCCTGTGTTTGACGTGGGAGTTTAGGTTGAGGGTTGGCATCGGTGAATTCTTGCGGCGTTGGATGGATACTCCACCACAAGTAAGAAGTGCTCCGTCGCCGCTTTCGCGGCACGGCTTACACTGGAAGAGTTCGATGAAGAGAGCCAAACTTGGCGGAACGCACAAGTATGACTCGGATAGAACGATGAAGTGGGTAATATTCAACATAGAGTTAGGCCCTATGTCGAATACCCGGAGGCCATAGTGGCTTAGGACCTCCCGAAAGAAAGGGTGACCCGGAGGACGGAATCCCTAGGTCACGTGCTCTATGAAGCAGATTACCTCATTATCGGCGGGTGTGGGCCGGGTCTCGTCGCCCGGTGCTCTCAAGTGGATGTCCTTCTGAGAAGGAAGAACTCCTAACTCGGCCAGCCCGTCCAGCTTGGCCTTCGTGACTGTGGATTTCCCCCAATTGGCCGATATGGTTTGGGTAGCCTTTGCCTGAGCCGGCTGTTTCCCTTGCCTTTTGGGAGCCATGGGGTCAGCCTGCAAAACGTAAGGAAAGAAGGTACAAGAAATAAGACTCGGAAGCATTGGATTATCCGGGTATCAAGAAAGTATAAAAGCTAAGAACTATCCGGGTGTTACACCACGGAGTGAAGATTGCGAGGTATCCGGGTATTAAGTACAACTATGGAAATTATTGGTCACTTATGTATTGAAAAGTATTTGGGGAAGACGGATGGTTGCCCATGTATCTACTGCAAGCAAAATATCCGGAAAAGGAGGATTTTCCGGGTGTCAATGTTATGCGCGGAAAATTGAGGTGAAATGGATCTAGATTGGAAAACTAGTGGATGATTCTACGAAGAAATTGGTGATTAATAATGGTAGGAGGATAGGGTGTAATCGTCAAACAGGTTGTTAAAGGAGTTAGCGAGCGTCAAATCGATCTAATCCGGTGCAATAGGAAAAACGGCCCGCGGGTTGACCTAGATCCAATCTGAGGTGAATTGAAAAATTACGGAGCTATTTTAATGAATACTTACTGGGAGGAGCTTGAATCTGGCGTAACGGCGGCCGATGTTGCGGTCTGGATGCCTCCCCTGCAACCCTTGATGAACGGAATGAAGGCACGGTGGCGGAGTTTGGCGGCGGCGTGGAACAGTTCAAGGATGAACGTAGCCGGCGGCGGCCTTGCTACGATGACGGGCTTGAGATTCTTGTGGAATTGCGGAGCGCAGGGAAAGAGGAAGCAAAGGAAAGGTTCAAGTGAGACGTTGGGATCTAAGTTACTCTATGGGCTCTATTTATAAGGTGCGGGCGGATAAACTTATCTTAACGGGCGGAATCCGAAAATTTTGGGGATAACGGTCATCTGAGCGGATTTTTTGAGATATGCTTTAAGTGTTGAACGTGATATCCGGGCGGAAATAAGAAGGAGATATTCTCCGCGATATCAGGGTTAATTATCGAGTGAAGTAAGTCGGGCTTTTGGCATTTTTATCAGGGTTTACACCTGGAAAGCTAAGCCAAGTACTTGGAGAAAAGCCGGGTTACTATATGGCCACCATGAGTTAGGCCTAGCTATTTATCAAAGCACCTTAACCCGGCCTCCATACACTTGTGCGTTTGATATTTTTGCAGGGAATAGCAAGCGCTTCAGGGAAGAATCCGTGAAGCCCAAGCTATTCTGGGGACTACTGATGGAGGGATAACAACCCGGTAGGCCAACTCCAAGGCATAACCCGGCCCAAAGGATGTTGCGCAATTTCCGGCTAAGGGTAAGGAAACTTCTGGAAGACCCATGTTTGTAGGCCTCGTAACCCGGATTGTGGGTTACGGTAAGGAAAGTTAGGGTTTGTATGCGGTGTCCGGGTAGGATTCAGGGGTGCGCCTTGGAGGGCAAGCCAGGGGGTATGGGTGCTTTATAAACCGACCCCTAGGTTTAGCTGAGAGAGATCCAAGTCCTAGCAACATCGCCTGATATCGAATATCCAGTGTAATACGAGAGTTGAGTTATTATATTGGGATCGGAGACTCGGCGACTTGATTGCTGGCCACCAGATCGAATATCATCATGTTTTCCTCTGAGCTAAACCCTCTCCCAAACGCCTGTGTCGTCTTGCCCCAAGATAAGTTACCCCCGGTAACGTCTGCCGTGATTATCCCACGACACTGTCTGAGATATTTGCTCGACAGAAGGGAGGGTCGACTGCCGCTAGTGGGAGCACCAATGTAGCCTCATAGTTTTTTCTTTTTCCTCCTTGAATGTAATGAACCTTGGGATGTATTTCCGTACCTTCGTTGTCCTTAATTGAAGTATTTGTCTTTAAAATTTATTCCCTTTGTTTGTGCCTTGTCTCCCGATGGGAGTAGCCCCCGAGCGTTTGTCAGATGTGCGACTAGAAATAACTCGAGTAGGGCATCTTACTTATTTCCTTGTATTCTTCCAGGCTACTGGGTTTGCTGCGGAAACGTCGGGTGGTCGTGGTACTCCAGTAAATCCACTTGTTGCCGCTGTTGGCACTTTTGCGGGCCTTCGTGATAAGGTCCAAGATGGTGAGCGCAAGCTGAATGCTTTGCGCGGGGTAGCCGATGTAGCGAAGTCCAAGCAAAAATTGGCGGCTGAACGCGAACAATTTCTGATGGATGAGTTGGCTTCAGTCGCAAGAGATTTGCTATGTAAGTAGTGCAGTCCCCGTGCCTTATTCTTCCATGTTTTCCTTGGCTGACTAAGTACGTCTGCTCTTCAGTTGTTAAACCGGATGACAGGGAAGAAAAGCAGTGGGTAGAGAACCACATTCATCAAGAGGCTAGCAGCTCAAAACCTCATGCGAACAATTTTTGGTGTGATCGCAGTCGAGGTTTTGTGATGGCTACCTTGAAATTCCGAGTCCTCCAGGCAAGAATTCTCGTGAGTTCTTTCCACGAGGTCTTGGTTGCGATGAACGCTGCATTTTACCTGCTTGAAAGAGGTCCCGAAGACTGGAGCTATCTGCTCAGGTTGTTTGGACGTGAAGGAGAAGTTTGCGCGTGTGTACGCAACCAAATGACGTGTGGCGCGGTTGTGGCCCTCTCTTTTGTCCGATTATGGCATCCTGAGATAGACTTGAACTCCGTAGCTCGGCGCACAGATTATGCAATCGAGGATATCTCGCCGTACTATGATGATGTACGTCCTGCAGCGGAGAAGATTATCCGAATGACCTCTGAAGAGGTAAATAGAGTTTTGGCGACTGAGAATGCTCAGCGCTTTGATTGATTGTCGGATGTAAATATCCTGTAATCTGTTTATAGTTTGAAAAAATTGTTGTAAGGTGTACAACCTTGTTTGTATGATGTTTTTCTGTGATGCTTAGTTGTAGGTGTAGCCCCCATGTGTTTTCTGGGGTGTATACCTGTAACTTTTAGCATGTAAAGAACGAGAATCTTCGAGTGAATATGATGAAGGAATCATGTCTTTATTGCAATTACTGAGAAGCCATGTATTCGAGCTACAGTAGTGGCTAGTATAGCCTTATTTTGTTGTGATAACAAGTAAATCTAGGGATAGAATTTGCGGAGGTGCGCGATATTCCACAGATTTGAATAGATTCCTCCAGTCGCTGGATTCTTTAGCCTATAGGCTCCACCTGGGATGACTTCGTGTATGATGAAGGGTCCTTCCCAAGGTGGTTCGAGCTTATGTCCTTCCTTCTGCTTGAGCCGCAGCACCAGGTCTCCAACCGCGAATGCTCTGTGTCGTATGCGGCGACTATGATAGTTGCGCAAGGATTGCTGATATACTGCGGATCTTGCGAGCGCAATGTCCCGCATTTCGTCGAGTGCATCCATATCTTCTGCGAGTGCATTGTTGGAAGTTTCTTCGCTGTAGGCTACAACTCGTGGGGCGCTGAATCGAACGTCCTCGGGAAGGACTGCTTCTGCCCCGTATACCATAAAGAATGGCGTGTACTTCGTTGATCGATTTGGAGTTGTGCGGAGGCTCCAGAGTACGGAGGGTATCTCTTCTGCCCAATGTCCTGCAGCGGGGTGTAGACGATCGAGTAATCGCTTCTTGATGCCAGCCGAAACTAAGCCGTTGGATCTTTCGTCTTGTCCGTTTGTTTGCGGGTGAGCAACTGAAGCAAACTTGAAATTGATGCCTTTTTCCTCGCAGAACTTTTGTGTTTCCATTGCTGTGAAGTTTGTACCATTGTCTGTAATGATGTCATGTGGCACACTGAATCTGCATACAATGGAGTCGAGGAACTTGACGGCGCATTGGGCGCTAGCCGAAGTTACTGGCATAGCCTCGATCCATTTGGTAAACTTGTCGACTGCGACCAGCAAGTGTGTGTATCCACCTGGTGTGGACTTGCGTAGTGGTCCAACCATGTCCAGCCCCCATTGTGCAAAGGGCCAGGCTATTGGTATCATGTGCAATTCTGTAGCAGGTGCGTGTGGTCTTGGTGCGAATCGCTGGCAGGCGTCGCATCGTTCGACCAGGCTTTTTGCGTCGCTGGCTGCTGTTAGCCAGTAAAATACTGCTCGGAAAGCTTTTCCCATTATTGTTTTCCAGCTAGCATGATGTCCGCAATCTCCTTGGTGTATGTCCTGGAGCAGTTCCTTGCCGTCTTCGGGTGCGATGCATCGCTGAAGTATTCCCGAGATGCTTTGCTTGTATAATTCTCCATTGACCACCCGAAAGGACTTGCTGCGCCTGATTATCTGTCGAGCCTCACGTGGATCGGCCGGGAGCTGTCTATTGAGCAGGTAGTCGAGATATTTCTGCGTCCAGATTGGCTCGACCAGAAAAAACTGTCGCGATATATTATGAATAAGTTCGATAAGCGCGACCTGCGGGCTGACCTCTGTTTCTGGCGCTGCTGGAGTTTCTGCAGCTTTCTTCACTTTGACCAATCGCTTGATCATCCTTTCGAAGTATATTCCTGGCGGTATGGGTGCATTCGTGGAACCCATGTTTGCCAGTCTATCTGCTTCTTCGTTGCTAGATCTTTCAATGTACCTCAGCTTGCACCCCTTAAAGCTTCCTTCGAGTAGATTGTACATGTCGCGATATGCGACCATGTTTTCAGCAATGGCGTCACATTCTTTCATTGTCTGCTACACTATGAGATTGGAATCGCCGTAGATCATTAATCGGGTAGCGCCACAGGCGATTGCCATCTTCATCCCGTGCAACAGGGCTTCATACTCCGCGTCGTTGTTCGATGCTGGATCATCCGGTGGAAAGTCTAGTCGCAGGACGTATTGCAGCTTGTCTCCACGAGGTGAAATAAGGACGATTCCAGCTCCTGCTCCCTCGTTTCTCTTGGATCCATCGAAGTACATTATCCAATTGCTCGTGTATTCAGGCGGCCCGGGCGTTTGTAGCTCTGTCCATTCGCTGAGGAATTCCACGAGTACTTGGGATTTGACTGCGTTGCGTCCTGCATAGGTGATGTCCCAGGCGCCCAACTCGATGCTCCATTTTGCTATTCTTCCGGATGCCATAGGGTTGTTCATGATTGTCCTGAGTGACGCATCATTAACCACTGTGATGGCGTGTTCCTGGAAGTAATGTTTGAGCTTTCGGGCCGTGAGAACAACTCCGTATGCGAGCTTCTGGTAATGAGGGTATCGTTGCTTGCATGGCGAGAGCACTTCGCTGATGTAATATATTGGTCGTTGGACTCCGTATGCTTTGCCATCTTCAGGTCGTTCGACTACGATTGTTGTGCTGATGACCTGGTTTGTAGCGGCCAAGTATAGGAAAAGTGGCTCCCTTTCTTGCGGTGTTGCAAGGACGCGCCTGCTTTGCAACGATCGCTTCAAGTCTGCGAACGCTTGTTTAGCTTCGGATGTCCACTCGAATTTGCCCGTCTTCTTCAGTAATTTGTAGAAGGGTAACGCTTGCTCTCCCAATCGTGCGATGAACCTGCTTAGGGCGGCTAGTCGTCCTGCGAGCTGCTGGACTCCGCGTAGATTGGTTGGCTCCTTCATAGTTAGGATGGCTTGTATTTTCTCCGGATTGGCTTCAATGCCTCTGGCGGATACCAGGTACCCGAGGAGTTTTCCTGCAGGGACGCCGAAAACGCATTTGGTCGGATTGAGCTTGATCCGATATGCATTAAGGGCGTCGAATGTTTCTTTGACGTCCTCGAGGAGTGTGTCCTCTACTCGAGTTTTGATGACAATATCGTCAACATACACCTGTACGTTCTTGCCAATGAGATTGGCTAGGCACCTTTGCATGCAGCGCTGATATGTTGCGCCTGTGTTCTTCAGCCCGAAGGGCATTGTCGTGTAGCAGTAGACACCATGGGGTGTGATGAATGCCGTCTTCTCTTCGTCTTCCCTTTTCATTCGGATCTGATTATATCCCGAGTAGGCGTCCAGGAAGGAGAGGCGTTGGCAGCCTGCCGTAGAGTCCACGATCTGGTCGATTCGTGGTAGAGGAAAATTGTCTTTGGGGCAGTGCTTATTCAACGACGTGTAGTCGATGCACACCCGAAGGATATCCGTGTTCTTCTTGGGGACCAACACCGGGTTTGCTAACCAGGTGGATATCTTGATCTCTCTAATGAAGTTTGCGGCTAGCAATCTGTTTACTTCTTCTCCAAGCGCCTTCTGCTTGGGTTCTGAAAATCGTCGGGTCGTCTGTTTGATAGGTTTGGCGTCAGGAAAGACTTCGAGTGAGTGCTCGGCAAACTCCCTGGGTATTCCTGGCATATCTGAGGGCTGCCAGGCGAAAATCTCCCAGTACTCACGGAGGAGTTTGACAAGCGCACCTTCCTATGCTGGCGGGAGGGTTGTTGAAACCATCGCTGTCTTCGCAGAATCTGTCGGGTGCACTTGGTGCTTGCGGGTGTCGTTGTTGGCGCTGAATTCCAGTTCAGGCGCGTTTTTCTTCGTGAGGGGCATAACGGAGTGATCCGTGGTTTTTGCCAGCTCTTGAAGTTCTTCTTGCATCCCGAAAGATTTGGCGATCTCATTAAATTCCATATCGCACTTGTCTGATTTCTGGAAGTCTCCGTCGATGGTGATCACACCGTATTTGCCGGGTAACTTGAGCTTTAAGTACGCGTAGTGTGGTACGGCCATGAATCTGGCGAACGCTGTTCCACCAAGAATGGCGTGGTACTATGAGGGCCAGTCGACGACTTCGAAGTCCAGGAATTCCCTTCTGTAGTTGCGTGGAGAGCCCAGCACGACTTCTAGGTTGATTGTTCCGAGTGGACGGATTGCCTTGCCCGGAACTATCCCGTGGAAGGATGTTTCTGATTCCGTTAGGCCGTCCAGATTCTTGTTCATTCGACGGAGTGTATCCGCGTAGATGATGTTGATGCCACTACCACCGTCCATGAATACGCGGGCCAGGTCATAATTGCCAATTTGAGCTTGGATGACGAGGGCGGCGTGTCCTGGTCAATAGACTCGTGGCGGATGGTCTTCCTTCGAGAACGTGATTGGCTGATCGGCCATTTTCAGGTACTCGGGTTTCGTTGGTGGTGTTTGCACTGCCATGCATATTTGCCTTGAGTTATTCTTTTGAGCTCTGTGAGAGGGGCATACCTTCTGTATCATCGCGAGCTGTCCTGCCGAGTTCGGGTACGCATTGGCTCCAGTGTTTTGTGGCGGTGGCGCAGGTAGTGCAGCTAGCGCCATGTTTGGATTTGCTGGTGGAGGTGGTGGTGGTGGTGGCTGAAATTGTTGTCCTCCTCCTGGTAGCGGCGGGTAGTTTTGGGTGGATGCAAATCTTTTCCTGGCGAGTGCGTCCGAGATGTCATGGAACTTTCGGCAATCCTTGAGAAGGTGTGTTGCCTTAGTTTTGCCCGTGCGCTTATCTGTGAACAGATGTAGCGAGCAGTATGCATCAAGGTCTTCCTCGGGGGATTTTTCTTCTGCTTTTGGTTTCCACTCGCGATTTCCGCGGCGACCAGGGTCACGACTTCGCGTGAATTCTGCCGCCACCAATTCCTCCCTGTCCTCGTGGTCGTAGTATTTCCTTCTCTTTCTTCGCCCATGGCGGTCGTCTTCGTGTGCGGGTGATGACCCTCTTTAGTTGCGCATTGCGTCTTCTCCATTAGCCCATTTTTCGGCTATGATCATTAGCTCCCCGAGTGTTTTGGGCGCTGCTCTGCCTAGTTCTTCCCGAAAGGCAGTTCTTCTCGCACCTTTAGCGAAGGCCTCAATCGCCACTTCTTCCGAGATGGTCCCTGTGGTGTTCCTGAGTGTGGTCCACCGCTAGATGTATTCTCGGGTAGACTCGCCGCTTTTCTGTTTACAGGCTCGTAGTTCTTCGATTGTAGCCGGCCTCTTGTAGGTCGACTGGAAATTTTTGCAGAAATCGCGGTGCAAGTCGTCCCACGATGCGTAGGAAGATCTTGGTCTCCTCTCCAGCCAACTGCGGGCCGCTCCGACTAGGTGCAAATTGAGGTATTGCATAGCCGTGTTCTTGTTCCCACGTTGGCAATTTACTGTCGTGAGGTAGTCGCTTAACCATTGAGAAGGCTCGAGTGAGCCGTCGTACTTTGTCACCTCCGTGCTGAGTTTGAATCGTTTGGGTAGGGGCGCCTCGCGAATACTGCGGGCGAAACAGAGTGCACCGCATGTTTCATTATCCGAAGAGCCGGATGATGATCGGTCGCGATATCTCGATGCCCTTGCCCTGTCCACCTTGTTCTGTGCGATGTCAGATCGCGCATCGCGTCCGGGCTGATCATGGCCAGCGTCCTTCCGTGGCTCCTTGCTTCTTTTTCGCGAGCGGCTGCTGTGGTGCCGTGAGCTTTTGTCTCTCGGGCTGTCGTCGCTGCTGCTTCGACTATCGCCGCGGCGGCGGGCTTCTTTTCCTCGACCACGTCGTGGCGATTTGTCTTTTCTCGGTGACGAACTTCTGTGCCTGCGGGGCGTTTCTTTGTCTTTGTCCTTCTCCAATTGTTCTTTAGCCTTCTTGCAATCGTGAGAAGCTAGCCTTGCGGCTGCCAATCCTAGTCCTTTACGAATGTGCTTGTACTGTTCCACCCGAGGGTCGCTTTCCGTCGGCTGGTTCATCTGCATGTAAGTTGCTGCGGCTAGGATCGCGGCAGCTGGGGTTTGTGGGTAAATGTTGCCGTCGTCGTCGACCCTCATGAAGGAAGACGTAGTTGACCTGTTGGTCCCAGCCATAGATTCGTAGTCCCTTGACGATGCTGCGGGTCCCTTCCTCGCAGGTCGGGTACCGACCGAGGGTGCAAGGGATTGCTCGGCTCGTCGTAGGCTTGATTCGTCCATCGCTCTTCTGCGACGGGCTAGATCTGCTCGGGCATCCTTGATGTTTGAGGCCGCTCTCACTAGGTGATAGTGGTAGGCGGTTAGGTCCTCCTATGTGGCTCCTGCCGCGGGTGGCTGACTTCTTCGCATGGATTCCTTGGCCTTGTTCCAGGCCTCCCGCGAGACGCCGATTATATTGCGCTCGGTTGCGCTGAATTCGGTTTCCGGGGGCTGTTCCGATCCTGCCATGCAGACTTGGGCCAGTCGTGGCCCGTGCGTCCTAGGCGCAGATCGGAAAGCTTCCCGTACCCGGGAGGGTTCCTCTGTCGAGAGGGCGTGATAGTCGACTGCGTTGAAACGGATGGACTCGCCACTTTTCCCCATAGGAAAGTGCGAGTTGACGGCTCCAGATTCGGATTCAGATTCATCCGAGAAGTGGAGGATCCCGTCTCTGTTCGCCATGAAGTTGAAGCTTCCGAACGTCAGGGCGACGCTCTTCTCCAGATCCTCGAATGCCGGGCGTGATTCCGGCGAGTGAGGTGTGACCACGACAGATCCGATCCGTATAGGATTGCTCGGAGCCGTAGTCGATGGTTTCCAACGGGAGTTGGACGTCAATGAAGCCGAAGATGCCGGTGATCCAGCGCCCGCGATTCCCACAGACGGCGCCAATTGTCGAATCCCTGACTCAACAAATCCCTTCGGTGAACCTATCGGGTTTCGATTAGGAGAACCCATGAGCGCTGGTGGAATCGTCGGCTAGACAGGGGGCAAGATTTACCCAGGTTTGGGGCCCTCGTAGAGGAAAAACCCTTACTCATGCCTCCTGTCGATCTGTATTGATGGATAGATCGGTTACAATGATGTGCTCGAATCGAGAGTAGGTCTCGAGTTCAAGGCTTTTGGGTCGTGCGGTAATTGCTTGGTCCTTTCCTAGGGGGCTCTCCTGGCCTTATATAGATGGCCAGGTCTTGAGTTCTACCCGGAGAGGACTCAAACCCTAGCTAGGTCGGTTACAAGTTTCCTAACTTAACCCGCAAGGTGATGCGGGTGGGCTTCACATGGGCCTTCTGGAGTATTCCAAGGGCGCCTCTTCTTGGGCCTTGGCCCTGGGCCTGAGAGGGGGCGTCCTTACCCGCAGGGTCTAGGATCCATATCTTCGTCAGTCATCTAAACCATAAGTTATGCAGAGCAAAGGCAACAGCCGGAAGCTCATTACATATTGCGCATAACTTCAAAAAGTGACACCAGGTCTTGGGGGCTTGGGGAATTGAGAAACAAAATTTCTTAGGCCTAGAAACCTCAGACCCATAATCCGGGTCTTGGGGACTTGTGAGAAATTCTTCACAATTCTAAAACCAAGACTCGGCATCTTTCTCACAAAAGCATATAACAAGTAAAGTTGTGCCAGAGTGAGTTTGCAAAACACATATTAAAGCGACAACCAGAAGGGTCATCGAAACCACAGAAGTTTAACTAATTTTCCCTTAGGAATAATACCAAAAGTGCACATATGCACTATCAAATAACAGTGTGTAAAAGGCATATTACAATGCCTATTAGCTGAATGATTGTTTGCTGATAAAAAGGAGTACGTTACTCGGCTGTGCAGCCGAGTCATCATGAATGGTATTGGTGGTCGGGTCTTCGATGTTCTCCTTTGTTGCCTTCTCCGTTTCAATGTCCGGTTCACCCGTGAAGGGAGCACGTAATGTAGGAGGAGCAACGGGAGTTGATGAAGTTGGTGCAGAACCAGATCCGGCCTCAGCTCTTTTCTTCGCAAGCTCTGCCTTGAAACGAGACAACATGTCAAAGGGCGCAGGGTCTTGGAAGGGCACATGCTTATCCTCAGCATCATATAGGGAGGTAAGCTTGTTTACGTCGAGGGTTTCCGCGGTCAAGCTGGCCGAGTGACGGATCTGGGTGTTGATGACCTTGAGGTCTTTTCCTGTGAATTTAGAACCATCGGTTTTAAAATCGGGAAACCCATTCACAAGCATTGCCGTCACAATCTTGGGGTAATAGGCCTTATCCAATGCAAGGCCACGTATTACTCCAACCCGGCATGCTGAGCGCTTCCAGGCGTCAATCCAGGCAGGGACTGTCGAGTATGCCTCGAGCATGTGGGTTACACCGGTATAGTCACCGACTATCTTCACAGTCTTGAGGGTCCATTTTGTCAATACCGAGAATTGCCAGATTAAAGTCTTGAGTATTCTCAGCTTGTGGTGGTCATCCTGTACTTAAGCAAACTCACCCGGACCTGCAGTACGAAAAGGGAAGTAAGACAGTGAGATCCGGGTAAAAAACATTATTAAATAGGGAAATCCGAGTAATATGTCTCGGCAATGAAAGTCGAGAGTTTCTTGACAAGCTCCTCAGCAGTCCGGAGTCTCTTCCGTTGCTTGTTGTGCTTCTTGGAGAGTTCCTTGAGGTTAGCCTCTAGTTCTTCACGGAGCTTTACTTCCACTTGCAGGGGTTCATTGGTTTTAGCTAGAATTTCATCAGTCTGGGCAACGTAAGCCTGAAAATGACAGATAAATATCAGTCGGCAAAGAGCGCAAAAGGGATATATTTGCAAGTACCGAGTGACTGTGGATAGAACACTCAGAACTTGGGGACTAGGATGAGTATATGAATAGCATTAGTCAAACTAACCTGGTGCTCAGCCGCTAGAGACTCGACCATCTCCTCCTCGGTCGTCTTCAGGGAGCGATACTCCTTTAATAGCCTTTCAAACTCATGGCCACTGAGAGTCAGCCTCGAGGAACTAACGTCCCGGTGAGTCGGCGGAGTTGTTGCCTTCTTTTCCTCTGCTTCATATTTGGCAGCGGTCTTTGGGGCAGGAGCACCCTTTGGTCCCAAGGTATTCAACCTCGGGATCAGCCGGCTGGGGCGCGGGAGGAGGAGACTCGGTTTTGGGGTTGGCCGCGTTAGCCGGCTCTTGCTCTTCAACAGGCGGGGGGTTAGCGACGCTTTCCGGGTCTTCCGCCATCGGGTCATCAATGGGGGTTTCCACCGGATCGCTGAGCGTGACCTTGGCTCTGAGGAAAGAAAAAAATGGATTAATGGGTTGATAAAGGTAAAACATGCAAAGTATAGGGATATAGCCAAGCAAGTTATGAAAATTACCCGGTATTCACGATGAAGTCACCGGGAGATCGTTTCTAGACCAGGAGCACACTGATAAAGAATTGGAAAGTGAGACTCGGAGCTTTCCGGCTAAAGGGTGAATCGGAGATGGGTATTTTTCAGGAGTGCAATCAGGATAAGTTGAAGGAGTACAGGCTCGGCGAGCAGGAGACTAAGAGATCCCAGGGTTGAGGGGCTCGTCACCAGGTGAAGACCGGGTTGCCCATCGCTTGGGTGGAGTAGACGCGGTTTTCTGTGATAATACAACAGTTAGGTATTTGCCAAGCTTGCACATATCAACGCATGAGTACGGATCTAAGGTTATGGAAGAATAGGATACCTTGAATGTGACTCTCTTGGCCTTCCTCTTTTTGCCTAACTCGGCTTCAGGCTCCGCCTCGCTCTCTTCAGACTAAGATCCGTCTTTGTCATCCGGTGCTGGGGATTGTGGCATATTGTCAGGAATAAAGGCGGGAAGATAATCTTGGTCTAGTAAGTTGACAAAATATTTGTTCAGTAACTCGGGATCACCTTCTTCGCTGTCACTCGGCTCTTCATCTTCTGAGTTTTCAGAGGGAGGAGGGGTTACAATCTTCCACCAGGCGTCAGATTCCTAAGTAAGAACATCAAGGGTAAAAGTTAGTATACGCACGTTTGAAAAATTAGTTGGTACAGAGGAGATTAGCCGGTTCTTACTGGTGGTGCCGGGTTATTGGGAGTGAAGGGGGGAGGCCAGAAATGCTCTTTATCACGTCAACCTTCTCGGCCAGAAAATTCTTCATGGCCTTGTTGAGATCAGCAGCCGGGTATGACTGATGGAGGGATGATAACCCGGTAGGCTAACGTCAAGGTGTAACCCAGCCCGAAGGGAATCGTGCAAGACCCGGCTCAAGGAAGAGGAGTTTCTAGAAGGCCCAAGAGGTAGCGTAGGCCTTGTAACCCGACTTTTGGGGTTACTATTAGGAAACTTAGGGTTTGTATGCGGTTACCGGGTAGGATTCCGAGTGTGCCTTGGATAGGAAGCCAGGGGGCGGGTAAGATATAAGCCGGCTCCTAGGGCCAGGAAAAGAGAGCTTCACCAGATATTCGAGTGCCCCTGTAATACGAGAGTTGATATTGTAACCCTAGATCGGAGACTCGGCGACTTGATTGCCAGAGCTACCAGATAGATTGATAGTACGATTTCCCCTGAGTTAAACCCTCTCCCAAACACCAGAGTCGAATTTCCCCAAGTTAAGTTACCTCCGGTAACATCTGCCGTGATTATCCCGCGATAGTTGGCGCCCACCATGGGGCCTACGTCCAAAGGTGTTTACATCACGGGAGAAGCTCGGGGAAGCATGAAGAACCTCGTCATCGGCGAGCTCTACACCAACCCCGAAGGAGAGAAGATGGTGGACGACTTTGGCTGGGGACCAGAGTCGGATCTGCTGGAAGCAGGGTTTATCGTCACAATCGGCCGGGTCAACGTCTTCGTCGGCATGGTACGAACGTCTGTTTCAATCCCTGATGATGTTGAGTATGATTCTATATCAGGAGAAGCGACATGCGTTCAGTTGGACGGAGAAGAGTCGGTCGGGATGATCGAGCCGATAGAAGAGCCCACCACGAAGAGGGAACAGCCGGAGGAGCCGGCATGGACCCCACGTGGCCGAGTCATGGGAGAAGATGAAACCGAGTCTATCCTGCACCTGCTGGAGGACCGGTACGAGAAGGATAGTTGTAATGAGGAAGAATACGAGTCTTCACCAGGCATCGCGCGCCAGGTCGCGGTCTACACGGCCCCTGCAACTAATCTCAATCAGGGGGTCGTGACTACGGCCGCGGTCGGAGCGGCGCGAGCGCTGGCCCAGCAGCAAAATCTGGTTGATGGAAACCCGGTTATAGCCCGGGTTGATGGAGAGTCGGCTTCTGTCACCAGCCGTACGGCAGAGAGCGAGCCGCGGAGAAACACGTTTGGGTTTATGGCGAACAGAACACCAGGAGCGGGTCCTTCAAATCCGCGAAATCCGGCTCTGTTCAACAATAACCTGATCTTAGATCCCACGATATTAGCAACGGTGATAACCCTAGAAAACGCGGGGGCACGCGCCGCAGATCTTGATGTGGCCCGCCGTGCATTGGATCAACAGAGGAGAGATGTGGAAGCTGAGAGGCAAGGGATAGCCGCGCGCCAGCGCGAGCTGGAAGCATTGGAGAACCGGCTCCAGGTTCAGTCGACTAGGATGTACAATCAGAGACACCAAACAAGATTACCGGCAACATGGGGAACTATACACCCGGCCGCATTGTTCATCACACCTCAGGATCAACCAATTCCGGCTGTGAATCAGGAAACCGGACATCAGCCTACGACCTTGGGAGGACAGCCGGCAAACGTACAAGCCGGGTTACCCACATTGCAGACAGGGATTGTTGTTGCCAATACAGTACCGCCACCACCACCACCATCACGATTCCATACGCCACCAGGTCACTTTAACAACCCCATGGATAATGTATATGCAGCAACATTGGCACTAGATCGCATCCCCGTAAGAGAGTCACCCCATGCGGAGGAGACCCGGCGGGCGATAGACCTGTTGCGCACAACAGTGGCTCAGCAGGCCAATTACCCGCATAACAGGAGCGGAATGCACGGAACACCATATGTTAGCCGGCAGAACGGGAATACCGGCAATATTCAGACAAGTTCGGCACGACGGAGGGCAGAGCAGCAGGAAATGCCGCCTCCTCCCCGTGGTCGAGCAGCACCCACAGCATCAGCAGCACAAGCTATCATGGACAGTTCTCGAGCCAGGCGTCCAGCGGCCGGGTCTTCGGTACGAGGGCCGGTAACGGTTGCACACCCCGCCGTGCCGGCCGCAGGATCGCACGTTTCCCGGTTGAGTCCAGTGCTGGCGAATCTTGCCGGGCCTAAGTGTTTGTCGGACACCATCAGAGCTGAGCCTTACCCGGATAAGTTCAAGGAACCGGGTAAAGTGGTTAATTATGAGCCGACCATGGATCCAGAAACCTGGTTGAGCGGTTATGATATGGCCATGTCAATTCGCAACGCATCTGAAAATCTTCAAGCCAAATTCATGTACTTAATGATGTCAGAGGGAGCAGCCAAGTTATGGTTCAATAACCTACCCGAAAGATCCATCAATTCATGGAGTGAGCTGAAAACCGCCTTCGTCAAGCACTTTCATGGAACGTGCAGGAAGTTATTTACGATCGATGATCTAGAACGATGTGTCCAGAAGAAGGTTGAGTCGGCGCGCAGCTGGGTGCGCCGGGTTAAGGAAATACTCCACTCGTCCACGGATATTCAATCAAAGGATGCGTTACAAGCTATGGCGAAAACATGCAAGTATATACCCTTAGTGCAAAAGCTGACACGCATGAAATCTAGTCGGCATGCTTCAGAGGTTACAACGGGAGAGTTGATGGACGCGTGCAACAAGCACACTGCCACAGATACCACAGAGGAGGATGTTGATGATAAGAAAGCAAAAGCCAACGTGAGCAACAGTGGAAGACCCGGCAATGGAACTGCGCCGGGTAACAATGGAGGAAATAATGGAAACAACCAGCACAAGCGCCCATATGAGGGAGATTCCGAGTTTGTCGCCAATACCGAAGCCGGGTTTTCAAGACCCAGAGAAGAGGGAAATTTCAGCGGAGGAAATTTTAATGGAGGAAATTACCAAGGGCCACCAAGGCCAGCTAATCATCTAGAGGCTTTCAGGATGCCATGTCTGCGACATAGCAGGAACGGCAGGCCGGCTAATCATTCATTGGAGCAATGCGTGGATCTGCAAAGATGGAAGAATGAGGAGATAAACAAGGCCATGCGAGGTGCAGGCCGGGGAGGAGGACCGGGTCCGGGTGGAAACCCGGGCAACGGCCCACCCCCCAGCAGGCAACCCAGGAGGTGGTAGTCCGGGTAATAATCAGGGAGGTGCTGGAGGTTTCCAAGCTAACCCCAAGCAGTTGGGGCAGTACCACGTTCATACTATAGGGACTTCCAACCAAGACAGAAAAATACTCAAAAGAGCAGTAAACTCGGTTTCTTCAGCTGTTCCGATATTTGAGATGGTCAGATCAAGAGGTAACATGGAGCAGAAGGGATCACCCGGAAACAATAGAACATCCGGGTGTTTTAGCTTTGGTGGTTGCACCACAGGTCAATGGTTACGAGCTGAAAAAGGTCTTGATGGATGGCGTAAGTAGCATCAATATCTTATATTGGGAAACTTTCTTACGCATGGGTCTCAAGCAGTCCCAGTTACAGAAAAGTTCTACAGTTTTTCATGGAATTGTGCCGGGTCACTCGGCGTGCGCTGAAGGAAAGATAACATTAGAAGTTGCTTTTGGTGAATCAAAGGATAATTTCCGACTGGAGTGGCTCACGTTCGAGGTGGTAAAATTGCGCAGCCCTTATCACGCGCTGTTTGGAAGGCCGGCTTACGCCAAGTTCATGGCCAGGCCGTGTTACGTATACCTACAGCTAAAGATCCCAGGTCCCAAGCAAACCATTACCATACATGGCAACCGGGTTATAGCAGATGAGTGTGATGAAGGATACGCGGCAATGGCAGAGCAAGCTTGCAGGAAGGAAGAGCTCAAGTATTACCGGTCCCAAGTAGACCAGGATGACAGAACATCATTGAAGAGACCAAATACGGAGGATGAGAGAGCAAAATTCAAAGCAGCACAGGACACTAAGATGGTGGCTTTTGTAGAAGGCGATCCCTCCAAGCAATTTGCTATAGGGTCTAACCTAGACAATAAGCAGGAAGAAGCACTCGTAGAGTTCATTCCTGCAAATCAAGACGTCTTTGCTTGGACGCCTAGCGATATTCCGAGTATCCCTACCGAGTTAGCTGAGAACAGCTTGCACGTTGATCCCAAGTCTCGGCCCATGAAGCATGGCCTGAGAAAAATGAATGAGGAAAGAAGAAAAGCTATAGGAGCAGACATAGCTCGGCTACTGGCAGCCGGCTTTATCATGGAGGTTTTTCACCCGGATTGGTTGGCAAATCCGGTTCTAGTGATGAAAAAGAGTAACGAGTGGAGGATGTGCATAGATTACACGAGTCTCAACAAACATTGCCCAAAGGATCCATTTTCCCTTCCAAGGATAGATCAGATCATAGATGAAGTGGCCGGAAGTGACCTATTATGTTTCCTGGATGCCTATTGCGGGTATCATCAGATCAAGCTCAAGAAGGAAGATTGGGAGAAAACATCGTTTATAACCCCCCTTTGGAGCTTTCTGTTACAAAACCATGACTTTTGGACTGAAGAACGCCGGTGCAACGTACCAGCGGTGCATTCAGAAGTGTTTTGAGGATCAGATTGGACGCAACGTTCATGCCTATGTCGATGATGTGGTGATCAAAACAAGGAAGGAAGAAACATTCATTGATGACCTAAAAGAAACGTTCAGGAATTTGAGAAGATATCAGATGAAGCTTAACCCCACAAAATGTGTATTTGGAGTTCCAGCAGGAAAATTACTCGGTTTCATTGTTTCCGAGAGAGGAATTGAGTAAAATCCGGATAAAATCAAAGCTATTCAGATTCTGAAAAAGCCGGAAAGCCTGAAGCATGTTCAAAAACTTACAGGATGTGTAGCGGCATTAAGACGGTTTATATCCAGGCTTGGAGAGAAGGCGATACCTTTATACCGGCTCTTGAGGAAAACCGACAAATTCGTTTGGGACCAAGAGGCGGATGAGGCGTTCGAAGCCCTAAAAAAGCAATTATTTGAGGCACCGGTTCTGGCAGCTCCGGGTCCTAAGGAGCCCATGTTACTATACGTTGCGGCCGGGCCCCGGGCGGTCAGCGCAGTGGTTGTTGTCGAGCGCAAAGAAGATGGAAAAGATCATCCGGTACAGAGGCCGGTTTATTATGTGAGCGAGGTACTATCGGAAGCAAAGCAGCGTTACCCACATTGGCAGAAGTTAGTTTTCGGGGTCTTCATGGCCAGCCGGAAATTGAAACCATATTTTCAGGAACACCCCATAACAGTGGTCAGCTCTATACCCATGGCAGATATTATCAGAAATTCAGACGCGACAGGTAGAATAGCCAAGTGGGCCATTGAGATGGGAGATTATCACATCAACTACGAGCCCAGGTCTGCAATCAAATCTCAAGCTTTAGTTGATTTTATCAATGATTGGACTCACAGAAGCATGCCCACAATGATACCAGGTTCCGAGTCTTGGGTGATGCACTTCGATGGTTCTAAGCAGTACGAGGGATCAGGAGTTGGGGTGGTACTCACATCACCCAAAGGAGACAAACTGAGATACGTGTTGCAAATTCACTTCGATTGCTCCAACAATGTGGCCGATTATGAGGCATTATTACATGGATTGAGAGTAGCAAAAGAGATGAACATCAGGCGAATACGGTGCTATGGAGACTCGGACCTTGTGGTACAACATGTCTCAGGAACTTGGGATAGAAAAGATGCAACAATGGCAGCATATCGCAGAGAGGTGGACAGGGTTGCCGGGTCTTTTTCCGGGTATGAGGTGGAACATATCGACAGACGAAAGAACGAGGCAGCAGATGCGCTCGCAAGACTCGGCTCACACAGAGAGCCGGTTCCACCCAACGTATTCCTGGACGAGTTATGGCGGCGATCTGTTAAAACCGAGTCTGAGGAAGAGATGGCTAACCAAGACCCGGATTTGGAGCTCGTGGCCACAATACGCGCTATTCTCGAGTGGACAAAGCCGTTTTTGGCTTACCTATCACGGGGCGAGTTACCACCACAGGAAGTTTTAGCAAGGCAAATTCTGAGACGAGCAAAGGGCTATTCTATTATTAATGGGGAGTTGTATAAAAGAAGTGCAGCAGGAGTCTTTTTGCGCTGTGTAGCACCAGAAGAAGGCCGACAGATTTTGAAGGAGATCCACGAAGGTGATTGTGGGCACCATGCGTCCACAAGATCCCTGGTGGCCAAAGCATATCGACACGGTTTCTTCTGGCTCACGGCCTTAGCAGATGCGGAGCGCTTGGTGGCAAGGTGCAATGGATGTCAAAGGTACGCTCGCCAATCCCATGTGCCGGCTATGGAGTTGCGAACAATCCCGCTAACCTGGCCGTTTGCTGTTTGGGGTATGGATATGGTGGGCCCCTTTCACATGTCACCTTGCAAAAAGACTCATCTCTTGGTGGCTATTAATAAGTTTACTAAGTGGGTTGAAGTTATGCCAGTTACCAATTGTGAAGCAGTCACATCAGTAAAGTTCCTGAAAAGGATTATCTATCGGTTTGGGTATCCTCACAGCATAATAACAGACAATGGAACCAACATGTCCTTAGGTGAGATGGAAAAATTATGTGGAAACAATGGCATCCGCCTTGACATAGCCTCGGTGGCCCATCCACAAGCTAATGGACAGGTGGAGAGGGCAAATAAGGAGATACTTCGTGGATTAAAACCACGGCTGCGAGTCACGTGCATCAGAGCTGCTGGAGCATGGGTTGAGGAGTTACCATTAGTGGTTTGGGGAATTAACACTACACCTAACAGATCTACTCAGATGACCCCGTTTTCCATGGTTTATGGTGCAGAGGCAGTATTGCCGAGTGATATTATTCATGACTCGCCCCGAGTGTCGGCTTACGTTGAGGTGGAGAACGAGAAGACCCGGCAGAATGCCGTGGATATGCTAGAAGAACACAGAGAACAAGCCTTGGAGAGATCATCCATATATCAACAGGATCTGCGAAGATACCACAGTCGGCGAGTCAAAACCCGGTCTTCCGGGAAGGGGACCTGCTGTTGCGCCTGGTACAATCAAAGGAAGGAAAACACAAGTTATCTTCACCATGGGAAGGACCGTTCATCATAGGCCGGAATTTGCACAATGGATCATATTACTTGATAGATGCAAGGGAAGAGTCGGATACTGTCAATGACACCGCCCACACCACTTCATCTATGCAAGAGAGGGAAAGACCATGGAACGTGGCTCAGCTACGTTCGTACTACACCTAGAATAGACTAGGCTTACAAGTGGAACTACACGATGTAACATGCATCAAGTTTCAGACGCACTCTTTTCCTATCCAGGGTACCTAAGGGGACTGGAGGGTTTTTAATGAGGCGGCTTGCTGACCTAACTTTTCTCATATCAATAAAGAGATGGTTAAACTATGATATTGTTTCTTTCTTGTGTGTTTTTGTTAAATTTTTGTGTTTCGGTTTTTATTCTCTATTTTTTATCATGTAAGTATTATTTATTTGCTTGTAGCACATTAGTTTTATATGTTTTCTAAAAATTGCATATATAGGTCTTGGGGCCTGATTGCTTGAATAGCACAGTTGCAAACTCAAAGACCTGGCCACGATGCCATCAAGTTATAAGAACCGATTACTTGCAATAAGTACGATTACAATCTTATAACTGGACAATACAGCCAAATTTTCTTGGTTTCTCTTCTTTAAGCTTGATGTGACTCACAAAAATGTGGCATGCTTTGCTAACGTGTAATCACAATCAGTCATGATGCCCAATGGGACTTGCCTGACCCTGTTTTTATAAAGTTATAGCAGCATTGAATATCCACGCGAAAGCCGGCTTACAACAAAGAGGATCAAAAGGGTCATCCAAACCACAAGTTATGCAGAGTACAAGGTTAACAGCCGGAAACTTACAATATATTAAGCATAACTTCAAACCTACGTGAGTAACTCTATGTTTTGGGCCTTAGCAGAAACAATTTGCTTTCTTGAAAACCGCAAATCCCTAGACTCGGAAATTCGGGCCTTGGGGACTTGGTAATTTGAGAAAAGCAACAAATTGTTCAGCTGTTAAGCTTAAAAACCCAAAAATCCGAGTCTTGGGGACTTAAGAAATAAAGTCCACTTGTCAAAATTTCCGAGACGCGGAAACCGAGTCTCACAAAGGGAAAAAGAGCGAAAACTAGAAAAGCAGCAATAAAAAGTTCAAGACTAGGAAATAACATATCTAGGCGAGGGGCCAGATGGGCCACAAAAGCTATTTAAGTTTAAACGTATTACAAACCGAGGAAATTGAATCGAAAAGTGCACATGCGCACTATTAAAAGAATAATTGTATCAGGCATATTACAAAATGCCCATTGGCCGAATAAGTGTTTGAGGCGATAAAAAGTGAATCTTTACTCGGCATCCTTGGCCGAGTCATCGACATTGTCCTTGGCGGCAGGGTCTTTGACTTGCTCGTCGGTGGTCTTCCCGGCTCCTCTATCCGGGTTAGTAGCAGTGTCGGCGTGAGCTGGAGGAGGAACAACCGGAGTAGAGGAGGAAGGCACAGTATCGGCCTCAACTTTCTTCTTGGCAGCTTCCTCCTTGTACCGTTCCAGCATGTCAAAGGGCTTAGGGAGATCCGAGGGAACCGGCTGGTCATTAGCATCATACGGCGGAGTGATCTTGCTTACATCCATTTTGTCGGCAATCAAGCTAGCCAGGTGAAGATCTCATCTAGCATTCCTTCATAAGTGAGAACGCCGAGTTTCACCCACTCCATCGATGAGAGTGTTACACCCACTCATAGATGAGAGCTCATACCAGCTATATTTTTAGCTTCTTGAATATCTTATTATGAGAGTGTTACACCCACTCCATAGATTATATTAAATATGTGGGCTATGGTTTTCTAAACCATATGCTTGTCTGACGACAGTTTGTACCTTGAGAGTTATGTGAGGAAGATTTTCGCGATAACTTTGGAGTGTTTGCGCTAGTATAAGATTTCTTGTTGTATGTGTTGCTTAGTTTAGTTGTTTTTTCCTTTAGTTCTGAGTGTGTGTCTTTTATTCTTTTACGACGCTAAAAAACGAAGAAGAAGAAGAAGCAGTCATGGAGTTGTGCGTCAAGTTCAAACTACATCAAGGCCAGGGTCACTAACAGCTTTAAGGCGAGCCATCCTGATGCTTGCTGTTATACTACACTTATCATTATCTATCATGCATTTTTTACTTCTGAAAAGTTTTACAAAAACTTTGATTTTCCAAAAACTATTTTTGAGTGATTACTACTATTAATATTATATATATCATTAATATGCCATTAGTTGATACTTACTGTTACCAAGCCCATAAGCCACCATATTGTATTTATTACCATCAAAAATATTAGTCCCTAAGTGGACACCCTAAAAATATGTTTTTATAAAACAAAGGCTTTATGGAAAACCCGGAGAAAAGGCTGAGCCTTATTCACCGGAGGATTGTGGAAGTGGTCATTTTTGAAAAAAACATGTTTTTCAAAAATGACAAAATAACCTAGTCTTCGCCGGACAACCTTTACTGTACTTACACCTTACCCCAACATGGGCACGGGGCTTAACTGGAAGTTTGTTCTTGTTAGTGTGTGTTCTATCTCAAATTGCTCTAAGGGGACGGACTCCCTCGAACCGAATGTCGCCAAGTGTTGAAACATGCGACATATTAAAGTGTGGGATTAAGTTTCCCTCCGGATGCGTCTGTTGAGGCTCATGTCTAGGCAGGGTGGGACCTGATGCCGGGGAGCATATACTCAACTGAAGATATAGGCAAATTCTAGCTTTAACATAGTGGATGGTTAGGATCAGTTATCTGATATTTACATACTGTTGTTACAGTCCGTGGTTGTTCACGGCGGATATACTGGATCTGGTGGATTGTGTACACCTCTGCAGAGTACAACTATTTCGAAGTAGCCGCGTCCTCGGATATGGACAATTGAATGACCACGTAGCTAGCATTGTGTCAATGTTTTCAAAAAGGAGTTTTCAAAAAGGAGTTGGACTTGTGAAGTTCGGAAAGGAGGAAATCATGTACCGCGGAGGTACCGTTGATGGAAAGCCAAAAGTTGTTTTACGAGAAGTTTTGCAAAGAGAAAACCTTCTTTTACAAAATGAGTTTATAAAACCTCTTGTACATGTGATATTTACAAGAGAAAGAAAACTATACTATTTTATTTTGAAGTATCATCTTCAACAAAGATACAGAGATTTTCAAAATCAACTATGATATGTCTTACATATATCATTGATAGCAAACCCTATGTATAGCCTACCTATTCCACTATATAAGCATACTTGCATCTTTGGTAAGCTACATGATGGATGTATTGCTGAGTACATTCAAATGTACTCATATTGGTTTCCTCCCTGGTATCAACTTGCCAGACATTGAGAAGGAGCCTCAGAAGGAGATTTATGAAGAGGAGTACGGAGTTGATGGCTTTGCGAACTAGGATCATCTCCCGGTCAGCAGCCTGTAGGTTAAGGCGTGACTTGGGCTCTTACCACTACTAGAGATTTGCTTATAGCAGCATATCCTACCACAGGCGAACAGGAAAACCTGTGCGCCTGGGTTAATTAGCGCAGGCGAAGCTTCAGTAAGTGCGCCAGGGGTAGGCCTGTTACCCCAAGCGAACAGAAACCAGAAGCGCCTGGGGTAAAGTGTGGCAGGGCCAACCACGGCCGACTCTGGCACGCTTCCTTTACCGCAGGCGAATAGCTTCCCGGTTCGCCTGCGGTATAACAGATACCACAGGCGAGTAAATACCGAAGCGCCTGGGATAAAAAGTGGACTGGGGTAGCTCCCTTCAGCGCAGGCGCACAGGTACGTTGTTCGCCTGGGACAAAGAATAGCCTGGGGTAGCACCACTTAGCGCAGGCGCTTCCCATAGCACATTCGCCTGGGGTAATATTTGTCCCCAATATAAGTGCGGCCAGCCACCCACCACCACCCCTATCCACCCCACTCACTCACTCACTAGTACAAACTCGAGCCATTAGTGCTCCTAGCTCAATCCCCCACACCCCTCCACCATTTTTAGCTAATTTAACCAATCATGTTTGTTATATTTTAGCTAGTATGCTACCCCACTTTTCCTCTTCCAAATCTCTCCACTAGATCTACTAACCGGACACTAGATCTCACCACAAATGCACCACTAGCTAATTCTAGATCTATCAATCTCTTATCGGTCGTCTCTTCGGTGATCTTCGACGTCGTCATCGCGTCTATATATTTTGCATTGTGTGTCATCTTAATAGGTGTGTGGGATTGGTCGGTGGATGAGAATTCGTTCTCTTTTTCATTTTATTGTGTTGCCATGAGGATGAGTTGCCAATGTTTTGCCGAAATGTTGATTCATTTCCTTTTCGGCAAATTTCTGGCGCTCCGCGTTACACCTTTTGTAGGAAGGTCATGCCGAATTTTTCCGTGAAAACCGGATCTAGTTAATGAAACCTCTCTCTCTTGCATTTTGTAGCAATGGTCATTGCGATGAGGACAAGCGTGGTGCATAGGTACGTGCGACGCGCGACGGCCGAGATGCATCGAAACAACCGCACCGAGATAGAATGTCCGTGTCGGAAATGCAAGCTGGGGTCTTTGTTCAAACCAGATTCTGGTAATGTGGAGAAGCACCTTTTCAGGTATAGTTTCATGGAGGGCCACACTAAGTGGATGGATGACGATGAAGACGATGATAACGTCGAGACCAATTGGGCGGCGACATGTGAAGATGATCAGGAGGAGTCTGAACATGGCAATGGAGAGGACGAAGAGGCGGCTGTCGACGGAGACGACTATAATGAAGAAGAAGGGAGTCATGGTGATCAGCAATATGCAGACGAGGACATGAACACTCCGCTAACTTCAGTCGTGCGGGACCCTCATGTTCAAGATCTTCTTCTCAAGAACACGTCGACCGACGCCAGACGTAAATCTAAGATCACGCAACTATAGATAGACTCTGCAACTCCGTTGTATGACGCAAGTCGCGGGGTGGAGGAGTCACGCTTGAGAGTAGCTCTGGATCTTCTTGAGATGAAGGCAAAACACGGATGGACCGACACAAGCATGGACGATCTTCTGCGATACCTGAAGACGCACTTACCTGAAGGGAACACATGTGCTAGTAGTCTACAGGAGGCCAAGAAAATCGTGTGCCCCCTCGATTTACCGCACACAAAATACCACGCTTGCGTCCGTGACTGCATAATTTACCGTAACGAGCACGCGGACCAGATCAAATATCCGGTGTGCGGTGCTGATCGTTACAAGAGGGGGACGAAGAAAGCTCCTAGGAAAGTTGTGTGGTACTTTCCACTCATTCGCCGTCTGCAGCGGTACTTCGTGGACCCCAAGGAAGCAAAGCTCATGCGCTGGCACGAGGACAGAAAGAAGGCGGTGCTGAGCGATCCAGAACGTGTTGAAAAACCAGTGCTAACACACCCTTCGGATGCACGTCAGTGGAAAGCATTAGACGCATTCGATGAGGAATTCGGGAACGACCCAAGGAACATCAGGCTTGGTGCGAGCACCGACGGTCTCAATCCGTTTGGCAATCAGAGCAGCAAACATAGCACCTGGCCCGTGTTTGTATGGATGTACAACCTCCCCCCGTGGTTGTGTCTGAAGAGGAAGTACATACACATGAGTATGCTGATTCAAGGGCCGACCCAGCCAGGGAGCGATATCAACCTGTATCTCGAGTTATTGAAGGAGGAGCTAGACACGTTGTGGGAGGAAGGGGTGGAAACATGGGACGCCTTCAAAGAAGAAACTTTTCGTATGAGAGCCGCACTGGTCACGACGGTGCAGGACTATCTCGGATACGGATATATTGCGTGTCAGGTGTGCCATGGACACAAGGCTTGTGTCAGGTGCATGGAATTTACCCCGTTTCTACAGCTACACAAGGATCCCGGATCTTCTAAAACCGTATACATGAGGCATCGAATGTGGCTACCACTGAACGACCCGTGGAGAAAGCGCGGAGACCTGTTCAACGGTAAAGATGAGCTCGATCTACCTCCACGCAAGAGAAGAGGAGAAGATATCGATACTCTATTGAAGAATTGGAAAACGTGTCCTCCGTCGGGAAAGGTACAAAAGCGGAAGCGAGGAGAGAAAAAGTGTCCTCCGCCAGAAGGACCGCTCTTGGGGGTATGGAAAAGGAGGTCCGTGTTTTGGGACTTGCGGTACTGGCCAATCCTCGGAGTGCCTCACTGCCTTGATGTCATGCATATCACGAAGAATGTGTGTGAGAGCTTGCTTGGCACCCTGTTCAACATGCCAGATAGGACCAAAGACGGGCCAAAATCAAGATACGACCTGATGGCCCTGAATATCAGGAGCGAGCTTCACTTACCGCCTTCTACGCGTGAACAGACGGAGGAGGACGAGGATGGGGTAGAGGAGATGGACGACCGCAAGCGGAAAACGGCTAAGAAACACCAAACTCACCGCCTGAAACCCTCTTGCTTCACTCTAAGCCCCGACGAGCTCGCGCAAATATTCACATGCCTCCTCGGAGTGAAATTTCCCTTAGGTTACGCGGGGCTGATAAGCAGATACCTAGACGCGGAGAAAAAAATCTTCAGCGGGATGAAGTCTCATGACTGTCACGTGATGATGACGCAGATACTTCCGGTTGCAATCAGAGGGATAATGGAACCGCACGTCCGTCAAACGCTCACTGGCCTTTGTAACTTTTTTGATGTCATCACTCGGAAGTCGATAAGCGTGAAGAAACTCGGAAGGCTGCAGGAAGAGATCGTCACCATCCTATGCGAGCTTGAGATGTATTTCCCACCTGCCTTCTTTGATATTATGGTACATCTCTTGGTCCATATCGTGGACGATATCACCAATCTTGGGCCGGCATTCTTGCACAACATGATGGCGTTAGAAAGAATGAACGGGATCATCAAATCATTCGTTCGTAATAGGGCACACCCGGATGGAAGCATCGTTCAGGGATTTCTCACCGAAGAATGCATCTCTTTCTGCAAGAATTTCCTAGGCGATGAGAAGCCAGCTGTTGGTTTGCCCGCAAACAAGCACCTTGACAGGTTCATGGGGGTAGGCCACAACACTGGCAAAAGGGTAATGGACGCGGACTCCTGTGGTCGGAGAGCCGACTTTGAAAGGGCCCACCTAGTAGTGTTACAACACATCGACGATGTCAACCCTTGGATAGAAGAGCACAAAACCGCGATAAAAAACAGTGCTCGCAGGCCGATGACGGAAGATGAGATATTTAGAGCACACAACTCCTCTTTCGCGACATGGTTCAAGAAGCAGATTGATGCCGATCCCCCGCCAATGACATGTGAGAAAGATAAAATTGTATTGGCCTTGTCATATGGCCCCGCGCCCAATCTGATGACTTATCAAGCATACGACATCAATGGGTACACATTCTACACGGAGGAAAGAGACAAAAGTAGCGACTATCAAAACTCGTCTATAACGATGGAATCTTACACGGGCGAAGAGGTTAGAAGGTACTACGGAAAGATCGAGGAAATCTGGGAGCTTGACTACGTTGGGGTAAAGCTGCCGATGTTCCATGTCAGATGGGCTACAAACGTCACGAAAGAAGACGAATATTTCACCACTATGTCGATGTCTGAAGCCAACAAACCCAAGTCCAAGAACCCCACCGCGCAAAATGAGCCCTGGGTATTGGCTAAGCACGTGGAGCAATGCTTCTTCATAACCGACCCGGCAAAGCCTAGTCGTGTTGTCGTAAGGAGAGGAAAAAGGGCCCTCGTCGGAATGGATGGAGTCGCCGATGAGAAGGACTTCGACGGCTTAGTCGGAGACCCGATGATGGAAGAACCCGGTGAAGACGATGCACCATACACCACAAGAAGAAGCAGGACCACACTACCTAGGGCAGGTCTTCCATTCACAAGAAGAAGTCACAATATGGCGGTCACGTATTCAACATCGACCAAGAAAGGCAAGACTAATATTGTGACGAAAGGTTGAGAGAGGGAAATACTCGCGATATAACATGCTAATAGCTATATGTACAATGTGTTTTTAGAGAGAAACACTTGCGGTATCTCGCTAAACCAATCTATTTACGCTCGATGCGACATTAATTTTTTTTGCACATGTTAACTTTCATATGTATGTATTTTTTAAGTGAAAACCAACGTGGGGGAGCCACATATTATAGCATTCGTATTGCTCGATGTGTCCCAGGCCGCGGGGCTGGGTAATTTAGAAAATCTTAGCACAGGCGCATCATCTAGAAAACGCGCCTGGGGTAATCTTTATCACAGGCGCTTTTGACAGGACATGCGCCTGGGGTAATGCCATGTGGGACCGTGCAAACCTAAATCCTACGAAACTTAGCGCAGGCGCATTATCTAGGTAACGCGCCTGCGGTAAGGATCTGTGGGGCCGCGCATAACAAGGCATCGAGCCAAGCACATTAGAACCGGCTTGTATCACAAACCGGTTCTAAAGGGTCTGTCCACTGGGCCCCCCTACCTGCAGCAAATGGCCGCAGGCCTTTAGGACCGGTTGGTATCACAAACCGGTCCTAAAGGCCATGAGGCCATTTGCGACAGGGTGTGGGGCCCAGTGGACAGATCCTTTTCGAACCGGTTTGTATTAGAAACCGGTGCCAATGTGCTTCTTTAGTATTCTAAGTGACCAGATCTCACCCGCACCCACACGAACCCACACGCCGCCGCCGTCGCCAGTGTCGAGAGGAGCAGAGCAGGTCGTCGCCCACTCCGTCGTCGCCCACTCCGTCGTCGTCGTCGTCGTTGATACAGGTCAGCCCCTCTCCCTCCCATCCCCCCTCCAATAACGCCCGCGAATCGTTGATGCTCGCCGTGATAGCCGCTAGTCTCGCCTCCATCGTTGTTTCCGGTTTCACGTCATTGTGGTAAGACGTGCTTGAAGTCGGCATGAACTCCATCTGCCGCGCGACGGAATCCCCGCAGCGCCCCATGCCCTGCTGCACGACCTGCTCCGCGGGCGCCCAGGAAGCCTGCATGCGAGCGATATGAGCCAAAGTCGCATCCGTGGACTTCGAGCGCTCTGCAATCTCCTGAATCGCTGCCATGGAGACCTCGATTGTCTCAGAATCCTGAACCATCGCCTCCACAACCTCACTGGAAACTAAATCGAAATGGGGAAAAAATTTGGGGATTTTTGTGTGACGAATTTTTGAAGGAATCGTTGGCTCTGATACCAAATTGTCACACCCCGTGGCTGCCGTTGTGCATTTTTTTAGACTAAAAGGGGCTGCCCCCCGATTTCATTGAAATCACGAACAGCAAATAGTTTTAGCAGGTTCCTTACAAACGGCAACACCACTTGTAGTGCATTATATCTCCAGGATTCGTTTCGTTTGTACTGCTGTCAATTGCCTTATTATACTACTAGAGGTTCCATTTCGTTTGTACTGTTGGAAGTATCACCTAAACTCTCCGACAGGTTCCATTTCGTTTGTACTGCTGTCAATTGCCTTATTATACTACTAGAGGTAGGTGCTACCATTTGTCTTTGTTTTGTGATAGCTATGCTCCTCTAACCTCTATGTGTGCACTTTCTTAATTTAATAGAACATGGCTTGCGGCGTATGTCGGTCCCGATGTGCCGAAGGACGATTCAGTGGGACTTATTTTATGCTTCAGCTCCACGACGGTGACGTTGATTCGTTGGTAATTAACAATTCTTTTTATGTTAACTTGTTCTTTCGTTTTACTATCTAGCTTGAGACTTGTGTTTATTAACAAAATATTCTTTATATTTCTTTTTTAGATTCTACCATGCAATATTCGCGACGAATTCAACGAGTTAGTTGGCAGTAACGTGGATTTCAATGTTCACGGGACCACCTACATTCTTCGAGTGAAAAAAAAAGAACGAAGACCTACTTTTGCGGGCCACAATTGCAGGCTATCATCGCCACGTACAATTTAAGCGGAGGTGATTACATTCACTTCTCTATGGAAGGACCGCAACCTCGCATCAAAATTGTGTATATGGGCGGGATTGCGAGCGAGGATGGCGGGAGTGAGGAGGAAACTGAGAACACCGAGGATATGGACACTGAGGATGATATGGACGAGGAGGACCCATGGAAACATGTGGTGGTTGCTCAAAGAGCGAATCTTAGCGAGATTGAGAAGGACCGTGTCCTTCAGAAACTTGCCGAGATAGATAGCTACATCGGCTTCCCTTTCGTGCATCGCATCACCAACACGAACATCTCCAATGGACATGTCATGGTATGTTTCTTAACACTTTCTTATTCCTGTAGTTGCTTATGTTATAATGTGGCCGGTATGTGACTTTGTGCTTTTATTCTATCTTGGAATTGTGTTCTAGAAAATACCTATGGCGGTAGCGGACAGTGCTGGCATGGAGCCCGGTACCATTGGAGTACGCCGTGGAGAATCCGGACATGTCACCGCAGTTCCGATCACGCGGGATAATGCTGATGGTCGGGCCATCCTCAACTCTCAAGCATGGAGACAGTTCCATTCCGCAAGAGGTGGTATGGAGGCTGGACGAGCTATTCTGATCACCATGAGGAATAGTAACGTCTCCAACTTGGACATGATGATGGTCATCCACTACATCACCCCGCTAGATCGATAGATGACGAGTTTGTTCAGATTAGAACAAATAATTATTTCCATCTCACTAGCTAACTCTTGGATTTATTAGTAGCATGGATCTTTTCGAGACTATGTAATTTTGTTAAACTATGTGTGGTGATGATCGAGACTATGTGTTGATGATCGAAAATATTTATGTTATATAACTTAATTGTGTCATTTTGCTGTTATTCTGTCAGCTTGATACTTATTTCTGTCATTTTCCTGTAATTCTGTTATTTCGGTTTTCTCTTATTTTTTGATACAGCAAAACCATAGCCCAGGCGAACAGTAGAAGGTACCCCAGGCGCATCTGTACCCCAGGCGCACAACGCTTGTTCGCCGCAGGTAAGTGTTTTACCCCAGGCGCACGAGTAGTATTCGCCTGGGGTATGCGTACTTACCACAGGCGCATTGTTGTATTCGCCTGGGGTAAGCCATTACCGCTGGCGATACGGTCCCAGGCGAACCAAAATGCGCATGTGGTAGGCATTTTCTGTTCGCCTGGGGTAAGCTTTTCCCTAATAGTGTACATTTGTGTGTGTTAGTCTTCCGCTGTGTGTGTTGTGTGTTTGCCCTGCGCGGCAATTGTGTCGGACTTGGTCATGTGACCATGTTCTTTGTAAGTGTTTATGCAACCGTGTAATGGATATTGTATCTGTGTACCAACTTGATATGTTGTTCACGACTGGTGTGATCTGATATCGGAGGTGTCCTTGAACAGCGGTTCTCGGGCTGACCTTACAAAGATCACATTTGATAATTAAACATCTCTGCATATTGTTGTTGTTTTTCAACATCTTCCAGAATCATTATCACCTCACTCTTCTCAAAGTTTATTTTGAGTCCTGACATGCTTTCAAAAATGTAAAATAGCAACTCCAGGTTTCTAGCCCCCTCAAGGTCATCCTGGATAAGGAGGATGGTGCCATCAGCATATTGTAGGATAGCTATTCCTTTATCAATCAAGTGATCAGCTAACACAGTAAACATCCCTGCATTCTGAGCTATGTGCACCATTTTAGCCAAGTTCTTAGTAGCTGCATTGAAGAGAAAACGGGATAGAGGACCCCCTGCCTAACACCTTTAAAACGCCCAAAATAAGGACATAAAGAGTCATTTGCCTTCACACTAAGGGTCCCTTGAATGATGACATTTTGTAGCCATTTCAACCACCTCTCACTAAAGCCCTTATGTTTACAAGTCTCCAACAGGAAATCCCAATTCACCTTATCATAGGCTTTCTCAAAGTCAATTTTGAGTACAACCCCTTGTTTCTTTCTGAATTTGGACTCCTTCAGAACCTCCTGTAGCAACTCCACACCATCAGTAATATTTCTGCCCTTATTAAAAGCAGTCTGGCACTTATTGATTAACTTCCCCATGAAGGTCTCGATTCTATTTGCCAGAACTTTAGTGATAATTTTGAAGATCACCTAAAGTAAGAAAATGGGCATGTGTTTCTTAATACAGTTAGCATCTTCACTTTTGGGAATCAGAGTGATGATCCCATAATTAATTCTGGCCAGATTAATTTTATGCTGCAAGAATTCATTAAAAGGATCCATCATGTCATTCCTAATCACAGCCCAACAGGACTGGTAGAATTCAACAGGAATTCCATGAGGACTTGCAGCTTTATTTTTTTTCCATTGAATTCGCAATCTCCTGAATTTCTTCCAAAGTAAAAGGCTTGTCCAAGAGAATTCTATCTTCATCAGAGAGTTTTTCTTCCTGTGCCCACACCTCTTTTCTCAAGTTAAACCCTGCAGATTCCCGAAGACAAAACAGATCCTTATAAAAGCTTGTAGCATGAACTAAAAAGTTAGGAGTCCCTTGGATAATATCATGCCCATTGAACAGGGAAAACATCATCTTCTTCCTCCTTCTCCCATTAGCGATCCTATGAAAATATTATGTATAGTTGTCACCTTTAAAAGACAGTTCTCACTAGATCTTTGTTTCCAGTAAGCCTCTTCATCTTCAAAGATTTTCATAAGAGCTTTCTGAACCTGCCCTTTTCTAATTATTTGATCACAATAAACGGGGCCACTCTCCTCCAGTAGTTCCAACCCATTAAGTTCTTCAGAAAGATCATTATTATTCTTCTTGTTCTCCCCTCTGATATTAGCACCCTAGCCTTTCAAGAAATTTTTAATATTCTTAAGTTTTAATTGAATTCTCTCTAGGCTAGATCTTGTCATCACTGGTTTCTTCTAGGCTTTCTCTAATCTAGCTAAGAAGTCTACTTCTTTCAGCCAGCTTTTCTCAAACCTGAAATATTTCTGATCAGATTAGGCCCATCCATAGTGTCCAAAATCATAGGGTTATGGTCAGACATTTCCCTAGTAATTTTATGGACAGTGATCAAAGGAAACAATAATTCCCAACTTGTAGTCATCAAAAACCTATCAAGTTTTTCCAAGGTTGGAACAGCCTGATTGTTGGTCCAAGTGTTTTGCCCCCCTGACATGTCAATCTCCCTCAGCTCATGAAAGTGAATCAACTGATTGAACAGGTCCACCCACCTCATAGATCTGATAGGTTTATTCTTGTCAGCAACATATCTTAACAGGTTGAAATCTCCACCAATAAGCAAGGGAATGCTTTGATCCGCACGAAGGTTAGCCAGTTCAGAGAGGAACTCGCTTTTCTCATTCTCATGGGAAGCCCCAAAAACAGTGACCCATCACCAATCAGTCTGCATTTTAATATCCGTCACTATAATCTTCACATGAAACTTTCCCAGTGAGATTGATTTGATATCAAATCTCTCTTTTCTCACACCGCCCAACATACCACCTGCTTTACCATTAGAAGGGAGCCAGCTCCAGGAAAACTAACACATAAGGTCAATCTTCCTAAAAAAGCTGGGGAAAAGTCTTTTTTCATGGTTTCTTGAAGACCAACAAAATCCACATAATTCTGCCTAAGAAAATCTTGCAAGCAATCACTCATCCCTTTTTTTCCTATACTCCTGTAATTCCAAGTTGCCCCTATCATTGATACTTTGGATTTTGTTTTCTAAACCTGGGACCAGTAAGCACATCACTCAAAGGGTGATTATTACTTACTCTCCCCTTAGGACACACTTGAATTTGATTGTGTTCCTCTCAAACGTTTCTTAGAGGCAATCTTCAACTTTCTTTTTGCACTCCTGCTGAAAACAGGTGTGAACCCTTCTATATTTGTATCATTTTCTTTCCATGCAAGCAAAAAGACCATGTCATCTTCCCCTTGTGAGTCCACCTCAACCCTTCCTTGCTTATTCACCAAATTATGTCTAGCAATCTCTAGGTCTTTTTAATTTTATCAATTCTTTCAAGATTAAAAGAAGTAGGATCTACACCAAACTCTAAAGCTCTATGCATGATATCATCATTATCCAGAACAGAAAAGGAATTATAGTAGGTTATGTTAGTACCTTGGAGTTTTATGATAGAAGCCTGAGACCTAGCCACATCTTGTACTCTAATCTGAGCATTGTGCCTTCCCATCAGTCTAGAAACTTTGTCTGGCTGGTTGTGCATTAGCCTCTTGCACACCCACTGCTACAGTATTCTCCTCATGTTCCTCCTCATCACCTGCATCCATTTCTTGAGTAGAATTCACCTCAGGTTGTGATCCATCCAGAGGGATTACTTCAGCACGACCAGAGGTGGCCCGTGGGGCAGGTAGAGCAAAGACAACTACCCCTCTAGGGAGGAATGGAACATCAGTGCCAGCATCAGAATCAGTAGAAGAACCAAAAGATTCATGGCTACTATCAATTGTATCTTCATTCCCCTCAATCCCCTCTTGCCCCACCTGCTCTTGTTCTTCTTGTTCATTAATAGGTTCTAGAAGATGCAGATACTTCCTCTTATGAGAATAAGATTTTTCAATACCAGATTCCACAAGCCTCTGAAGAAAAGCCTTAAATTCTGGCCCATCATTATGTATGTCGTGATCTTCCTCCTCAACAATGTCTTCTCCCATCTCAATGTCTACATATGAATGCCCTCAACATCCCCACCTTCTGGAACCCCCTCATGGGCAAAAGCCTGAACAATCTGATGTTGGACTTCATGCAGAATACTAGTGTTATGTCTGAAGTGCCCCCCTTGGAACTGCATAGTTATCATTTTTTGAAACATCTCCATAGAATATTTGGTTCATTCTAGTACCGAAGGACGGACTAGTAGAGCTTGAGGATTGTCATGTCTCAAACACTAATTGCCCAAGGGTCTGTTAACAGCTCTTCCATTAGTTTCTTCCTGATTCTCAGAGCAAAGGTTATTGCCCAAGGGTCTGTTACTGCACCCTTGAGCCCCACTAAGGCCAGCTGTTTTATTTTCCTTCTCTTTTGACCCTCCCCCCTGGGCAGAAGTTGTATTCCCACCATTGTCCACATCTGGGTTTGGATTGTCTTCTGCGGCTATGTCTGAGTTTCGCTTGTAATGCATTGCAGGGTCAAAAAGATACTGAACTTCATAAAAAGCACCTTTCATCTCTGCCTCCCTAGAGTTGGGCACTAGTGAAACATCCCTGCAACCAGTCTTCACCCTTACATAGCTGAAATTCCTCACAGTATTCTTGTCTAGGGTCAGAGGTTTACCCACCAGACCTTCCACATAAAATACGGTGGCCTTGTTCCTGTATCTCATGGGGATACCTTGATTCTGACCCATGCCTCGTCAAGAATAGCTATTGGCATTATTTCCCCACACCACTTCTTTATTTCCACAACAACTCCATGTTTGGTATTCATAAAGAAGCCACCAAAATGAGATAACTCTTCCATACACTTTGCATTTGGGAATCTCATCTGAAATTCAATTTCAAAAATAACTTTTGCATAGAATTTCCAATTTATCTTCATTGACTCTGCCCACAGCTGAAATTCATGTTCCAGTTCCCTTCCAGTAGCATCCCTAGAGAGCGCTTGAATTAAAGCATGATGGAGCACTTCCTGTGGCCTCACTTCACTCTCAACCATAGGCACATAATAGAATCCCTAATCAAAATCAGGGCTACCATAGTATGGAGCAATGTACTCCCAAGGATCCCTCACCTGACATAAGAGCTAAGCATGTTCTCCTCCACATCAGCTGCATCTCCCCCTGTCACACCCCATGTCTCCTCAATATTCTGATTCTCCATTGTATCATTGCGGCCAGTTGTTGCAAGCACAAGTACAGAGGATCCTGCTTGAACAATATTCTGCCCAGAGATTGGTACAACAACCCTAGCCAGAGGAATGTGGTTTGCAACTGGAAATCTAGCAGGGACATTGGTACTAGCATGATCGGTATTGGATTGCACAGGAGTACTGAGAACTAGGGGATTCTGCAAAAGATTCGCTTGCACATGTAAAGTAGAAGAAGATGGAATCTCACCAGCTGGAGCAGAAGTAGCTGAGGCCGTCGCCGCTGTGGACATAGAGGCTGAACCCGCACCGTCATCTCCTGGCGGTGGTTCCAGCTATCGTGTCCACCTCCCACCGGCGCTTCTCTGCGACGCTTTTATTGCAACGCCTTTTCCCTGACCACCTCTCAAGATTACGTGTGTTGCCGGCCCGATGTTGGTCTTCCTCCTGGCGGCACAGATCCTTGCTGCGGCGATCATCATCCTCCACATTCCTTCGTCCTTCCGATATGCGCCTATCTTCGTCGCGGCGTCGTTCTTCATCACGTCGCCAATCTTCCTCTCTTCGCCGTTCTTCATCTCGTCGGAGATTCTCCTCCCTCCGGTGAAACTCGCCATCTTACCTGGATCTCCCACCATAGGGGCCTTGGCGATATTGGTTGCGTGGTGGAGATCTCCGCACACCCCTATAGCCACCTCCCCCTCCCGTCGACGTATCCACCTCCTCCTCGGCTAGATTTGCGCTCCATGGGAGCACGCAACACCTGCGCAAAGGATCTGCGGTCTCTAGAGATCACACCTCTCCACTCGCTAGGATCTACTGCCTGTGGAGTTGTGGGACGCAGAGTGGATCTAGATTTGACGAAGACGACTCAGCAGCGACTAGGGTTTTAATCTATGGGGACGAAACTGACGAATGGTCCCTATCCAGCGAATCGCAAGATTGAGCCGACGTGGATTCCGGCGAGGAAACCCCCCGTCATGATGTCAATCTCGCGTCCATCTCTGTCGTGAAGCGAAACACTAGCGTTGCCGTCCCACTCTACCACACCCAAGGCCCGCGAAGGGGGTCTCGATGACCGTGTAGAATAGATCACGAGCCAGCGGTCACCGCCGGTGTTCCACGTCAACGGTCTCAAAGTCATCCAGGCAGTTCCGGGTCTAAGCTCGCCCGTTCCCTCTGTTTGACTACATATATGAGCCGATGCCCTACGCTGTGGCAAAGCGGTTTAAGGCATTTTACAATGGGGAGTAATTAAGGCTAGTAACATGCATATGTTAGTGCCTCGACCAAATGGAATTGTTGGAGACATTTCTTCCGACCTTTGAAACGGGACGTGAAGTCCATACATAAAGCGCGAAACTTTGGTCTAAAAGTGCGCCACACTTTTGCTCCAAAGGAGCTGCAACTCGCAGCCGAAAATATCTTGCGAAGATAAGGCCTCAGCAGACACGCCGCTCGTCGCATTCCTCGTGGCCCGCCAGTCTGGTATAGCCATGCCGATACACCTTGACGTGGCCATTAAATACAGTAGAGTGCTGTGGTACTAGCTACTACTCCGCGCGTTTGTACAAAGCGTCGTCAGCTCTCGCTAGATATTTTCTCCCGGTGGGTGGTGCGAGCCCATATTAACATTCGCCGTAGTCGAGAGGAGCGCGCGTCCTCTGCTACCCTCCGGCCGTAAGTGCGGCGAGTAGATCGGATGGACGATCGCCTGGCCGTGCTGGCGCGTAGCGAGGGGTGGACTGAGGAGCGTCACGCGGCGTTCCTCGACGGCGTCGAGCTCTCCTTCGTCCAGGAGGTCCTCGTAGGCGCCGTCGGCGTCAGCGACGAACGGAGAGCGTCGCGCAGGATCAGCCGGCGGGGACAACCGCCCGCCGGTGGCCGCGACCACCTCCCGCTGGATCGCCCCCTCCCTGACAGCGCCGTCGAGTCAAACCGCCGCGGACCCTCCTCCCGACCTGCAGCCCGCGACGCAAAATGACCCGCGGTCCATGGATCCAGCTGCAGGTTGGTCGATCTATGTATCATCTTTCTTCCCTTCCGCGCGGCGTGATATATCTATGTTTCAACTGATTCACGTGGTGTCGACGCCGACGCCCGTCGAGAACTCGCCTACAAAGAAGCAAAGGTCTCCCATGGGGCCATGGCCCCATGCAGTATCCAGAGATATAAAACTGCGTTCTTTGCACGCAGCATAGTGATGGGCGCTAAACAGCCTAAACTTCATAAATGTATATTTCATGACAGATTCCTTTCCTTATGCAAGCTTAATTATGTCATCATAGATTCCTTTTTCTTATGAAAATCCCTGCACATGTAGCATCTACCATGATATCTAATTTACATTCTACATATATATATATATATATTTACTTTTCCATCCATGTATTGACATCTTCTCGATATGGTTTGCAGGTTGCATATCTCATAAATCGGAAGTTAACAAGCTAGTTAAACCCAAATTGGTAGAATGATAAGTTCCCGTCTCCAAAGTTATCCTACATAGCAGGGGCTTGCGATGTTTCTCCAGATTCGTACAACCATGCCCATATCAGTCCGTGTCAATGTACCTTTCATGGTGGGGCATGGCGAGTACGTTGGTAGTACGCTAGTTCATATTCATTTTCGTAAGCTGCTCTCCCCATATCTTGTTCATGTTGATCTTGATATGCATGATATTTATGTAACCGAGATATTATTCGTAGACCCGTGTGGCCACTAGGTTTGTGGTTGCTATGCACTGTGATACGGAGTACAATACATCCAGTTGTTCAATAAGACTTTCTTTTAAGGGAGCAACTGTAACAAAAAGATATTTAGGGAGGATTTTTTTTTTAAGGTTTTGTTAGCTACAAAAGGATGAAAGTTACTCCTGCTATTATTCTCTGATCTGATACGGGCCTTAACAAACGGTACTCCTGGCATCCTCCTGGGCCCACGCGTAAATTAGCCCAGTAAGCAAGGCCTGAGGGCTTTACATTCTGCGTTGCGCTCACGGTGGCTAACTATGCGCCGTCAAAAGAAAATATCTAGTGCCACCATCACTTTAGCTTTTGCCATGCTTCTAATTAAAAATTATAATAATTCTAAATGTTTCAAAAAATTAAAAAAACGTAAATATTTACATGGGATGTGCCTACAACCACCAAAATTTCCATCTCCAAATTCGACAGTATTCATACTAGATTTGTCTTTTTTATTTCTCAATATACCTTTCGGTTTTGGGCCTGAAATTTTTAGAGATTGTAGACACATTTCATATTAACATTCAAAGTATTTTCTATAATTTTTGAAACATTTAAAATTAATTTTTTAACGGTCCATGGTAGCATTTGAGATTTGGCAGTACATGATACTTCATCCATCGGTGAGGTCGCACAAACATTCTACTCCCTCCGTCTCAAAATAAGTGTCGTTGAAATGAGTTAAAATGGATGTATCTAGTAATCCCTCTGTATACAAATGTAAGATGTTTCAACATTTTCTAGAAAAAAACGTACCTAGACACGTTTTAGTGTAATATACATACGAATCTACGCACTAAAACATGTCTAGATATGTTTTATCTAGGAAATGCTAAAACATCTTAAAATTTGATGCGGATGAAATATTAGATTACATCTAGATACATCCACCCAGTGACACTTATTTTGAGACAGAGGGAGTATTTGCCCACTTAGGCCATCTCTAGCCGGATCCCTCAAAACTTTAAACTACTACTACTAACCGATCCCTCAAAACTTTTAGTGGAGTAAAACAAATCTCCAACACCTCATGATTCTCAAATATACTTAGGTCTACAAAAAAAATTGGGGCTGTTTGCGTGAAGTCTCCATCGTGGTGGACTGGCAAGTCGACGTGAAGGTAGTGGACCTCCCCCACGACCTCGGGCGACCACTCCATGGACCTCGACCTTGCCAGCGACCTCGCCATTGACTTCTCCTCTTCAATTCTCGCCGTCATCCCCTCTCCAATCCCCACGCTCCGCTTCACTATTTTTCTCGTCGGTTGACCCCTGCTCTGCTCTACGACACCTCCCTGTAGCTTAGATGGCACCACGACCTCCGGTAAGCGACCTCCACACATCCATTGCTGCTAACTCAATAACCGCTGCCAACATCGTGGGTCTACGCACTACCAAGACCACACGACCTCCATTACCACTGCCGACAGTATCTCCGCGCTACCACGCTGCGACCGCCACCGCCGCCATGCGACCCCACCCACGCACATCATGATCCTGCACGCGAGCCTGCGCCATAAGGTCCTGACGCCGAGGTGACATCCCTGGTAGCTCGATCCTACATGCGAGCTGGCACCCCAAAAATATCCTGCCGCCGCGGTGATATCCCCGACAATTCGATGCTGGACCCGCGTGTTGGGGCGCGTAGAGATAAACGAAAACTTTCCCTACGCAATGCTCCCAAGATCTAGCCGAGGTAGAAGGTCACGAGTATTACCACTAGACGCGCAGGTGCGGATTATCGGTGCAGCGCGTCGGGGCAGTGCAGTCCCACGATCCGGTCCGGCCGATCCAATCCCTCGAACGTCGAAGTGCTGAACGTACAGCACCTCTGCCGGTATCCACACGTACGAGGAGGAGCTCCGACGGCAGACTGCTAGGTCTGGTGCGACGGCTGGACTGAGTGGGCTAGGGTTCCCAACGCATGGGGGGTGGATTAACGTGCCCGCTGGGCAACCTGCGCCCCTCTTTATATAGCGTATGGTAATGGGCTTCACAACACTTGTGGCCCATTCCCTCTGTGAGTCTGACTCACTAATTCAGTCCATTTCCGGTTCGGGTCCAACCCAACCAATATTTGCTCCTGCTCTTAAGTGTGTGACCCTGCAGGCTCATGGCGACATGGACACGATTGGAGTCCTACTCCCAATCGATCAATCGGTAGCGTCTCCTAGCAGAACGTGCCGACTCCCAAGTCCCATTGAGTCATAACGACATACCATTCAATGTGATATTCATCTTAGTCCCTTTTGCCTCACGATATACCTTGTCGAGCTATAGGCGATTTATCGTCATCCCTTAAATAGCTCAACTCTCTTCTCGATCCGTGATATGTGATTCATCTGACTAACTCTTAGCCAACCGACACAGTTAACACTTAACTGAGTCGCGCATGGCCATGCTTCCTGAATCATATCACTCGAGAGGGCCCAGAGAATATCTCTCCATTCGGAGGGGCAAAATCCCATCTTGATTATCCACATCACGCAGCTTGCTTCTCATTCGACCCGAACTCTGCCTTTATAGTTGCCTTGTCACAGAACAACGTTTGACAGAACCTAAGTTGGTGATCTACAACTCGGATTGTGCGATAACCTCAGGTCTAAGGATTACATTGATTGAGACATGCAAATGACGACTTGATCGTTGCATCTCAATGTGGGTCAGTCCGACTTGCTAAACTCTTTAGCCAAGTCCGTGAACGTTGGAATGGCATCACCATGCCCATGACAAGTGGAACCGTGTCATCAGCCAACACTCACATTAGTCTAGGGTGTGTGTCCAGCACAACCTAAATGACCAAGGACAATCTAGTATGAACAACGTGAATATATAGTTCCACAATCGAATCACATATTCAATGACATATATCAGATGTTCAAAACAAGGACAACTTAATAACTTTATGAATACAGTGGGAATTACATCATACATGATTGCCTCTAGGGCATATTCCCAACAGTCTCCCACTTGCACTAGAGTCAATCATCCTGGCATCATATGCCTAGGCATCTAATGCCCATACCTCTCGTGTGCGCCTCATGCTTAGGCTGTGGTAGCGCCTTTGTCAACGGATCTGCAATGTTTGCATTCGTGTGTACTTTGCATAACTTGATATCACCTTGTTCGACAAACTGGCGAATGAGGTGGTACCGCATGAGTATATGTTTGTTCTTCTGGTGTTGTCACAATATACGTCCAAAGGATTGGACGCGCCCTGAACCACACCAAGATCAATCAGTAGATTCCTGATCCAAACAGCTTCCTTTGCCGCCTCTGAGGCAGCAATATACTCAGCCTCTGTTGTAGATGCAGACACCGTATCTTGCTTGGAACTCTTCCAGCTCACAGCTCCTCCGTTCATTACGAACACGTATCCCGATTGCGAACGAGAATCATCTGAGTCGGTGAGATAACTCGCATCCGTGTAACCCTTTACACTGAATTCCTCATCACCTCCATAAACTAGGAACATTTCCTTAGTATTTCTCAAATACTTAAGGATGTTTTTAACCGCTGCCCAGTGGGCTTCGCCAGGGTCAGCCTGGTATGTGCTCGTAACACTTAGAGCATAGGAAACATCTGGCCTAGTACAAATCATGGCATACATGATGGATCCGATTGCCGAAGCATATGGGATCACACTCATCCGACTTCGCTCATCAGTCGTCGAAGGACACTGAGTCTTGCTAAGTTTTATACCATGGGACATTGGTAAGAATCCCTTCTTGGACTCTTCCATTTTGAATTTCTTCAAAACCTTGTCCAGATATGTACTCTGACTCAATCCAATGAGCCGCCTGGATCTATCTCTATAGATCCTGATTCCTAATATGTAAGTTGCCTCACCCAAATCCTTCATTGAGAAACTCCTTTCCAATGACTCTTTGGTTTCTTGCAACATCATGACATCATTTCCAATCAGTAATATGTCATCCACATATAAGATTAGAAAGTTTACTTTGCTCCCACTAAACTTCTTGTATAAACAAGAATCATGATCGCTCTTGATGAAGCCAAACGATTTGACTACCTCATCAAAGCGAATGTTCCAACTCCGAGATGCTTGCTTCAACCCATAAATGGATTTCTGAAGTTTGCATACCTTGTCAGCATTAGCTGGATCGACAAAACCTTCGGGCTGTATCATATACACGTCCTCAGTTAAATTTCCATTAAGGAAAGCCGTCTTGACATCCATCTGCCATATCTCATAGTCGAAATAGGCTGCTATGGCTAACATGATCCGAATTGATTTAAGCATCGCTACGGGCGAGAAGGTCTCGTCGTAGTCAACTCCTTGAACCTGTCGGAATCCCTTCGCGACAAGTCGTGCTTTAAAGACGGAAATATTTCCATCCATATCAATTTTCTTCTTAAAGACCCATTTGCACTCGACGGGTCTTGCACCGTCAGGCAGATCAACCAAATTCCAAACTTGGTTTTCATCCATGGACTTTAACTCAGATCTCATGGCTCCAAGCCATGACTCGGAATCATATCCCACCATCGCTTCTGAATAAGTTGCCGGCTCATTACTGTCTAACAGTAAAACATCTCGAGCACTCTGTAATCTGGCAGATCTCCGAGGTTCAGGTGTTGTAACCGGTGTAGGTACCACGACCGGCTCAGCCTCTAAGGCGTTCGCCGACTCGCCCCTAGCTGGTTCCGCTCGAATTTCTTCGAGTTGCACCGTGCTCCCACTGACTTCCCGACTGAGAAACTCTTTCTCAAGGAAGACACCATTCCGAGCGACAAACACTTTGCCCTCTTCCCGGTTGTAGAAGTAGTACCCCAAGGTTTCCCTCGGATACCCCACGAAAATACACTTATCCGACTTGGGCGTGAGCTTGTCCGACTGAAGTCGCTTGACAAATGCTTCACAACCCCAAATCTTAAGAAAAGACAAACTTGGCTTTTTACCAGTCCACATCTCATGTGGTGTCTTCTCTACTGACTTTGATGGTACTCTGTTTAGTGTGAAAGCTGCAGTTTCTAGACAATAACCCCAAAATGATAAAGGTAGATCTGTCCGACTCATCATTGATCGTACCATGTCCAACAAGGTCCGATTTCTCCGTTCCGATACGCCGTTTCTCTGCGGTGTACCCGGTGGAGTGAGTTGAGGAACAATTCCACAACTCTTTACATGGTCATCAAACTCATGGCTCATGTACTCGCCCCCACGGTCCGACCGTAGAAACTTTATTTTCTTGCCGAGCTAATTCTGTACCTCACTCTGGAATTCCTTGAACTTTTCAAAGGCTTCCGACTTGTGTTTCATTAAATAGATATATCCATACCTACTCAAATCATCAGTGAAGGTAATGAAGTACTCATAACCACCTCTGGCTGTCGTGCTCATTGGACCACATACATCACTATGTATTAGTTCCAACAAGTCGGACGCCCTTTCACAACTCCTTGCAAAAGGTGTCTTGGTCATTTTGCCTAGTAGGCATGATTCACATGTCTCGAATGACTCTAAGTCGAACGAAGTTAGAAGTCCATCATCATGGAGTTTCTTCATGCGCTTCCAACTTATATGACCAAGCCGACAGTGCCAAAAGTAAGTCATATTCAGATCATTTGGTTTCAACCTTTTAACATTTATGTTATAGACCGATTCACTATCAAGATTTAAAATAAATAACCCGTTCTGAACGGGTGCAAAGCCATGAAACATATCTTTCAAATATAAAGAACAACCATTATTCTTAATATTCTACTCATAACCTTGTCTCATCAAACATGAGGCGGAAATAATGTTTCGACTAAGCGCTGGAACATAATAACAATTATTTAGTTCCAAAATAAATCCTGAAGGTAAATGAAATTGCATCGTGCCGACTTGCAACGCAGCGACTCTCGCCTTGTAGCCGACCCGAATGTCAACCTCTCCTCTTGCCACGCTCCTAGTTCTTACCAGTCCCTGCAACGAGTTGCATATGTGAATGACTGATCCGGTATCATATACCCAAGAACTATTAGGTGCATCAGCAAGATAAATGTCTATAACATTGCACACAAGTGTACCTGAGTCGGAAGTCATACCTCCACTCTTGGCCTTGTCAGCCAAATACTTGGTGCAGTTCCTCTTCCAGTGTCCATCCTGCTTGCAATAGAAGCAATTGGCTCCGGCTGTAGGAGAAGGCTTAGTCTTTGAGGAAGCACTCTGGACAGGGCCATGGGCGCTACCTCCTGACTTATCCTTCTTCTTCTTAGTCCAAGAACTCTTCTTGAACTTAGCCTTATTCTGCACCATCAACACTTGACTGGTGCCTTTCTTTATATCAGCCTCTGCCGTTTTGAGCATCCCATGTAATTCAGTGATACTCTTATCCATACCATGCATATGGTAGTTCGAGATGAACGGACCATACGCACTAGGAAGAGAGTTCAGAATTATATCAGTAGCGAACTCTTCGTTAATGGGGAAGCCCAGCCGATCCAGAGACTGTATGTAACCAATCATCTTGATTACATGCGGACTCAGTGGATCACCGTCTTTCAGCTTACAGCCAAGCAAAGCTTGAGAGACTTGATACCTCTCAGTCTTTGCTTGAGCCTGGAACATACTTTTGAGGCTTTCGATCATATCGTAGGCCTCAACATTCTCGAACTGCTGCTGCAAGTCCGGTTCCATGTGTGCAAGCATAAGACAGCTAATTTCCGTAGACTCATCTCTAGTCTTAGGGTAGGCATTTGTGACAGCGACAGTCGCATCATCATCAGGCTCTTCTGGAAGTGGAGTTTCTAGAACATGTTCTTTCTTGTCATGCTTGAGGACTATCCTCAGATTACGATACCAGTTGGTGAAATTAGTTCCATTAAGCTTATCTTTCTCTAGGATTGACCTCAACGCAAAAGTGGACAACCGAGGAAGGTTGCTAGGTGCCATTGATCTACAACAGAAAATACGCAAAAACACTTAAGACATGTATTCATAAAAGAGCAGGCATATTAAACGCTTTAATACTTATGCTCCCACTAGAACCAACATCCCTCCGATGGTTGCTAAGTGATTCAGGACCCTAAATAAGCAAGCCGACTAGTGAGCTTTAGCATCATCGCTAGCCGTCAAGTGATCTAGGTAGGCAACACCTTGCCAATCGTATCTCTATACGACTCATGTTAGTTGGGTGACATCACATGCCCCGGCTCCCAACCTACCTCGCCCCGAGCCCCACAACCGTTGTGATAGACTCGTCTAGATTACCAAGTGCTTCTGCTTGTAAGAGTCCGACTCGAACCCACCTAACCGGAAAGAATTGGTAGCACCTCAATTTCATGAGCCCACTACCAAGAATGTCCGACTTGTGATGGTGCAGCACTGGCGGGGCGACCGACTAGACATTCTTTGAGGGATTAAAGAATCTACCAACTATCTAAATAGAGGTAAATAGAGACATAACAATAACACAAATAAAGCAATTATAATGTGAAATGGTATGGCTCTCTTCATGGTGATCTCCATCTCCACGAAGCTTGCAAGTCGACTCGTGCCAATCTTGTCACGTGCCATCTTGCTCCATGTAGCCGACTTGTACATCGACTTGCATGCCTTCCGGGTTCTCCAACAAGCTACACTAGCTAGTAAATGAAAATTTACATAGAGAATCCGACACGCAGGCCGGTATACAATAAAATGACAGCACCTAGGCTCCAGCCGGCTGACGTAAACATGATACGCAGATCATGTATGGATTACACACATCATATGCACATAATCCATACCATTCACAACTTCCTGCAAAAATAAGGTATGCATAGATACGATATCTACCGGCGTTGTGAACTCGCAATGACATCTAAGGCGCTACGACAGGGCGAAGCCGGCGGTCCGATCATGGATTTCTTCATCGGATAAAACGATTTTACCCGAATCGGATCCATATTCCGATTCGACCAAACGCTTTGATCTTCGATCACCGCAACTGGATTTATGTGTCACGGTATACCCCGATGACGGAAACCGCCCGGTAGGGGTAAGTTGTTCCACGACCTTAGCAGTATGATCACGGAAACCTGATCATCCATTAACCCCGAGTACGATTGATCCAATCAACCTTATACAAAACCGATCTATCTCATAGACCGACCACCAAAACAGCAATTAGATCACATCTAACGCTAACTACATATCACATATGTACGGATCTCGGGCCTAATACCAGAAGATACCGCTCTGATACCACTGTTGGGGCGCGTAGGGATAAACGAAAACTTTTCCTACGCAATGCTCCCAAGATCTAGCCGAGGTAGAAGGCCACGAGTATTACCACTAGACGCGCAGGTGCGGATTATCGGTGCAGCGCGTCGGGGCAGTGCAGTCCCACGATCCGGTCCGGCCGATCCAATCCCTCGAACGTCGAAGTGCTGAACGTACAGCACCTCTGCCGGTATCCACACGTACGAGGAGGAGCTCCGACGGCAGACTGCTAGGTCTGGTGCGACGGCTGGACTGAGTGGGCTAGGGTTCCCAACGCATGGGGGTGGATTAACGTGCCCGCTGGGCAACCTGCGCCCCTCTTTATATAGCGTATGGTAATGGGCTTCACAACACTTGTGGCCCATTCCCTCTGTGAGTCCGACTCACTAATTCAGTCCATTTCCGGTTCGGGTCCAACCCAACCAATATTTGCTCCCGCTCTTAAGTGTGTGACCCTGCAGGCTCATGGCGACATGGACACGATTGGAGTCCTACTCCCAATCGATCAATCGGTAGCGGCTCCTAGCAGAACGTGCCGACTCCCAAGTCCCATTGAGTCATAACGACATACCATTCAATGTGATATTCATCTTAGTCCCTTTTGCCTCACGATATACCTTGTCGAGCTATAGACGATTTATCGTCATCCCTTAAATAGCTCAACTCTCTTCTCGATCCGTGATATGTGATTCATCTGACTAACTCTTAGTCAACCGACATAGTTAACACTTAACTGAGTCGCGCATGGCCATTCTTCCTGAATCATATCACTCGAGAGGGCCCAGAGAATATCTCTCCATTCGGAGGGGCAAAATCCCATCTTGATTATCCACATCACGCAGCTTGCTTCTCATTCGACCCGAACTCTGCCTTTATAGTTGCCTTGTCACAGAACAACGTTTGACAGAACCTAAGTCGGTGATCCACAACTCGGATTGTGCGATAACCTCAGGTCTAAGGATTACATTGATTGAGACATGCAAATGACGACTTGATCGTTGCATCTCAATGTGGGTCAGTCCGACTTGCTAAACTCTTTAGCCAAGTCCGCGAACGTTGGAATGGCATCACCATGCCCATGACAAGTGGAACCGTGTCATCAGCCAACACTCACATTAGTCTAGGTGTGTGTCCAGCACAACCTAAATGACCAAGGACAATCTAGTATGAACAACGTGAATATATAGTTCCACAATCGAATCACATATTCAATGACATATATCAGATGTTCAAAACAAGGACAACTTAATAACTTTATGAATACAGTGGGAATTACATCATACATGATTGCCTCTAGGGCATATTCCCAACACCGCGGTGACATCTCCGGCATCTCGAGCCTACACACACGCTACAGTTAAAAGGGCATGATAAATTCAGGTGTTGCTTGAGCCTACATGACGCGGTGACATACCTGTTATAAACGATGGCAAAAAAAAGATGAACAAAAGAGATCTAACATGATAGGGGACACGAAATTTTAACATGGAAAATCCTTCCAACGAGGAAAGAAAAAACTACGGGTGTGATACGTCCCAAACGTATCTATAATTTCTGATGTTCCATGTTGTTTTTATGCCATATGCTACATGTTTCCTATACACTTTATGTCATTTATATGAATTTCCTCGGACTAACCTATTGACAAGATGTCACGGAGCCAGTTCATGTTTTCTGCTGTTTTTGTTTTCAGAAAAGTTGGTCTCGAAATATTCCTGAAATTGGACGAAACAAAATCCCAGGATCTTAGAAATCTGTCACGTACACGGAGTCATGAGGGGACCCGGCGGGGGGCCTGAGGGGCCCCACACCAAAGGGTGGCCCCCCTTGGCCATGCCACTAGGTGGTGTGGCCCCCTGGCCACCCACCGATGTTGCTCTCTCGCCTATTTAAGCTCCTCCATGGGTTAACCCTAAATACCAGAGCATTTTTTCATCAAAAGTTCCGTAGCCGCCGTCATCGTCAACCATAGTTTGGGAGGGTTCTGAAGCTCTCCTGGCACCCTGCTGGGAGGGGAAATTGTCACCGGAGGGCTCTTCATCACCATACCAGCCTCCGGAGTGATGAGTGAGTAGTTCATCCCTGGACTACGGGTCCATAGCAGTAGCTAGATGGTTCTTCTCTCCTCTTTATGCCTAATGTTTAGATATTGTGAGCTGCCTAACATGATCAAGATCATCTTATTGTAATGCTACATGTTATGTTAGCAGGGATCCGATAAATATTAAATGTTATGTCCAATGATTATCAATCTATCATGTTCTTTCATGTTTACGTTATTTATGATCTTGCATGCTCTCCGTTACTAGTAGATGTTCCGGTCAAGTTGATGCTTTTAACTCCAAGTGGGAGTATTTATACTTGATAGTGGGTTCATGTCTCACTTTCACTCATGCTCGAGTGATAGAAACGTAACGGGTGGGGGGTGTGTAGTTGCCGTTAGGGAGAAAACAACGATGTTTACATTACACACTTTGCTTAAGGAAATTGTCTGTTGCTTGCAACTTAATACCCGAAGTTTGATTAGATGACACTCCGATGGTGGATTATTAGTCATAGATGCAGTTGGAAAACGTTCTATGAATTATGTTGTAATGCCCGCATGAATCACATAGTAATCATCATGTCATGCATATGAACTACGGTGCAGTCTTTATATCTGTCAATTGCCCAGTTGTAATTTGTTTACCCAGCATTTTATAAATCTGTTTTTGTGAGACACCACTAGTGAACTGTGGACCCTGGTACATTTCTTTACACTGATAATACAACAACTGGAACCACTATTTTCTCGACTGCAATCATTTTTTCTCACTCATTCACTGCCATCACTATTCTCTTTTTATTTACTACAAACAAGTACTATTTTCCACACTATACATCTAATCCTTTGTGTTAGCAAAACCGGTGAGATTGACAACCTCACTATTTCGTTGGGGCAAAGTATTTTGATTGTGTTGTGCAGATTCAACGTTGCTGCTGAACCGGTAGTGCGCCCTGCCAACATCAGTTGTGTTCAACCTTCAGAAGTGATTTCTTTCTCCTACTGGTCGATTCAACCTTGGTTTCTTTCTGAGGGAAAACTTGCTGTTGTGCTCTTCATACCTTCCTCTTGGGGTCTGAGCGTACATCTACGTGCATCAGGGCGCTAGCTAGCAGAACTTCACTATATCGGGTGCAGTTACAAACTCCGGGAATTTACAACTTGCGATTAATCCCAACCGACGGATTACATGAGTTATATAAAGGGGTAAAACCCTAGACAAGGTAGAATTTAGATCAAAGTCGATAACAACTTGTACCGTACCACTCATCAGAAGTTCGACTTTTATGAACATAACTAAATTTGGAGCACACCAAAATAACACTTCACCTTGAGACAAATTGCATATAGCATAAAACAAACCTTCATCCTAGAACAACAAAGAAAACACCTTCTGCGACAAATAGCCTCTTGGGATAAACAGTGATACCAACTAAGTGTGAGCAAAACTCAAACTTAGCAATAGGAAGTGGCTTTGTCATCATATCAGCATGATTATCACTAGTGCTTATCTTGCATACCTTTATCTTACCTTGTGCAACACCATCACACACATAATGGTACTTAACATCAATGTGCTTTATTCTCTCATGGAACATATCATCCTTAGTAAGATTCGTGCCTCCACATTACAAGCATGATCTTTTCAAGAAGCTACAAGATCTCAAACAAGGAAGGAGGACGGTTGACGAATACTACAAGGAAATGGAAATATACATGATAAGAGACAAACAATGGAACATTTCCTCAATGGCCTAAATCATCCGGTAAGGTGATTTTTGAGTTCCAACCATATAATACCATAGTGGCCTGGTCCATCAAGAAATAAAGGCTGAGCACCAAATATTGGAAGACTTGAAGTATGCAAAGCAAAATTCCTTCTTCGACACTAAGCCTTCCTCCTTGATGCCTCCAATGTCATAAGCATCTACACTAAGCGCCTCCAAAGGCCCTCCAAGAGCTTCAAATGCAAAAAAAAAGTTACTCAACCATTCAAGAAAACAAATGGCTACAACCACCAACACAAGTGCTCCTCAAGTCAAGTCAAGCGCAAAAACTTGCTTCGCTTCAAGTGTGGCAGCAATGGACACAAATATTTTGAGTGCTCCAATAACAAAGTGATGATAGCCAATCAAGATGGGGAGCTTGACTCCATGAGTGAAGCCGAATACTATGCCTCGCACCTAATTGCTCTCAACCTTTTGGATGATGAACACAATGAAGAATAAAACGTCTGATGGCGTGTAAACACACGTTTGTTGGGAGACCCCAAGAGGAAGGTATGAAGAGTACAACAGCGAGTTTTTCTTCAGAAAAAAACCAAGGTTTAATCAGACCAGTAGGAGAAAGAAATCACTTCTGAAGGTTGATGACATCTGATGTTGGCAGGGCGCACTACCAGGCTCAGCAGCAATGTGGAATCTGCACACAACACAACCAAGATACTTTGCCCCAACGAAACAGTGAGGTTGTCAATCTCATCGGTTTTTGTAACACAAAGGATTAGACGTATAGTGTGGACAATGATGCATGATTGCAGTGAATGAAAGGAAAACAGTGTTTGCAGTAAAATAGAACAGTGCTTGAAGTGGTTGTATTATTAGTGTAAAAAAAATGGACCGGGGTCCACAGTTCACTAGTGGTGTCTCTCCGAAACAAATAGATACCATCTTGGGTAAACAAATTACAGCTAGGCAATTGACAGAGATAAAGGTTGCACCATAGTGCATATGCAAGACACGATGATTACTATGAGATTTATTTGGCCATTACAATATAATACATAGACCTTAATCCAGCTGCATCTATGACTAATAATCCACCCTCAGAACGTAATCCAAGCAGACTTTGGGTATTAAGTTGCAAGCAACAGAATATTGCATCAAGTAAAGTGTGTAATGTAAACATTAGAATTATCCTTAGAAAGCATTGTTGTTTTATCCCTAGTGGCAACAACACATCCACAATCTTAGAAGTTGTTGTCACTCTCCCAGTTAACTTGAGGCATGAACCCACTATCTAGCATAAATACTCCCTCTTGGAGTTACAAGCATCAACTTGGCCAGAGCATCTACTAGTAACGAAAAGCATGCAAGATCACAAATAACATATAAAAGATAGATCTATAATCAACTTGAAATAGCATTCAATATTCACCAGATCCCAGCAAACACAACATGTAGCATTACAGATAGATGATCTTGATCATGTTAGTCAGCTCACAAGATCTAAACATGGTGGCATAAAGAGGAGAGGAAAACCATCTAGCTACTGCTATGGACCCGTAGTCCAAGGATGAACTACTCATGCATCATTCCGGAGGCAGGCATGGTGATGTAGAGCCCTCAGGTGATGATTTCCCCTCCCAACACGGTGCCGGGGAGAGCTTCAGAAACCTCCCAAACAAGGGTTGATGATGACGGTGGCTACGGAACTTTTCGTGGATGGAGACTCTGGTATTTAGGGTTTTCCAGAGAAGGAGTATAAATTGGATAAAGGGCGATGTCGGTGGGTGGCCAGGGGTTCCACACCACCTGGTGGCGCGACCAAGGTGGGCCGCGCCGCTCTATGGTGTGGCCACCTTGTGCCCCCCCTTCGAGTCTCCTCCGGACTCCGTGTACGTGACAGAAAAATAGGACCCTCGGATTTTGTTTTGTCCAATTCCGAGAATATTTCTAGAACAACTTTTCTGAAACCAAAAACAACAAGAAAAATGGAACTGGCGCTGTGGCATCTTGTTAATAGGTTAGTCCTAGGAAATCCATAAAAATGATACAAAGTGTATAGAAAACATGTAGAAAATTTCATGAAAACAACATGGAACATCAGAATTATAGATACCTTTGAGACGTATCAAGCATCCCCAAGCTTAGTTCTACTCGTCCTCAAGTAGGTAAAACGATATAAACAAAATAATTTCTGAGGTGACGTGCTTCCAACATACTCTTGATCATCATATTTGTAAAAGAATTTGTAAGCTGAGATCATAGTACTCTAAACATAGGCATGATAGATATAATGCTAACAATGAAACTTAGCAACCATGTTGCAACATGAAAAGTAATACAAACAGAAGATCATGAATAATAATGCACTTGAAAGTTATATGTTTGTTTCGAGCATAAAGACAACATAGCAAAGTGGTATTCCGCTTGTCCTTAAAAGTGAGAGCAAAACATAAATGCCAGGACACCTTCAAAGTTCAAGTGGTGACTAGAAACAAGTAATTTGAGAACAAATAATAAAATATCATGAACCATTCAATAATAATATTTGGGACTAATGCACATTATACTCAGAATGACAACTATGCTCTCTTAATTGTGCATAAAGTTAGAATATGAAGAATCAACATAAAAGTAAAAGAAAGGCCCTTCACAGAGGGAAGCAGGGATTAACTTATGTGCTAGAGCTTTTTATTTGATTAAAACATAGGTATTGAAAACAAAAGATTTAAGAGAGGTGTATGTTTATGTCAACGAATGGTAATGAAAAACTTATCATAACTCATGCCAAGCAAAGTTTTTTGACTTTTGAGAGCGGTTTCCGTTGTTTGTTTAGTCTGGAACTTCCCCCGACCATGCTTTTCACAGATCAAGGCTAGCCGTATCCACGGGTACCCACCATCTTTCATCAATCCATGGGGAAGTGCCTTTTTGTTATATTAATTGGCACAAGCTATATTCAAATTTAGATGAGAAGAGATTCCATAATCATCGAGCGAAAGAGGGAGAAGAACTTTGCTTGACATAAACCATAATAAACTTTAAACTACTTCCTCATGAGCTAAAATAGGGGCACAAAACAGGTATAATTGTCGTGGGATAATCACGGCAGGTGTTACCAGAGGTAACTGATCTTGGGGCAAGTCGACACCGGCGTTTGGGAGAGGGTTTAGCTCAAAGGAAAACATGGCGTAACTCGATCTGATAGCCGGCAATTGAAGTCGCCGGATCTTTATTCTCGATATGATAACACGATTCTGGGATTACACTGGATACTCGATACCAAGCAATACTGCTAGGGTTCTTAGATCTCTGTCTCAATCTATACCCGGGGGTCGGTTTATATAGCTCCCGTACCCCCTAACTTACTTTACAAGGCACACCCGGGTCCTACCCAAACACGGCGTGCTAACCCTAACCTTCCTTTACAACACCCATAATCCGGGTCACTAGGCCCACGGGCTTAGGCCTCCACCAACATCTCCAGACGGATCCTGCTCACCATCTTTGGGCCGGGTTATTCCTCAGAGCTTGGCATACCAGGTTATCATCCCCCTGTCAGTAGTCCCCAGAATAGCCTGGGCTTCACGGATCTCCTTGAAGCGCTTGCTATTCCCTGCAAGGACATTAATCATACGGGCATATGAAGACCGAGTTAAGACGTCTTGATACTCAGCTAGGCCTCGCTCCTTGGCGGCCATGAGATAACCAAAGTTTTTCCCTCCAAGCACCTTGGTTCAAACTTCTAGGTCCAAATTACAATAACAATGCCAAAATCTTATGCTTGATAACCAATCCCGCCATCATGGGACGAATCCCCTCTTTTCTTTATCCGGATGCTTTGCTCAATACTTGATGCACATCCCACAAAATCTTTTAAATAACTAGCCGTTTCTCCCCACAATTTCCGGCCCCCACTCACCGAACCGAGCCTATCCATTCACACTATAAAAAAGCCCCTTTGGGACAACCCGAACCCTAACGGCCCATTTTCTCCATTCCATTCCTGTTCTTCCCTTGAGCTCTCCTTCTTCCTGGGCGTCACCACGGAAACTCCACGCACGTCACCGGAACCCATTGCCCGAAGGCTACGCTCCGCCACCGGTCACTCCGCGCCGCCGCCAAGATCCGCCGGCGAATTCTCATCCGGCCCACCAAGAACCGCGAAGGGACACCAGGCCTGCGCCATCTGTCTCCGCAAGGCCTCCCTCGGATCTCCTCCGGTAAGCCTTTTGCGCTCATCAACTTTCCCTCGCAACCTCTGATTTTCTTCCTCAGATCAGATCTAGATCCGTCCGCCCCAGATTTCTTGGCTAGGCCGGATTAGGCTACCCATAGTTTCTTTTAGTTCGCACAAAGGATAAAGCGCATACGCCAACCAAATCGCCTACTGCCCGCAATCATTACCCTCGCCACAAATTTGAAAATAGAACTTCCAATCTAGGCTCGTACTGCCCAAGATTTCCGCCTCTGCGTCAATCACCCGGCTGGACTGCTTCTTTTTAATTCCCTTTATTCACGTTTGGCGCTTAAGCCACTGCCCATTGTTTTCAAAAAGCTTCCTTACCATTTAGACCCCATAAATCTCTCCATAATACTTGATACCCGGAACTTTCGAACTTGGTTCCGCGAACCAACACCCGGATCTCCTGCCATACCTTAATACCATCCGGCTGATACTTGGCCGTTTCGTAACTTCCATGTCTTAATCTTCTTCTTATTTTGTGCTTTGCAGGTCAACCACATGGCTCCCAAGAAACAGGTGAAAACCCCATCCAAGGCTAAAGCCACCAACACCATTTCCGCCAACTGGGGGCGGTCTGTGGTCACGAAGGCCAAGTTGGAGGAGCTAGTGGAGCTGGGAATTCTCCCTCCTCAGGAGAATATCCAATGGAGGGTGCCGGGTAAGGAGACCCGGCCCACCCCTACAAAAGACGAGGTAATCTGCTTCGTGGAACATGTGACCCGGGGTTTTCGACCACCGGGTCATCCCTTTTTTCGTGACATTCTTAGTCACTACGGCCTTCGCGTCTTCGATATCGGGCCCAATTCCGTGCTAAATATCACCCACTTTATTGTCCTTTCTGAATCCTATTTATGCACTCCACCCAACCTAGCTCTTTTTATCGAGCTTTATCAATGCAAACCATGCCGCGAAAGCGGTGATGGGGCGCTTCTCACTTGCGGCGGGGTTTCGATCCAGCGCCGCAAGAACTCTCCGATGCCATCCCTCACCCTCAATTCTCACGTCAAACACTGGCAGCTTTCTTATTTCTACTGCCAGGACACTTCCCCACCCGGCCAAAAGAAGCTGCCGGGTTATTCTGAAGGTCTCCTTGACATCTCTGATACATTTAGTGCCTTTGCCCCTACCTCGGATAGGGAAGCAATCCAACCTCTGCTAGCCAAACTCGCCACTCTTAGAGCCCAGGGCCTCATCGGGCTCAACCTGGTAAAGACCTGGGTCGACTTCAGAATTCAGCCCAACTCCATCCGCTCAAAGCTGATGTGCGAGTATTCTGGGGATCCTTCTGATTCACTACGATACTCTGACAACATCTTCGCGGCTGGCGACACTCTCAAGACCATCAAGGGTTTTCTTACGGAAAAGCTCGAAGTAATCCGGAACATATCCGGGTTAGAGCCCTTCACACTAGAAAACCCGGCTCCCCAGGTAAAACCCGACTCTGACGCCTTTATTTCCGTTCTTTCCATTTGATGCAACTGATAACCCGTACGTTAACGCCTTTCAGGATGATGACGACTTTTGGGACATCAATACCTCCCCCAGCTCCGAAGGACCAGAGGAACAAGAAGCTGTTCACTCAGATGAAGGTACTCTTTGAGTTTTACTTGATTCGCTTGGACTCATCGTAACCCCTTTACTTCCAAACGTAACCTTAATGACATTCAGAACAAGAAAATGACGAGGAAGAGGACTCGGACGACAAGGTAGAGTCCGCCAGCGATGAGGAAGAACCGGAGCCGGCAATCAAAGCCGGATCTAAAAGAAAAGCTCAAGGAGCCACCTCCAAGGTTTCATACCCCCTTCACATATCCAATTTGCACTACCATAAAGGTACATTTGAACCTTTCTTGACGTTATTCCACTGGTCAATCTTGAAGGAGTCGCCCATGCCTAAGCGCAGGTCAACCCGAAATCACCCGGGCGACAATACCCTTAACCCGGGTTCCTCACCGCCCCCCACTCGGCAAGCCGGTAATTGCTCTATCTTTTCTTGGTTAGCACGGTTTCTTCGAAGCATTCTCGCATAACATTTATCTTGACATTTTCCAGCTTCTCCCGAGTCTGACGACGGGTTTCCTTGTGATTTCGCGGTGAACGCCGGGTAAGGTCCCCTTCCAGATACTTTCCTGTACTTCATTACCTTTTCCTGACTGTATATTTAGTCGCTTTATAATAAAATATACAGGGCCACGGTGGCTGTCAGCGACCAAGAAGATACGGAAAACGAAGACCCGGGTAAGGGTATCCCGGCTGATAAAACTGCAACCGTGTCTGGCGATGAAGAACAAACACCGCCGATTAACCCGGACCAGCAGGAAACCGAATATCCAACTGCTTCTCATGCTAACAAGAGAAAGACCACCACCTTGGACGCAGAAGGAGTGTCGCACTCCAACGTGCAGATGGCCCGGGTTCCACCTCCTTCTAAGAAGAAAACCTCTTCTAGGAAATTCCAGGGCCCCGGGTCTTCTGACACAGATAAAGATACTTTCGAACAATTGATGAACACACTTCTCACCATGAAGGCTTCGGAGAGCGAGATTTTAGAGCGCATGGCTGCAAAGCACCAGGTAAGAGATCTTGTCATCTCATATTGCACATCTAGTCCCCAAGTTCCGAGTATGACTTGCAAAAGTTATGCTTGGTACTTCACACCATATTTATCTTATCATAACATCCAACTGATGCTTGCCTCCCTTTCTACTTACAGGCACAGATAACTCGGTCTGATGAAACTTTACTGAAGACCGAGCAACGTCTTCTTGCCGAGATAAAGCGACGGGAAATCCTTGAGGATGACATGGAAACTTTGAAGAAGGATGTTTCCAAATATAAGAATAAGTGCCTCGCCGCTCAGGCCGATTTGAAGAAACTATCGGATCAAGTCTCCGACACTTATCAGATCTTACTTAGTAAGTTTTTGCCTGCCGACTTATTTCATACTTTTCGTTACGCACCACTCTGGGTTACTGATACCTTCTTGCCTCTGTTTCAACTGTAGGTGCGAACCTTGCATCTCCAGAGGAAGATACTGCTGCCAAGGCTAGGACCCTGAAAACTGTGCTCCGGACTTTCTTTGCCGGCACAAAATTTATACTGGATGCCATACATTGGCCCACGGAAGCCTATCCGGGTGAAGAAAATCTCGTCCAGGCTTGCTCCACTGTGCCTGGCTGGATTGAGCTCTGGAAGCGTTCGTCCTGCCGTATTGGAATAACCCGGGCGTTGACCTTGGCCAAAGCTTATTTTCCGAAGCTTGACCCGGCGAAGGTAATATCCGGGTTTCCTGAGTTCAAGGCGGATGGCGCCAAATTTACACCTAAGGACTTCAAGACCATTCAATCGGCCGTGCGCCCCTCTGCTACTACCTTAGCCGATAGCTTGGACCTGAATACGCTGATGGCTGCATATGATGCTGATGGCAAAGTTATCACAGAGGAAGCACCCCCGCCCTTTGACCTCTTGGAGAAATGGGCTGATCACTCGGCCAAGAAGAAGGAGGCAACTGCGAAGACGGAGGCCGAATTAAAATCAGGGCCATCCGCCCCTACGCCGTCCGTCCTTCCACCTATCCGCCCTGGTGCGGTGAGTCCGGGTAGCTCTGCCAGGAAAGCTAAGAAGCAGGTCCAGGAGCAAGACCCGGAAGATCGCACTTAGGAGGCCGAGTAAAGTAAGGGTGTCATAATACCTTGGTCATATGGGGCCTTTTCGCTTGAACTACTTTTTTTGTTAATGGTGCGCCTGTGCACTTCTGATACCGATGCAACAACTTGTAATGTACTTCTATTTGGTAATATATTTCTGCGGCTTTCTCTGCCTTTTGATAGTCGTGCCCCTTTGTCTGCTCTTTTGAACTTGCCCTTGATACCCAGCTTTCTTTTTGGCTCCCTTCATAAGACTCGGCTTTTCCGAGACCAGGGGCCTTTGATAAGTGAAACTTTCTTGAAGTCCCCAAGACTCGGATGGTAGGGTTGTTCGAACCTTGGTATCAAGTAGTTTGTTTCTGTTTCGAAGTCCTCCAGTCCCCATGACCCAAAGTACGAGTCATGGGGGCGTGGCCTTTCTCAGAGGACAAATTGTTTTTTTTTTACCAAGTCGGAACCCCAAGGCCATCCTGTGTAAGTACTGAAGTTATGCTTGATAGTTATTGAGTTTCCGGCTATGAGCCTTGTACTCTGCATAAACTTGTGGTTTAGATGACCCTTTTGACTACCTTATACTGTAAGCCGGCTTTCGCGTGGATACCATGTTGTTACATCTATACGAAAACAGGGTCAGGCAAGTCCCATTGGGCTTCATGGCTGATTGTAATCATAAGCGAACGAATCATGCCACTTTTAGTGCGAGTCACATCGAGCTTAAGTAAGAAAAGTCAAGCAAAGTTGGCTTCTTTGCCCAGTCATAAGATTGCAGCCGTACTCGTTTGCGAGTAATCGGCCCTTACAACTTGTAGCCATCGATGCCGGGTCATTCGGGTTAGTGGCTGGTTGCCTGAGCAACCAACCCCCAAGACCTACATGCAGTCGATGCTTTTGATGATATTGAATTATTGATGTCGCATGGATACTACTTACTTGCAATCAGGGCGAAGTAACATAGGACTTGATAATCATCTCTTTATTGATACTAGAAATTTTTGGGTTAGCAGGCCGCCTCATTAAAAACCTTCCAGTCCCCTTAGGTACCCTGGGTAGGAAAAGAGCGCGTCTGAAACCTGCCTCCCGTTACATTGTTTAGTTCTTCATAAGCACCGGTCCTGATCCGGCTTGACCAATGCACATTCTCCATAAGTTAGACCTTTTCCTGATCAGTATCGGGTTTGCTAGCCAACCCGGATGGGATGTTTCCATGACTTGGCTGGTTGTGAATGGCCGTGTAGCTTCTTCCTTCGCAGCGGATTGCTTGGGGGAGTCATCCTCGATTAAGGCCACCATTTTAGCATCTTGCATTACCTTGGATTTTGCTTTTTCGCCTTCAATGCTCGGCCTTTTTGATGTAGTTCTGTCTTCCGGGTCTGCTTGAGATCGATAGTGTTTGAGTTCTTCCTTTCTGCAGGCCTGCTCGGCCATTGTTGCGTCTCCCTCGTCACACTCAGCTGCTATGTCTCGATTTCCATGTATGGTAATGGTCTTCTTGGGACCCGGGATTTTTAGTTGCAGATACACATAACATGGCCTAGCCATGAACTTGGCATAAGCCGGTCTTCCGAACAATGCGTGATAAGGGCTTCGCAATTTGACTACCTCAAAGGTGAGCCACTCAACTCGATAGTTATCCTTTGATTCCCCGAAAGCTACCTCCAATGCGACCTTTCCCTCGGGACACGCTGAGTGACCCGGTACTATCCCGTGAAAAACTGTTGAGCTTTTTTGCAACTGAGACTCCTTGAGGCCCATGCGTAGGAAGGTTTCCCAATACAGTATGTTGATGCTGCTTCCCCCATCCATCAGAACCTTTTTCAGCTCATATCCATTGACCTGTGGTGCGACTACTAGCGCTAGGACTCCCGGGTGTTCCACCCTGTCCGGGTGATCCCTTCTGCTCCAAGTTATTTCTTGCTCTGACCATCTCAAGTACCTTGGGACAGCTGATGAAACGGAGTTGACCGCCTGCTTTAATATCTTTTTATCCTTGTTAGAGCCCCCTGTGGTATGCACGTGATATTGGCCCAACTGCTTTGGGTTGGCCTGAAAACCTCCAGCTCCCCCTTGGTTGTTGCCCTGGTTTCCAACTGCCGGGTTACCGGCTGGGGGTGGGCCATTGCCAGGGTTTCCACCCGGGCCTGGCCCTCCTCCCCGACCTGTACCTCGCATAGCCCTGTTTACTTCTTCGTTCTTCCATCTTTGCAAGTCGGCGCACTGCTCCAAGGAGTGGTTAGCCGGCCTACCGTTCCTGCTGTGTTTTGGGCATGCCATTCTGAAGATGTCCCAGCTATTATTCGGCCTGGGCGGCCCTTGGTAGTTTCCTCCGTTGTGATTCCCGGTATTGAAATTTCCTTCTGCCCTGGGTCTTGAAGACCCGGCTTCTGTATTGGCGACAAACTCGGAACCCCCCTCAAACGGACGCTTGTTCTGGCTGTTTCCATTGTTGCCCGGTGTTGATCCATTGCCGGTTTTTCCGCCGTTGCTTGTACTTATCTTCGCTTTTTTATCATCAGCCTCCTCCTCTGTGGTGTCTGTTGCAGCGTGCTTATTGCATGCATCCATCAGCTCTCCCATCGTAACTTCTGAAGCGTTTCGACTAGATTTCATGCGAGTTAACTTTTGCACTAGAGGGACATACTTGCACGTTTTCGCCATAGCCTGTAGCGCATCTTTGGGCTGGATATCTGTGGACGAGTGAAGTATTTCCATAACCCGGCGTACCCAACTGCGCGCCGACTCTCCCTTCTTCTGAACGCATCGTTCTAAGTCGTCAATAGTAAATAACTTTCTGCACGTTCCATGAAAATGCTTGACAAATGCGGTCTTTAATTCTTCCCAGGACTTGATCGATTTTTCCGGCAGATTGGCGAACCACAACTTTGCCGCTCCTTCTGACATCATCAGGTACATGAACTTGGCTTGAAGGTTCTCGGACGCATTGCGAATTGACATTGCCATCTCATAGCTGCTTAGCCATGTTTCTGGATCCATAGTCGGCTCATAATTCACCACTTTTCCCGGCTCTTTGAATTTTTCCGGGTAAGGTTCAGCTCTGATGTCATCCGAAAGGCATTTTGGCCCTGCGAGGACAATTGAAGCTGGTCTTATTCTGGAAACATGTGACCCGGCCGGTGGTACAGCGGGACGTGGTGCCACTGGAAATCCGCGCGCCACAGACCCGGCTCCGGCTCTCCGGGCTCTGGAGCTATCCACAACAGCCTGGGCTGCCGATACTGCGGGTATTGCTTGGGCACGAGGTGGGGGTGGCATCTGTGGTTGCTCTTCCCTCCGTCGTGCCGAACTTGTTTGGATATTGCCCTGTTGCTGACTGGCGTACGGCGTCCCATGCATTCCGCTTCTGTGATCCGGATAATTGGCTTGCTGTGCTACCGCGGTGTGTAGCAGATCGATCGCTCGCCGGGTTCCTTCTGCATGAGGCGAATCTCCTACCGGAATCTGGTTCAATGCGAGCGTTGCTGCGTACACGTTGTCCATGGGATTGTTATAATGACCTGCTGGCGTGCGGAATCGTGATGGTGGCGGTGGTGGCAGGGTATTGCCGGCTGTCACCCCAGTCTGGGGCAAGGGTAACCCGGCTGGTACATTTGCCGGCTGTGTTCCTGCTGCCGGTTGCGGGGCGGTCCCTTGGTTTATCGGCGCGATCGGCTGATCTTGCGGTGTAATGAACAGCGCAGCCGGGTTTATGACTCCTCCTAATGCTGGTAACCTTGTTTGGTGCCTTTGACGTATTCTGGTCGTTTCCTCTCGAAGCCGGGTTTCTAAATCATCCAACTCGCGCTGCCGCGCGGCCATCCCTTGTTTTTCCGCTTCTACTTGCCTTCTTTGCTGCTCCAATGCACGGCGAGCCACGTCCAGGTCTCTTACACGCTCTGCCGCGTTTTCTGGGGTAATAACTGTAGCCAGGACTGTAGGATCCAAGATCAAATTATTATCGAACAAAGCCGGGTGGCGCGGATTTGAGGGGCCCGCCCCGGGTGTTCGGTTTGCTTGGAACCCGAACATATTGGCGTGTCTCTCCTCATCTGCTGGGCGACTGGTAACCGATGCCGACTCTCCGTCAACCCGGACCGAGGCCGGATTAACCGTACCTTGCTGCTGGGCCACCGCCTGAGCCGCCCCGACTGGTGCCGTGGTTGTGTTCGCTTGGTTGAGATTGGTCGCAGGAGCCGCGTAAACTGCAACTCGACGCACGATATCCGGCGTGGACTCGTGCTGTTCGTCCTCGCCGTTTTCCTCCTTGTACCGGTCCTCCAGCAAGTCTCTGATGGACTCAGTATCATCCTTTCCATTGCTTGGATCGCGCGGGGTCCATGCCGGCTCCTCCGACCGCTCCCACTGCATAATAGACTCCTTTGCCTGGTAGGTTGTTCCGACTGACTCTTCCCTATCTGGCTGGGCGTTCGCAGCCTTCCCTGATGCAGATTCAGATTCAAAATTGTCAGGAACCGAGCCAGAGGTACATACCATCCCGATGAAGACGTTGATTCGGCCGATTGTCACGACCGATCCGGATTCGAGGCGATCCGACTCCGGCCCCCAGCCGGAATCGTTCACCATCTTCTTTCCTTCGTGGTCGTCGTAGATCTCGCCGACGACGAGGTTCTCCATGCTTTTCCGAGCTTCTCCCGTGATGTAAACACCTTTGGACGCAGGCCCCACGGTGGGCGCCAACTGTCGTGGGATAATCACGGCAGGTGTTACCAGAGGTAACTGATCTTGGGGCAAGTCGACACCGGCGTTTGGGAGAGGTTTAGCTCAAAGGAAAACATGGCGTAACTCGATCTGATAGCCGGCAATTGAAGTCGCCGGATCTTTATTCTCGATATGATAACACGATTCTGGGATTACACTGGATACTCGATACCAAGCAATACTGCTAGGGTTCTTAGATCTCTGTCTCAATCTATACCCGGGGGTCGGTTTATATAGCTCCCGTACCCCCTAACTTACTTTACAAGGCACACCCGGGTCCTACCCAAACACGGCGTGCTAACCCTAACCTTCCTTTACAACACCCATAATCCGGGTCACTAGGCCCACGGGCTTAGGCCTCCACCAACATCTCCAGACGGATCCTGCTCACCATCTTTGGGCCGGGTTATTCCTCAGAGCTTGGCATACCAGGTTATCATCCCCCTGTCAATAATTTTTGAAGGTTTTAAAGGTAGCACATGAGAAATTTACTTGGAGTGGCGGTTAAATAACACATATAGGTAGGTATGGTGGACACATTTGTCAAACTTTGGGTTCTGGGAGTTGGATGCACGAGTAGAGATCATACGTAGTACAGGTGAAGGCTAGCAAAAGACTGGAAGCGACAAATTAAGAGAGCAATAATGGCCATAATCATGCATAACGATAAAAAATTTATTAATCAAAGCATAAATGATATTACAAGTCAAAAAATAAATGATCATAGAGGCTAGAGGTTACTGTTTTGTAGTCATAACATGGTGTAAGCATGCGCCAAGTCAACCAAATAAAGCATTCGAAGGAGAATACCACAATATTATGCTTCGATATAATAAAAACAACTCATGATTTCTTTCAATGGCACATTAAGCACTCTCGGATATTTTAGACAAGTCATGCTACATCAATAACTACTAAGCATAGAATTATAATAATATCTAACATGACATGATAAAGTCTAAGCCACAGTCAAAACAAGCTTCTCTTGCACTGTTATAAGCATGAAATATTTCATTGCTTTCCAACACCAATCACTTTATTTAAACAAAAACTCTCCAAATAATTTATCAATGAAACAAGAGAGTACTACTACTCTAAAAGAACTAACAGCTCTGAATAAGATATGCATGAAAAATAGGAGCTAAAAGGATTTGTAACAGCTAAATGAAAAATGAAGAATACGACTATGATAAATGAAGAATACGAGTATTCATATGAAAAAGAGGAGCATGTCTCTCTCCCACACAAGATGCTGGGTTCCAACCAAATTTATTACAAAAAATAAAAGAAAACAAAAACAAACAGGCGCTCCAAGTAAAGTGCATATGATGTGACCGAATAAAAATATAGTTTCACTTTAGGTGACCTGATAAGTTGCTGATGAAGAAGGGGATTCCTTGGGCATCCCCAAGATTAGACGCTTGAGTCTTCTTGGACTTTGCTGGGATGGTCCACGAGAGCATCCCCAAGCGTAGTCTTTTCACTCTTCTTGATCACAATATATCATCCTCTTCTCTTGACCCTTGAAAACTTCATTCACACCAAACTCAAAGTAATTCTCATTAAAGGGTTAGTGCATGTTCAAAAAATAACATGTTCTCCCTTGACACAAGAATTAATAATACTTTCTAAACATTATCTATAGCCACTGATGTTTTGTGGAGCAAAGAAATCCACTCAACATAGTAAAAGAGAAAAATGCAAAGTAAAAAAGGCATAATCTGTCAATACCAGAATAGTCTGTAAAGACGAATTTTTTTGAGGAACTTACGTTGCTCATTTCATAAAACTCCGAGCCAAGAAAAGTTACGTAAATATATAAGGATCATGCACAAAAAATTTCAGGATCTTTTGATTTTTTTGGAAATTATGGCTAATTAAACGGTGGACAGCAAAAATCTGTTCCTGTGCAAAAATCCAAATCTAGCATCAACCTTTCACTAGAGACTTTACTTGGCACAACAATTCGGAAAAGTAAATATACAAAGGAGTTTCTACAGAAGTAAACAACACCTTGACTCGAAGAAAACAGAAGAAAAACATTGCAACAATAAAAATGAGTTATCTCCCAAGAAGTGCTTTTCTTTAACGCATTTCTTCTAGGCCCGGAAAACAAGAATCAGGTACTTTCAACTGAAGAAGCATCCAAAACTTAATTTTTTTCTAATAATAGAATCAAAAGTTAACTTAATTCTCTTCCTGGGAAAGTGTTCCATACCTTTCTTGAGTGGTAATTGATATTTAATATTCCCCTCTTTCATATCAATAATAGCACCAACAAGTCTAAGAAAAGGTCGTCCCAAAACAACAGGGCAAGAAGCATTGCATTCAATATTCATAACAACAAAATCAACGGGGACAAGGTTATTGTTAACCATAGTTAAAACATCATCAACTCTCTGCAAAGGTTTCTTTCTAGCATTATCATCAAGACGAACATCCAATTAACAGTGTTCCAGAGGTGGTAAATCAAGCATATCATAGAGTTTCCTGGGCATAACAGAGATATTAGCACAAAGATCACATAAAGCATTAAAATCAAATTCATTGACCTTCATTTTAATGATGGGCTCCCAGCTATGTTCTAACTTCCTAGGGATAGAGGCTTTATGTTTTAACTCTTCTTCTCTAATTTGCATGAGAGCATTTGTAATATGTTTTGTGAACGCCATATTCGTAGCACTAGCATTACGACTTTTAGCAAGATTTTGTAGGAACATAATTACTTCATAAATATTGCAATCATAAAAATCAAGATCATTTTTATCAAAGGTAATGGGACCATTGTCTCCCATATTTCGAAAAATTTCAGCACTTTTATCAGGAACAATTTCAGTGGTTTCAGGCAATTTTAAACGTTTAATAGAAGAAGTGGAGACATTGCCAACACCAATTACTTTACCATTAATAGTAGGAGGTTTACTAGTATTTAAAACTTCAGCTTTACTGGTGGTGGTAATATTACAAACTCTAGTTATATTATTATTTCTAGCAATTTCATCTTCTCTTTCCGACCTAGAATTCAATTCAACTATTATCCTAACATTGTCATCAATTCTAACTTGAATGGCATTCAAAGTTTTTCTTTCTTTAACATCATGAGGCATAAGCTCTACTTTAAGAAGATCAACATCAAGAGCAAGGCTATCAACTTTAGAAGTAAGAACATCAATTTTGCCAAAAAATTCCTCAACAGATATATTAAAAGCAATTTGTGTAATAATAAAGTTCGTAAGCATGTTTTCAAGATAAGAGGGTACACTTCTATTGTTTTTGTAGGAATTGGCATAACCATTACCATTATTAGAAGGATATGGCCTATAATTGTTACTACCAAAATTATTTCTATAAGCATTGTTGTTGAATTTGTTATTTTTAATGAAGTTCACATCAACATGCTCTTCTTGAGCAACCAAAGAGGCTAAAGGGACATTATTTGGATCAACATAAGTTTTACCATTCACAAGCATAGACATATTGGTATCATCCATATCACTCAAGGGGGAGGTTTCTTTAACAGAATTTACCTTCTTACTTGGTGAAGCCCTCTCAGTGTGCCGTTTAGAATAATTCATCATGATATCATCAAGAAGATTTGTTGCAGCACCCAAAGTGATGGACATAAAGGTACCTCCAGCAGCTGAATCCATAAGGTTTCTTGAAGATAAATTCAGACCTGCATAAAAGGTTTGGATGATCATCCAAGTAGTCAGTCCATGAGTGGGACAATTCTTTGCCAAAGATTTCATTCTTTCCCAAGCTTTAGCAACATGCTCATTATCAAGTTGCTTAAAATTCATAATGTTACTTCTTAAAGATATAATCTTCGTAGGAGGATAATATTTTCCAATGAAAAAGCATCTTTACATTTAGTCCGAGAATCAATACTATTTTTAGGCAAAGATAGCAACCATTCTTTAGCTCTTCCTCTCGAAGAGAAAGGAAACAATTTCAGTTTTATAATATCTCCATCTACATCCTTATACTTTTGCATCTCACAAAGTTCAACAAGATTATAAAGGTGAGCAGCAACATCATCAGAACTAACACCAGAAAATTGCTCTCTCATAACAAGATTTAATAAGGCAGGCTTAATTTCATTAAAATCTGCAGTAGGAGCAGGTGGAGCAATAGGTGTACAAATAAAATTATTGTTGTTTGTGCTAGTGTAGTCACACAACTTAGTGTTCTCAGGAGTACTCATTTTAGCAAGATTAAAAACAAGATAAAAATAACAACTAGATTAAGAGCTATTTTTTTGTCTTTTTGATATAAAAAGCAAGCAAGAGAAAATAAAATAAACTAAGCAAAACTATAACAAAGTAAAAAAGATTGGAGGTTAGGGACTCCCCTTGCAGAAATCCTCTTTCTCCCCGGCAACGGCGCCGGAAAACAAGCTTGATGGCGTGTAAACACACGTTCGTTGGGAGACCCCAAGAGGAAGGTATGAAGAGTACAACAGCGAGTTTTCCCTCAGAAAGAAACCAAGGTTTAATCGAACCAGTACGAGAAAGAAATCACTTCTGAATATTGATGACAGCTGATGTTGGCAGGGCGCACTACCAGGCTCAGCAGCAACGTGGAATCTGCACACAACACAACCAAGATACTTTGCCCCAACGAAACAGTGAGGTTGTCAATCTCACCATTTTTGTAACACAAAGGATTAGACGTACATTGTGGACAATGATGCATGATTGCAGTGAATGAAAGGAAAACAATGTTTGCAGTAAAATAGAACATTGCTTGAAGTGGTTGTATTATTAGTGTAAAAAAATGGACCGGGGTCCACAGTTCACCAGTGGTGTCTCTCCAAAACAGATAGATACCATGTTGGGAAAACAAATTACAGCTAGGCAATTGACAGAGATAAAGGTTGCACCGTAGTGCATATGCAAGACACGATGATTACTATGAGATTTATTTGGGAATTACAACATAATACATAGACTGTAATCCAGTTGCATCTATGACTAATAATCCACCCTCAGAACGTATTCCAAGCAGACTTTGGGTATTAAGTTGCAAGCAACAGATTATTGCATTAAGTAAAGTGTGTAATGTAAACATTAGAATTATCCTAAGAAGCATTGTTGTTTTATCCCTAGTGGCAAAAACACATCCACAATCTTAGAAGTTATTGTCACTCTCCCAGATAACTTGAGGCATGAACCCACTATCTAGCATAAATACTCCCTCTTGGAGTTACAAGCATCAACTTGGCCAGAGCATCTACTAGTAACGAAAAGCATGCAAGATCACAAAAAACATATAAAAGATAGATCTATAATCAACTTGAAATAGCATTCAATATTCATCAGATCCCAGCAAACACAACATGTAGCATTACAGATAAATGATCTTGATCATGTTAGGCCACTCACAAGATCTAAACATGGTGGCATAAAGAGGAGAAGACAACCATCTAGCTACTGCTATGGACCCGTAGTCCAAGGATGAACTACTCATGCATCATTCCGGAGGCAGGCATGGTGATGTAGAGCCCTCAGGTGACGATTTCCCCTCCCAACAGGGTGCTGGGGAGAGCTTCAGAACCCTCCCAAACAAGGGTTGATGAGGACGGCGGCTACGGAACTTTTCGTGGATGGAGACTCTGGTATTTAGGGTTTTCCAGAGAAGGAGTATAAATTGGCTAAATGGCGATGTCGGTGGGTGGCCAGGGGGCCCACACCACCTGGTGGCGCGACCAAGGTGGGCCGCGCCGCTCTATGGTGTGGCCACCCTGTGGCCCCCTCTGGGTCTCCTCCGGACTCCGTGTACATGACCGAAAAATAGGACCCTCGGATTTTGTTTCGTCCAATTCCGAGAATATTTCCAGAACAAATTTTCTGAAACCAAAACAACAAAAAAGAGGAACTGGCGCTGTGGCATCTTATTAATAGGTTAGTCCCAGGAAATCCATAAAAACGGTATAAAGTGTATAGAAAACATGTAGCAAATGTCATGAAAACAACAAACAACATCAGAAATTATAAATACGTTTGAGACGTATCAAAGTCTACTATGATGTGGATAGGAACCCATCCCTAGTGGTTACAAGAGTGCTTACAACATCACAATAAGACCAAGGTCAACGGTGCAACCTATGTCAAATAAGAGCCGGTATAAATGGCAAGTCCATCAAGTTCATTGTCGATGGAGGGAGTTGCCATAACCTTGCTAGCAAAGAGATTTGTGAAAAACTCAACTTGAAATACAAGAAGCACCCCCATACTTATCATGTGCAATGGCTAAGTGACTCCAGTACTTTCAAGATACATCATATAGTGAATGTCTCCTTCAAGATTGCTCCATATGAAGATACCGTTGAGTGCGATGTAGTGCCTATGTCGGTGTGTCACCTTCTTATTGGACGACCATGGCAATTTGAAAACGCACAAACTAATATAGTTTCAAGTGGAATAACAAGACCTTTGTGCTCCGTCCCATGACACCAAGTCAAGTGATTGTCGATGATGCAAAGAGTCTAGCACGCACACAACAAGAACAATAATCTCGTGAGCTAAGTGGTAAAAGAGAGAACCACCAAAAAGAAAGTGAGAGCCACAAGCCAAATATGCGTGAAAAAATGATGAGTGCTCCAAAAGGACCAGCCTGACTTGCCACCAAATGCGAGAAGAGTGAATTGAGGGACAACCCATCCATACTTCATTTTCTGCTTTTGTTCAATGGAGAAGTCCTTGAAACTAGTGATGTAACAACCTTTCCACCGTCTTTGTTACCTATTTTGCAGGAATTTGAGGATATGTTCTCCGAAAAGCTATCATGGTCCTCCTCCTCTTCCAGGCATCGAGCACCGCATCAACCTCATGCTGGGTGCACATCTCCGAAACCGAGAGTCTTACCGCACAAACCCCAAGGAGACCAAAGAGATCGAACGATAAATTCAAGAACTACTCAAAAAAGGTTTCATTCAAGAATCCTTGTGTCATTCCGGTTATCCTCGTTCCTAAACAAGACGATAATCTTAGGATGTGCATGGATTGTCGCCCCATAAACGCTATCATCATTATATATAGTCATCCCATACCTAGACTTGATGACTTTCTAGATAAATTAAGTGGTGCTACTATTATCTCAAAAATTGATCTTAAAAGTGGTTATCATCAAATTCACATAATCATTGGAGATGAATGGAAAACTGCTTTCAAAACTAAACTTGGTTTATATGAAGGGCTAGTCATGTCTTTTGGCCTTCTTCAACATCTATGCGTCTCATGAATAAAGTTTTGTGTGATTTCATTGGAAAATTTATGCTTGTATATTTTGATGACATCCTTATCTATAGCAAATCTTTGAAGGACCATATTGGTCATATTTCACAAGTCTTGTTGGTTCTTCGCATTGTAAAGCTTTATGATAACTTTTCCAAATTAAAATTTTAAACCAACAAGCTTGTGTTTGGGGCTTTTGTGGTTTCTTCCAACCAAAGTGAAGTTGATGAAAAGAAAATTGAGCCAATTAAAACTTGGCTTAACCCAACAAACATGGGTGAAATTAGGCGTTTCATGGCCTAGTTGGGTTTTATCGCTGTTTTGTCAAAAAATATTTTGACCATCGTTTGATCTTTAAATGAACTTAAAAAATAAAAATGTAGTGTTTGTTTGGGGGGAAAGCACGTCAAAACGTATTTGATGAGCTAAATAAGCGAAGAATTGATTCGTCATTGGTTTTGGCATCCCCTCGGCTTGTTCCAAGCTTGGGGGAGTGCCGCGGTATCACATCACTATCTTTTATCTTTTTACTTTTTTAGTAGAGTCATATCATGAGTAGAGAAGTTATCATATAGGATGGTTTGTAGTATGGAAGTGTCTCTCCCTAGATGGTTATTGTTGTATCCGTTGGTGTGAGTTGCCGGTTTGTAATATTAATGAGAAGTTTCATCATTTACTTTCTATGCACATTATTTCAGTTTTCAACTTCTGTCATATGGTTGATCTTGCTATTAGTATTTGGTATCACTCTAGAGATCATCAAGTTAATCTAGTTGGTTTTCTCAAACTTAGCTTGGGTCAACCGAAATAATAATTTGAGTTGCTAGTTTAAGAAAGAGGAATTTTCCTATTAGCTCATAAACTTAGTATTCACATGTTAAGATCGTTTGTGCTTTCAATGAAGATTGCATGATTGGTTTCATCATATGTATATTTGTTTGTTTTCCTTCAACTCTAATGCATGCTACCCAACCTTGCTAGCCAAAAACCCTGTACTGAGAGGGAATGCTTCTCGTGCATCCAAACGTTAAACCCAAAACATTGCAATTCGTGTCCACCATACCTACCTACATGTGGTATTTCACCGCCACTCCAAGTAAATTGCTCATGTGCTACCTTTAAAACTTTCAAATTACTCCTGTTTTGTGTTCATGTTTTAGCTCATGAGGATGCAGATAGAGAATCTTTATCTCACTTGTTGATTGGACTCACACACCTGGACTAGTGGCTTCATCCGCTTATCCAAATGCTAGAAGAGCTGGCAGTGGGGTGCCCAGCCCCAAAATAATAATACAAATTCTCTTCACTCCTTTTGCCCCTGATTTATCAGTCAAAGCATAATTGTGTAAACAAAAGAGAAAGAGGGATGACCTTCTATACCAGTTGTGTACTTCTATGGGAGCCGCTCTTGTGAGTCTAGTTGGCTTGTGACGTACTATATTTTGTTTTTTCCATTCATTGACATAAATATACACCTCTCAAAATTTAGACACTCCTCCACGGTTTGTGATTGTTGGCAAGCACACTAGGATTCTGTTAGCCATGGTTTGTGTCATGCATTTTATACCTCTGTTTATTAAAATAAAAGCTCTAGCACATGAGTGATCCATGCTTCCCACTGCGAAGGGCCTATCTTTTACTTTTATTTTGAGTCAGTAAACCCATTCCTCTCTATCTCCAGCAAGCATTTGAGTTATTGTGTTCTCGTCATCTATATGTTGATTTATTCAATCATGTTTTCATTCCTTCTTTGTTTAGCACATGCTTTATTATCTAAATGAATATTATTTTGAAATCTATGAATCACTATAAAAGAGTTGTTATAATTAAACATGTTAAGCTCTACAATGTAAACCTTGTTATAAAGACTTCACCTAAGATAAGTATAATTTCATTAAATGTTCTCTGACCAAGAACGAAGTTTGCCATTACCAATGTTGATTCTCTCTTTTGTATCTTTGTTTGTGACTCCCTTTACTTGTTTCAAGTTAAGTTATATGAGAGGAAGTTGTTGTCTATAATGATTGGTGCATAGGTAAATGTGATGCTTCTTGTCCGTATTTTATTTATCGACTCTTCACTCCATAAACCTCTGGTCATATTTCTGAGTTCAGTTTCGCTTGGGTACAAGCGAGGTCTAAGCTTGGGGGGAGTTGATACGTCCATTTCGCATCACTATTTTATATCATAATTTTCTGTTATTCATCGATATATTTCATGTTATTATGCATCTCTTATCTTATTTTATCTTATTTTGCATGTTTTATAATTTTTGGAGAATAAACACCGGGACCGGAAATTTGATGGAAAAAGCACCGTCGAGATACCATATTTCAGAAGATCGAAAGAAGAAGGGGGACATCCGAGGGTTCCTAAAAGTTTAGAGGAGGACTTCAGCCAGAAGGAGAGTCGGAGGGGGGGCACCAGGGGCCCACACCTAGGGGTGGCGCGCCCCTGGCCGCGCTACCTAGGGGTGTGGCCACCCTGGCCCACCTACGGGGGTCATCTTTTGCGTTCCTGGCCCCGAGGGAACCCTAAGCCTCATTCCATCATCGAAGAATTATTCTGCCGCCGCTGCGGGGCGGAAAACGCCCGAGAGAGAAAAGCTCTCTGGCAGGGAGAAATCTGCCGGGGAAATTCCTCTCCGGAGAGGGGAAATCACCGCCATCGTCACCGTCATCACTCTGTGCATCATCAAGATCGCCATCATCATCGTCATCACCACCAAAACCATCAACCTCATCATCCACCGTCATCCCGCTGTAACAATTAGGGGCCTCCATCGTTATTTTGCATTAGATCTCTCTCCTAGTGTGGATTACTTGTTAGTAGTTGATGCTTGTCAAATTTATCGGTGTTTGCACTTTATGACCAGATTTTTATGATCCATTATATCACCTCTTATTATGATCCATATGATGTCTTGTGAGTAGTTCGTGTTGTTCTTGAGGAGATGGGAGAAGTCAAGTTGTTAGTAGTGAAGTAATGTTGAATAATATTTAAGTTGTGGTGTTATTCTTCTAGAGGTGTCATGTGAACATCGACTACATGATACTTCACCATTTATTGGCCTAGGGGAATGCATCATATATTTGGCTACTAATTGTGGGGTTGCCGGAGTGACAGAAACCTAAACCCCCGTTAGGAAACCATTACACGAGGGAGCGTAGGATCCCAGAGTTTAAAGCTGTGGTTAGATTTATTTCTTAATTACTTTCTTGTAGTTGCGGATGCTTAAAAGGGGTATAATCACAAGTATGTATTAGTCTTGGAGGGTATTTCTTTCTCCTACTGGTCGATTCAACCTTGGTTTATTTCTGAAGGAAAACTTGTTGTTGTGCTCTTCATACCTTCCTCTTGGGGTCTCCCAAAGAGTGCAAGATTTGCACCATCAAGCATATTTTCTGGCACCTATGCCGAGGAGAAAGAGGATTTCTGCAAGGGGAGTCTCCAATCTCTTTACTTTGTTTTAGTTTTTCTTAGTTTATTGTATTTTGTCTTGTTTGCTTCTCTTTATCGAAAACACAAAAAAATAGTTCTTATTCTAGTTGTTGTTTTTATCCTGTTTTTTATCTTGTTAAAACGAGTACTCCTGAGAACACTAAGTTGTGTGACTTCAGTAGCACAAACAACAATGATTTCATTAGCACACCTATTGCTCCACCTGCTCCTACTGCTGTTTTTTATGAGATAAAGCCTGCCCTGTTAAATCTTGTTATGAGAGAGCAATTTTATGGTGTTAGTACTGATGATGCTGCTGCCATCTTAATAATTTTATTGAACTCTGTGAGATGCAAAAATATAAGGATGTAGATGGACATATTATTGAACTGAAATTATTTCGTTTCTCTTTGAGAGGAAGAGCTAAAGAATGGTTGCTATATTTTCCTAGAAATAGTATTGATTCTTGGACTAAATGTAAATATGCTTTCATTGGAAAATATTATCCTCCTGCTAAGATTACATCTTTAAGAAGTAGCATTATGAGTTTTAAGGAACTTGATAATGAGCATGTCGCTAAAGCTTGGGAAAGAATGAAATCACTGGTAAAGAATTGTCCCACTCATGGACTGACTACTTGGATGATCATCCAAACCTTTTATGCAGGTCTGAATTTTTCTTCAAGAAACCTTCTGGATTCAGCTGCTGGAGGAACCTTTATGTCCATGACTTTGGGGGCAGCAACAGCTTCTTGATGACATGATGGTAAATTATTCTGAATGGCACACTAAGAGATCTACAACAGGTAAGAAGGTAAATTATGTTCAAGAAACCTCTTCCTTTAGTGATAGGCTTGATGCTATTATGTCTATGCTTATGAATGGCCATGTTCCTATTGATCCAAACAATGCTCCTTTAGCCTCTTTGGTTTCTCAAGAAGAGTATGTTGATGTGAACTTCATTAAAGTAATAATTTCAACAACAATGCTTATAGGAATAATTTTGGTAGCAATAATTATAGGCCATATCCATCCAATAATAATGATGGTTATGTCCATTCTTATGGTAATTCCTAAAACAACAATAAAAGTGTACCCTCGGATCTTCAGAACATGCTTAAGAATTTTATTAGTACACAAACTGCTTTTAATAAATCTATTGAGGAAAAGTTTGGCAAAATTGATGTTCTTGCTTCTAAAGTTGATAGCTGAAAGCTCATGATCCCTCTAATGATTTTGGTGATGATAACAACGTGGGTATCCTCTCTCTAACAATGTTGTTTAAGTGTATGCAGCTGGCCTCTCACATGATTATTGATAATGCTCTCAAAATGTTCAAAGAGGATTTCTGAAAATGATCTATACTGCTACCGGATTTTTCTAATGCTGACCCCGGAATTTCCGGTGGATATGGGGCGGAATATCCGGCCCTTGCACCGGAATATTCCGGCCCCTCTGGCCACTTCAAACGACTAAGTATCTTCTCCAACTGTCTGTCCGCGCACAGAAGGTAGGGCGGATATTTGCCCAGAATATTCTGAGGCAAATTTCCGGCCCTCTGGTCCTTAAGAAGTTTTTGGAGATTTCTCAGGTGCACGCGCGCAGAGATGGGGGCGGAATATTGGCTGGAATTTTCAGCCCCGGATTATTCAAAAATCCGCCCCCGGATATTTCAAATATCCGGCCTGGTCCTTAGTAGTTTTTCAGCGTGGTGCTGCTGCCCGCGCACAGAGATGGGGGCGTAATGTTGGCTGGAATTTTCCGGTCCCGGAATATTCAAACCCCCCCCCCCCCCCGGATATTTCGAATACCTAGCCTTGCTGCAACGGAAATTTCCGGTGCTAACCACGGAATATTCCGGCCCTGGCGCACTGCAACGATCAGAATTTGGAGGAGCCTGTAAATAGCTGTCTTCTTCCTCTAGATAGCTTGTTCGTCCATTCCTCTCTCTCCTCTATTGTTCAAGAGATCAAAACGCTCCGATCTCCATCCTCGTCCAACCAAACTCGATGCCCTTCGAGGATCTCATGGAGGAGGCCTAGATCTACCTTTCTACCAAGCCAAAAATTATATTCCCACACCATACCTCTTGGGATCTTGTAATCTCTTGGTTGCTTTGTCATACTAGAGAAACCCTAGTGCTTATAGCTTCCACCTTGTAGCAAGAAGCTTCGGATTGTTGAGAGCCTACATCTCACTTGTGGATTAGCCTCAACTAGTTGTAAAGGTTTGGTCAACGCCTTCAAGTCGACCTCATAGTGCAAACGAGAATCTCCCTCACCGGAGAAGCTCAAGGAGAACAAGGTGTGCACATCCGTGCTATTGAGGAGCGCCTATGTGGCTCCCCACCTCTCCAACGTAGACGTACTTCTTTTAATAAGGAACTACGGGAAACATATCCTTTTCTCCGTTCTTTCACTTGTGGTTATCTTGTGCCTTGCTTTTACTTCTGTTGCATACTCGTTATTTGTCACTTAGGGTGTCTACTTAGTTGCACATCTAGATAACCAAGTTTTTTACTTCCTAAAGCCCAATTAAAATTGAAAAAGGATTAAAATTTGTAGGTCACCTATTCACCCCCCCTCTAGTTGACCTTTGTGTACTTTCAATTGGTATCAGAGCGCCGGCTCTGTTATCGGGCTTAACCACCTAAGAGTATCATGGTCAACGGAGATGATCCCGAATCTTCTAAGGAGGAGCTCTCCAAAATGGCCGACACTATAGCTAGCCTAGAGACAACGATTTGTAATATTCAAACCCAATTGTCCAAGTTTAGCTCTACTGTAGGCTCGGAGGTTTCCTCCATCAAGAAGATGTTGGAGATCATGATGGGTAAACCTAAGGTGCCCTCGAACTCTCCCCACGTCTCCGATGAGGATAGTTCGGAAGAGGAAACGGTTCTGGACGATTACCAAATCGAAGAGAACATTGCGAAAGCTAAGGCTAAAGGCGCACAAAAGGCTAAAGCCAAGGAAAAGGAGAGTTCCGGTGGCTCCAAGTCTCAAACGGCTAATGGTTCCGGGGTCCACTCACAAGTTCCACCTCCTCAAAATTATGACTCCATTCACCCAATTGTTTCCATGCCACACATTCTTAATGTTGGACTTCCTCCCATGCTTAACACTAATGAATTCTCTTCTTGGAAGTTTGAAACGGAGTCACATATTTCTGGATCGTGCACCGCACTGTGGAGGAGTGTGATTCATGGGTTTCATCCGCATGACCCAAGCAACTTGACTCCAAGGGAGGATGTGGAATCTCAACTCAACAAGAATGCACTTGTTATCATCCAGAAGGCTCTCCCAAGGGAGCATATCACTCACATTCATGGTTTCAAGACCGCCAAGGAAGCTTGGGACAAACTTGACACCTTGTTTCAAGGAAATGCTAGCATCCAATGTTCCAAGTATGATGTGGCCATTGACAACTCCGAGAACTTCGTTATGCAAGAGGATGAGAGTCCCGAAGAGCTATATAGAGGATTTGTCACTCTTGCCAATCAATTGAGGGACTTTGGAAAGGAAGAGATCTCCGATGAGTGGATAAAGAGGAAATTTGTCAAAGCCATTACACCCTTTGAGAAGAATATCTCCACTAGCATCCGGACAAGAGCGGACTACAACACTCTCAACTACATTGGTGTTCTTAGTGAGTTCATCGCCATCTCTCTATCACACAAGAGTGCGGATGATACTCTAGCTCTCTCTAGAGGAATGGGAAAGTCACCCAACCTTTCTTTGAAGTCAAAGGCGATGGCTCGAGTTGATGAAAGTGAAGAAGAGGATGATGATGAGGAAGACTATGAGGACACCTACACCGGGGCTCACAAGTGCATCTCTCTCGCTATGCATGGATATTGGAAGATATGGGAAGCTCATAAGGTCGGCTCTGCAAGACCTCCACGAAACAAGAACTACAAGAAGAAGGGGGAGCGACCAAGGACATGCTACAATTGTGGTAGTGCAAACCATTTCGTGAAGGAGTGCCCTTTTGAGCCAAGAGAAGAAAATGAAGGCAAGATTGTTCGCAAAAACAAGGCCAAGGCTCCACCAAACAAGAACTTCGCTAGAAGAGTGCCAAGGACTCTTTATGTCCAAGAAGTGGCGGTTCTTGAAACCTATGTCTCCGGAGATGAAGGAGAATATGAAGTGGTAGGAGTTTCTCACGTCGCCATAGCTACCGCATCATCTCCATCGATCTCTCTATTTGAATCCCCCAATGAAATTGTGGCTACCCGACCTACATGTCTTATGGAAAAAGCCACCTCGGTATTGTAACATCCCAAGTATGAAAACTCCCATTTAGAATGTTTTATTTCTTGTTAAAGTATGTTTTGCATCATGACATTATCATTGCATTTGTTTTGGCTTTTGTTTTCCAATTGTTTCCATTTGTTTTTCCTTGTTTTTCTATTTGAATTTCAAACCAATATTTAAATATTTGTTTCATACTTGTGTTGTCACAATTTTTCAAATGAAAATTTCAAATCAAAACATTACTTTGTTTCCAATAAACTATAAAACTCAAACTAGGGAATTGCTTAAGTTCACTAATTGAAATAATCTCAAAATTCATTCAAATTCAATCAAATTACCAAACAACAACTAATTTGAAATATTTGAAAACAAAAGTTTGCAAAATGTTGCTGTGGTAATAAACAACCTATACAAATTTTCCTAAATTTTTCTAACCCCTAAATACTTTCCTTTTCTTCCTTTTCCTTTTCAGCAAAAAAAAATAAACATAAAAATAAAAAATAAAACACAGAGAGGGGCAGACAGGCCAGTGGGCTGAGCCCAGCCCACCAGCACGGCCTGGTACCCCCTCCCTCGTCACCTACCTGTACGGCAGCGCATCGGGGGCACCCACGTCGCCTGTACGGCGGAGCAGACGGCTGCGGCGCCCCCCTCCTCCTCTTTAAAGCTCGAGCCCGAGCTCTCCTTCTGCCCTAACCCTCCCCCACCTCTCTCTCCCTCGCCGCCGCCGTTTTCCCCTCCTCTCTGCCCTGCTCCTCCCTCTCGGTCATCTCTGAACCACCACCGCGCCACCGTCTGAATCCCCGGTGATCGCCGCTGTTACGATGCGCCTCCTCGCTGGCTAGCCACGGGAACTAACTCCCCGTAGCTCCCTCGTCCTCCTCGACACCTCCTCTGTGGCTGAGAGCCACCGGATTACCGCCGCCATCCACCTCGCTGTCGCCGCCGTCGTCGACAACCTCCTCCCGAGCACCTCCCCCCTCTGTTGCCTCCCGGTGAGCTCCACCTCCCCTCCTTCCTTCTCTCTCTGCTCCCTCGTGCATCCACACGCACAACGCACGCACCCACGGCGAGCAACAGCAGCCCCGCGAGCCAAATCGCCGCCGGTGACCACCGCACATCCCTCTGTCAGGTTCAGGTTCAGTTAACTGAAAAATTCAGTAATAGCTGCGAACTGAACCTCATCCTCCCTCTCGCTCCCTTACTGTCAACAAACGCGCAACAGCGCAGTGGCAGCAGCACTGCACGCGCACGCCCGCGGCGCGGGTTCGAGCCCCGCCCGCGCGGATTAAACCCCAAATTTTTGCCTTTGCCACGCGGCCTGCGCAGGCCCACCTGCCAGTGGCCGTGGTGGCCACGTAAGACCACACTCACGCGCCACGCACGCACAGCTGGGCACTGGCCCACTGCCAGTGACCTAGAGGCGGCTCTGCGTGCGTAGAAAACGGTTCCAGGGGCCGTTCTGTGATTTCTTTTTCGCAGTTAAGCCCCTGGACCAATCTGTATAGTTTTAAAATCGCATTTTAGCCCACAAATTTCATATGTGAATAACTTTTGCATAACAAATCCAAATAAAATAAATAAAATATGTTTACTGAACCAAATTTAATTCTCTATTTGATTAAATCATTTGTTTTCTGTTTTGAACATTTCAAATGTTTTAAAATTTCAAATTCAAACAAATCATTTCAAATTTGGTTAAATCCATAACTAATTCAAACTTAATTCAAATGGCACATATAAAATATGTTTTCCATGCCAAATTGAACCACCTTTTCAAATATAAACTTTATGTTCTGTTTTGAATAATTAAAATTGGTTAAATAATTTAAACCTTGTTTAAATCATTTAAAATTGCTAAATTCATAACTTGGTCAAATTAAATTCTTTTTGAACATATAAAATATGTTTTCAAACAAGAAAAGTATAATATTTTCAAATATGAATTTTATTAAATGTTTTGAACAAAAAAAAATCAAATAAATTCATACTTGAATTAAATTCATTTAAATCTTGTTTAAACTTGTTTAATTCATAAGTAATTCATTCTAAATCCTTTTTCAATAATTGAAACATGTAATCCACCTAAGATTTTGTGTTCTTTCAAATTATGAACTTTATTATCTATTTTGAACAGTTTAAATTGGTGAAAACAACAAATGCTTGTGTAACACCTTTAAGAAGCAAATTTTCATAACTTAATAAAATAAAAATTCCAAACTTGGTAAACTTCATTTCAAATTGAATCTATTGTTGTTTTCTTTTTGTTTTCCTCATCCATGCATCATGCTAATCCACTTTCACATGTTGTTTAGTTGTAGATCATTTAATACAACCATAATTCATGGGCTTTCCATATTTAATCCAAATTGCATGTGGGTCCATTTAATTATGTTATGTTACCATGTCAACTAGGTTATCTTTGATGCATCAATTAAATTGCCATGCATCATCCCATGTTTGTGCATTATGCCATGTTATTGATTGTTTGTCTCTGTGCGTTGTTTGTTTGCTTCTTCCCGAGTAGACGACGACGCTGAGACAGACGAGGTTTACGATACTACTTCTGAGGAGTTAGCTCAGTACCAGGCTGCTGAGTTTGGAGGCAAGTATTCACTCACATGAACCATTGTGTCCTTTCCACACTGGATACCGATACTTTCCGTTGTCTATTTCTGCTAGCCTTATGACTCGTTGCTTGTGTCCCGATCCTATCACATGTTATCATATAACCCTGATATTGCCTCACCTCCACACCTATAACCCTGTTGCTTGTTGCCTGTGTCTTACTAGCATGCTTAGGGTTGTTTTGCTCGATTCTGCTGTCCGTTACTTTCTGTTACCATATTTTATTATGTTCTGGGGCTCGATGTTAAAACAACAATCATGTTAATGTTATGGTTAATAATAATTTGATGATAAGGCACCGGCAGGGGGCCCGGCGTGGTTTTGAGGCCTGCTAGTGTCGACCCTAATTAGGAAAAGGGTCTTGTCTAATGATCCATGATGAGCGCACTATCCGCATGTGGGAAGCGTGTATGGGCTCCCCCTCAATTTGATTCGATTCGCATCTCGTCCAAATCGCCACACTTAGTTCGGTCTTTCCATTTGATGCACGCATATGCAGGTACGAACCCGAGGCCAGGGTGGAACTTTTGTAGTCGACATTTAGGGCGGCGTGGTCTTAGAGTGCTATGAGGGTCCCCCTTTTCTTCGTGGGGGCTCGATTAGCCGCGCACGCACAACATGTGGTTCTTTGGGCTTGATGCGAAGAAGAGTTGAGTTGTGTTGAGTGCCTCGCTTGGTGGGTTTGATTCCCGTCTGGCGGGATATTCTTACGTGTACGGCTTATTGACACAATAACTTGAACCATCATTAATCCAACTATGTGAGTCATCCTCGAGGTTAGTTGTAGTTGGTTACGATACGCTATCTTATCTCCTTTCTGTTAGCCGGAAGTTGTAGCATGTATCTGTAGTTGGTTAGTGCATCCCGCTGCCGCATCTTTGCATCACCTATTCTTCCATTGAACCCAAAGCATCTGTACTTGGTGTTGCCGGGTACATTATGGTATCTTGTGAGTCTTGCTTGCCAGTACTTGTCTGTACTGACCCCCTTTGGGGCTGTGGTTTCCGCAGACTACGTTTCCGAGGATCCCCATGGTGGCTACTACGTGGAGTATGACTAGGCTGTTGACGAGTAGATAGCGGACCCGGGCAGGATCCGAGACATCGTGGATGGGCTCCGTCTTTTCGTTTCCGGCCTCTTAGGCCTGTTTGGATCTTGTCTGTACTCAGACATTTTGGATGCTTCCGCTGTGTTGTAATGATGATATGTTGGGACATGTGTCCTCTGGATGATTGTATTTGCTATCTCTGCTCTAGTGAGAGCTATTTGCAACTTATTTCCATCTTTTGTGTCTTAGAGATATGTTGTGTTATCACTTGTTTAAAAGCCGTTGACGTACCATGTGTGAATGGTATGAAGTACGTCAATGGTAGTATCCTGATTTCTATGGGATGGTTTGCGTAGACGATGAACAGTAGGGGTTGGTTGTCACACATACGTGTGTTGGCCTACTCGTAAGAGATGCGGGTGCAGGTAAGCCCCGTAATCCAATCATCTACTGTTCAACGGAACTGCGAGTATCCTCTAGAAGTCCGGGTGCGACAGGTATGCTCTCCTAACTCCAAGACCATTACCACTAACCCTCCTTTATTATTGGATTGTGTTGAAAATGTTTGTGAGGAGGATAGTGAGGCAAAAGTGCTAGGCATTTGGCTAGCTAGCCTCAAAGGTGAGACTAAGGAGAAAGTTAATGCCCTCTTGCGGCAACTTGATGAGGCTAACTCTCTTTTAGATGAAAAGGGGATATTATCATGACCTTAGAAAGCCATGGAGGTCACACTTGCAATGACAAAGATCTTGAAATGGATCTTGAGAATGAGCGTTCCATTCGTGCTTCTCTTGAGGAGAAATTATCTAGTCTTGAAGAAAACTTTGCCATGAGTATCTCTAAGTTTAGAAAGGATAATGAAGAATCTCTTTCTCTCATTAAAACACTTGAACATGAAGAGTTGAAGCTAGGAATTGTTCACGAGGAACTAGTTACTAGTCATGAAAAACTAAAGAAGGAGCTCATGTCTCTTCAAGAAATTCATGACAAGCTAACCAAGTCTCGTGACAATCTCCTAGATCAACAATAAAACAAGCAAGCTATGTCATCCTCATCTACTTGCATGAATACATTTCGTATCATATCTTGTAGTGCAAACTAATCTTGTAGGAAGTGAGAAGAATCTCAATGAGGTGGCTCCTCAACAAGTCAAGAATGGAAAGGAGGGACTTGGCTATGTAGCCAAGTCAAAGAAGAAGTACAAGAAGAAGAACAAGAAGAAAGTCACCTCTTCCTCACAAGAAGTAAGATTTGTGAAAGAGGGAGAGGTGACCAAATAGAAGGAGACCAACACGATTGTGGGTGGTGACACCTCTAGGGGGAGCACCACTCATAATGACTTTCCCGGAAAATACAACCCATCTTATGTTCTTATGAAATCTAGAGATGGTAATGTGTATGCTAAATATGTTGGTACTTCTTATGGTGATGATTATCATTGGAGTAGTTGGGTTCCAAAGACCCTTGTTGCTAACAAAAGAGGACCCATTCAACGATGGGTACCTAAATCAAGGCACCAATCTATTGTAGGGAAATGCTTCCGGTTCGAACAAATGGACGGTGCATAGTGGTGCATCCAACATATGACCGGAAGCAATGATTCAATGACTGATCTTCAACCTCCATTAACTCATCTCAATTGCGTTACTATTGGTGATAACTCCGAACTAAAGGTATTGGGACGAGGCAAGGTGGCCATCTCAAATGACTTGTCAATTGAGAATGTTCTCCATGTCGAGTCCCTTGGCTATAATCTCATCTCGGTTCTTCAACTTGCTAAAAGTGGTTTTACCTCGTTCTTTAATAAATAGAATGTGATTGTCACTTGGGAGACGACTCTTAAAGTATCCTTTGTTGGGCATGTCGAGAACGGCATGTATGTAGTGGACTTCTCTAAAGGAGACACGTGTGCCACGACATGCCTAATGGCTAAAGTTGTTGTGGGTTGGCTATGGCATCGCCGGTTAGCCCACACCAATATGAGGACGTTGCATGACCTTCAAAGTGGCAATCATGTTCTAGGACTAACGAATGCTAAGTTTGCCAAAGATCGTGTGTGTAGCTCTTGCGTTCTTGGAAAGCAACATGGAGAAGCTCACCCCACCAAGACCAACATCACCACCTCAAGAATCCTCGAGCTCATTCACTTGGACCTATTTGGTCCCCTATCATATGATAGTCTTGGAGGCAAAGAGTATTGCTTGGTGATTGTGGATGACTATTCGAGATATTTTTGGGTGTACTTCTTCAAGAGGAAGAGTGAGACTCAAAAGCGGGTCATCGACTTCATCACTTTGGTGGAACGCCAACATAATACGAGCATCATGGCTATCCAAAGTGACAATGGCTCTGAGTTCAAGAACTACACCGTGGAGGGATTTCTTAGCGAGGAAGGAATTTCTCATCAATATTCCACTCCCTACACCCCTCAACAAAATGGTGTGGCGGAGATAAAGAATCATACTCTAATGGATGCGGCTCGAACCATGATTGCGGAGTTCTCTTCTCCTTATAACTTTTGGGCCGAGGCCGTCTCCACCCTTGCCATGCTAGCAACCGATTGTATCTCCAAAAAATCTTGAACAAGACCTGTCGGGGGGTTACCCCCGAGTAGGGTAAAGGCAAGTGCTAAGGGCAAGATCAGAAGAGGCGTTTGGCAGAGTAGCTGGCTACCCGGTACTCGCTACCCGGTCGACTGCTATTCGGCCGTACACACTGATGGCCAGGAGGAAGAATCAAGGAAGTTATTATCCTCCGAGTAGAGGAAGTGGTCCGAGTAGAAATGGCGGTCTCCTACTCGGGCCAAAAGTCAAAGGAGCCGTTCTGACACAGGATCCCGCGTATCCTGGGTCCGTACTAGGGCACTGTTCATCTGCAGAGCGCGTGCTTATCCGCGCCAGAGTGTCAGCAGGCCGTCGCAGGTTAGGAGGGTCCTACCCCTTGACAGTGTCAGTGATAACAGATCAGCTTCTTGGTTTTGCACAACGACTTTCTACATGGAGACAAACTTGGAAGCCAAAGCTGTCAGCGGGAAGCTGGAAGTGTACAGTGTGCACACTATGTCAACATCTTGGTTGTATTCGGCTGGGCACCGGTATATAAGGTGCCCTGCCTCCTCCTGCGCGAGGGACGACGACACGACTAAGGGCTACAGTTGCATAGAGAGAAGTGTGGCTAGTCGGTTGTAAGCAGAACTTGTAGTGTGGCTACTCGGTGAGACAGAAATACAAAGAAATAAAGGCAGGAGTAGGGGTTTTACCTCCGCACGAGGGCCCTGAACCTGGGTAGATCTTGTTGTTCGCAGTGCTAGTTTCGATCCTCACGCGGCTATTCGCTGCGTGATCCCTCCCCGAACGCCTCCAGCGTCCATCGTCCCCACAACTTTAGCCATCCTATGGAATCTGCCGTGACACCACCACGACAGTTGGCGCCCACCGTGGGGCTACCAGCGGCGCTGGTTGGAGTTTCCGTTCGGACAGGATCTATTTCTGCTACTGGGGAGCGCGTGGTTTGTGGCCATGTCCACAGATTCGGCTCCTTCGACTTCGTCACCGACAACGCCGGCGATTTCGGCGGCAGGGCCATGCCGGAGGGCGGCGCGGTGCTCTCTTTTGGCTCGCACCTTGTCTACATCGCCACCATCATCGACCGCGAGTACCCTGAGCAGGTGCATATCGCGGAGGATCCCCCTGCTGTCATCGCTGCCCGTGGAAGGCCGATCGGCTGCTCTGCGGACAGCATGGAGGTGATGATGGTCGGCCCAGCCGCAGATGCCGGGAAGGGCGCGGCTGCTGCAGCGGGTGTTGTTGAGGATCTCGCTGGCTCGAGTGCTGGCGGGAAGACTCACAAGCCTTACGAGAACGATTGCAACCTTCCGCCTTCCACCACTCCGACAATACCGGCATCCGCGACGCGGCTGGGTATGTCGCCTCCCACTGAGCTCGAGCTCCTGACCATGAGGTCGCAGCTCGACCGTCAGCGCCAGGAGCTGCTCGCCGAGCAGGCAGAGTTGGAGAAGATTAGGCTAGAGCTTAGCCTAGACCAGAATGAGTACAACAAGGCCCACGGCTTCACCCCCGTTGTTAGGAAGGCTAGCAAAGTAGGTGCTACGCGTCGCAACTTAGGCGCCGAGATGGCGACAGTTGTAGAGGCACCCAGCCAGTCCGCCACCGCAAACACCTCCACCAGGCCCAGATACAGCACCCCCGCCAAAACCCTTAGAGCTGCTGAGGCTGTAGCTGCCGAGTTGCCGCATCTTGCTGGCGACGCGCGCGTAGACAGCAGGAGAGGCTCAATGAGCTGGTCCTAGAGTCTGCAAGGCAGAACGAGGAGTTCCGGAAAGCCAATCCGGGTGCCGGAGCGTCTCAGGTGGTGCATTCGCATGCGGCCAGATCTAACGATCAGGCCTCATCACCGCATCCCAGCCGTGAGAAGAGCCGGAGTGGGCACTCTGGCAAGGACAGGCAGATGTAGGTGTACGACCCGGATGTCACCGCAAAACAGCTCGCTGAGCCACGGCAGCCCGGTCAAAAACACAACGCTGCAGGAGCAGGCTATTAAGCCCATAAAGCTCATAGCCAAGCGCGAGATGGAGGTCGCCCCGGCCCTTCTCGGCATCAGGGCGCTCAGCCTACTCGGCAGAGGCAGCAGCCACGTGCGGTTGCGCCAGCCGCCAACCTGGTGGAGCAGCCTGCGGTCGTGGAGGTGGACAGGTATGATGATGGCTACTTGGCCATGGGTTTGGCTGGCTATGATATCCTGGATCGCGTGGGTGAGCGCGTGCTGGCACCTGGTGATGCTAGGCATCAGCTGGACCGGATTAACCTATCCGCGCAACTCGAGAGCAAGGGGCCGCCTGGCTCAGAGTACTTTGGCCCATGCATCATGACGGAGCCATCTGTAAAGCAGTTCCAGCTTGCTAGGGGGACCAAGTGCAATGACGGTAGCACCAAGCCGGAAGACTGGCTCAATGACTATGTCACAGCCGTGCATATCGCATGCGGCAACCGGAGATGGGCCGTGCGGTACATCCCGCAGATGCTCGAAGGACCAGCAAGAACTTGGCTCAACAACCTGCCCAAGCACAGCATCAACTGCTGGCTTGACTTCACGGAGGCCTTTGTCAGCAACTTCACCAGCACCTACAGAAGGCCGAATAGGCCACAGCAGCTATCCGCCTGCAGGCAGCGGGAAGAGGAGACGGACCGAGAGTATCTTACTCGGTGGAGCACGCTGAGGAACACCTGTGAAGGTGTGAACGAGGCACAGGCCATCACTTGGTTTGCGCAAGGTTGCAGGCATGGCAGCATGCTGTGGCAAAGGCTGCAGAGAGAGATGCCGAGTACTCTCGGTGAGACTATCCGGATTGCGGATCAGTACGCACTCGGCGACCTGACTCAGTCTCTTCTTGATGCTGCTGAGCCGAGAAGGAACTACAACATCAACACCAGCAAGCGCAACGAGTTCCGCAACAAGCACAGAGGTGACCGGATTGATACCCGGTACGACCCAGAGGAGGTGAATGTTGTGGCTACCGGGGCTGGGAGTAGCCAGAGGCCAAAAACTGCTGGAGCCCAGTACGGGCAGAACCAGAATCAGGGCCAAGGCAACAAGAAGCCATACAGCGCTTCCCAGCAAGGTAGCGGCAACTCGGGTCCGGCACCAAACTTTGTGTTCAAGGACATGAAGGATGGCCCATGCAGCTTCCATACTCGGCATCCCGCCAGGCCCGCCAACCACACTACTCGGCAGTGTAGTTGGTGGGAAGAGATCAAGAATGAGGGCCTGCCCCCTCCTTGTCGCACCCGGACTTCTAGGGGATACTCACAGTCCGTTGAACAGTAGATAAATGGCTTACGGGGCATACCGGCACCCGCATCTCAATATGAGTAGGCCAACACGTAAACGTGTGACAACCATTCTCTACTATTTATCGTCTGCGCAAACCATCCCATAGAAATCCAGATACTTCCATTGACGTACTTCATAACATACACACATGGTGCGTCAACGACATTTGAACAAGTGATATCAAAATAGATCTCTAAGACACAAAAGATTGAAATAGGTTGCAAATAGCTCTCACTAGAGCAGAGATAGCAAATACAATCATCCAGAAGACACATGTCCCAACAATATCATCATTACAACACAGCGGAAGCATCCAAAATGTCTGAGTACAGACAAAATCCAAATAGGCCTAACAGGCCGGAAACGAAAAGACGGAGCCCATCCATGAAGTCTCGGATCCTGCCCGGGTCCGCTATCTACTCGTCAGCAGCCTCGTCATACTCCACGTAGTAGCCACCATGGGGATCCTCGGAAACGTAGTCTGCGGAAACCACAGCCCCAAAGGGGTCAGTACATAAACGTACTGGCAAGCAAGACTCACAATTCACCAACGTGTGCCCGACAACATCAAGCACAGATGCTTTGGGTTCAACGGAAGAAAGGGTGATACAAAAGATGCGGCAGCGGGCTGCACTAACCAACTACAGATACCTGATACAACTTCCGGTTAACAGAAAGGGGATAAGATAGCGTATCGTAACCAACCTACCAACTATCTCAAACAAACCCATCCTGGATCTCGCCCCTTATCCAAAGAAGCAATCCGAGGATAACTCACACAGTTGGATTAAAGATGGTTCAAGTTATTGTGTCAATAAGACTATTACTAGTCAAGTTATCATTAGTTAGGTGTAAGTTGTTCTGAGTACTTGTTAGCCAGTACTTTCACCAAGTCATCCATAACCGCGGAAAACACGGCTTCTCGAGAAGATTTAACCCTGCAGGGGTGGACCAATTAGGCCGTACACGTAAGAATAACCCGCCAGATGGAATGGCCCTTCCACCAAGCGGGGCACTCAACACAACTCAACTCTTCTTCGCATCAAGCCCAAAGAACCACATGCTGTGCGTGCGCGGCTAATCGAGCCCCCACGAAGAAAAGGGGGACCCTCATAGCACTCTAAGACCACGCCGCCCTAAATGCCGACTACAAAAGTTCCACCCTGGCGCCAAGGGTTCGCACCTGCACATGCATGCATCAAATGGAAAGCCCGAACTAAGTGTGGCGATTTGGACGAGATGCGAATCGAATCAAATTGAGGGGGGCGCCCATACACGCTTCCCACATGCGGTTAGTGCGCTCATCATGGATCAGTAGACAAGACCCTTTTCCTAATTAGGGTCGACACTAGCAGGCCTCAAAACCACGCCGGGCCTCCTGCCGGTGCCTTATCATCAAATTATTATTAACCATAACATTACCAGGTTGATTGTTTAAACATGGAGCCCCAGAACATAAGTAACATGGTAATAGAAAGTAACTGACAACAGACTCGAGCAAAACAACCCTAAGCATGCTAGTAAGACACGGGCAACAAGCAAAGGGGTTATAGGTGTGGAGGTGGGGCTATATCAGGGTTAAAGGATCACATGTGATAGGTTCGTAACACAAGCAACGATTCATAGGGCTAGCAGAATAGACAACGGAAAGTATCGGTATCCAATGTTGAAAGGAACACAATGGTTCATGTGAGTGAATACTTGCCTGCAAACTCAGCAGCCTGGTACTGAGCTAACTCCTCAGAAGGGGTGTCGTAAGTCTCGTCTGTCTCAACGTCGTCGTCTATTCGAGAAGAAGCAAACAAACAATGCAGAGAGACAAACAATCAATAACATGGCATAATGCACAAACATGGGATGATGCATGGCATTTTAATTGATGCATCAAAATAAACTAGTTGACAAGATCACATGTTTAAATGGACCCATATGCAATTGGATTGCATATGGAAAGCCCATGAATTATGGTTGGATTAAATGATCTACAACTAAACAACATGTGAAAGTGGATTAGCGTGATGCATGGATGAGGAAAACAGAAATAAAACAACCTTAGAAACAATTTAAAATAAGGTTTACCAAGTTTAGGATTTTAGTTATTAAGTTTTGGAATTTTGGTTCCTTAAAGGTGTTACACAAGCATTTGTTGTTTTCACCAATTTAAATTGTTCACCAATTTATATTTGAAAACTACACCAAATTTTAGGTGGAATACATGTTTCACTTATTGAAAAAGGATTTAGAATGAATTAATTATGAATTAAACAAGTTTAAACAAGATTTAAATGAATTTAATTCAATTATGAATTTATTTGAATTTTTATTTGTTCAAAACATTAAATGAAGTTCATATTTGAAAAGTTTATACTTTTATGGTTGGAAAAAATATTTTATATGTTCAAAAGGAATTTAATTTGACCAAGTTATGAATTTAGCAATTTTAAATGATTTAAACAAGGGTTAAATTATTTAACCAATTTTAATTATTCAAAACATGAAATAAAGTTTATATTTGGAAATAGGGTTTAATTTAGCATGGAAAACTTGTTTTATTTGTTGAAAATGGATATAGAATGAGCAAGTTATTAATTTGGCAATTTTAAATGCATTAATTAAGAAACAGTTGTTTTCAGCAATTTAATTTATTTAAAACAGAACCCAAAGTTGATATTTGCAAAGTACATGAAAATTGGAATGGAAAACATATTTAGTTTGTTGAATTTGGAGTTTTTATGCCCAAGTTATGAATTTTGCAAAATTAAGTGAATTAAACAAGGATTCAAATATTTCACCAAATTAAATTATTCAAAACAGTAAACAAAATTTATATTTGGGTAGAGAATTCAATTTGGTACAGAATACATATTTAAAATGTTGAATTTGGAGTTGGGATGAATTAGCTATGCATTTTTAAAGTGTAGGTATTAATCTGCCATTTGTTTAGTAGCTAGGGACTTAGAAAAAAATATTTGCAGGGACCTAGAATAATACTACCAGGGACTGGTGTGCAATTTGGACTTTGTGCTGGACTTAGAAAATAAAGTGGCAAAAGGTTGGGTTTACCACGCGGGGTGGGATTCGATCCCACGACCTCCTGTTGCGGGCGTGGTGGCTGTAACCACTGCGGTTTGATTCGTTTTGTGATGGAACAGAGGAAGGCGACCTTTTGTGGTACGTTTCCGTCAGTTAAAACCTGACGAAACTGAATACGTTCTGTGACAGAACGCATCCACGACGGAAGCGACGACGAGGCTCGCCGGGGCTGCTGCTGCGACCGCTGGAGGGGCGCCGTGTGCGTGTGGTGCAGGGGACAGAGGGAGGGGAGCGTGTGCTCACCGCGGGCGGCGTTGTTGCGAGGAGGAGCGGGCGACGGCGACGCAGATGACCTGACGGGCAGGCGAAGCTGTCCGCAGCAGCGACAAAACCTTGACGGCGGCGGCGATGTGGGCCTTCCCTGTCCGCGCGGTGAGGCCGTGGAGGTAGAGGGAGCAGAGGGGGTCCGATTCCCGCCGTGGAGAGCTCCCGACACCGACCCCTGCGACCACTACACCCTCTTCAACACGCGGCCATGGTGGTTTTCGGTGGGGTTCAGGTTCAGTGATACAGAGAGAGGTGCAGAGAGGAAAATGGAGGCGGGGGAGAGGGAGAGAGGAGGGAGAAGGGTTAGGGCAGAGGGAAGAGGGCACGGGCTCGAGCTAGGGTTTTAAGCGGGAGGGGGAGGAGCTCCCGGCCGTTCGCTGTTGCTGCTGGTCGACGTGGACAGCAGCAGATTGCTGCCGTACGAGGGAGGAAGAAGGATTGGGGGGGTAGCAGGCCAGGGGAATTGGTGGGCTGGCCCAAATGGGCTGGCCTGCCCTTTCCGCCTCTCTTTTCTTTATTTTTTTGTTTCTTCTGTTTATTTTTTTTGCTGAAAAGGAAATAGGGAGAAAAGGAAAGGTTTTTGTTGATTAGAAACTTTAGGAAAAATTGTATGAGTTACTTATTATAAAAACACAAATTTGCAACCTTTTGTTTCCCAATAATTTTAATTTATGTTGCTGTTTGGAAATTAATTGAATTTAAGTGAATTTGATATTAATTCAATTACTGAACTTAAGCTATTTAATAGTTTGAATGGTATAGTTTAATTATGGTAACAGCAACATTGCAAACTTTTGTTTTCAAAAAATTGAATTATGGTGCTATTTGTAATTTCAATTGAAATTGAGTGAAATTTGATATTAAGTGAATTATTAAAAGGAACCATTCAAATAGTTTGAACCCTCAAGTTTATTTGAAACAGATGATGGAAGTGTTTTGTAATTTTCATAAAGTTCAAAATGGTTGCTGTTTTGGAAATTTAATTGAATTTGAAAATGTTTTGGTATTAAATGAATTATTGATTAGAAACAAAACAACAGTTTTGAAATTACAACTTTAATGGAAACAAACAATTGTTTTGATTTGAATATTCATTGGGAAATTGTAACATCACAAGTGTAAAACAAAAGGTTTGAAATTTGATTTGAAATTCAAATAGAAAACAAATGAAAACAGAGGAAAACAATTGGAAAACAAAGCAAAACAAATGCAATGAACATGATGTCATGATGCAAAACATAAAATAACAGAGAGCAAACATTCTAATGGATGTTTTTCATACTTGGGATGTTACAAAACGCCCCCCTTGAAGGAATCGCGCCCCGAGATTCCTACTGAGAAGAGAAAAGGTCCGGATACTTCTTGCGAAGATCCTCTTGAGTTGTGACACGTGAAACACATCGTGCTCCTTGGATAGTTTTTCTGGAAGTTCAAGACGATAGGCATCCCTGGCAACTCTTCTGGAAAGACGTCAGGGAATTCGCAAACCACCGGAACATTTTCGAGTAAAGGTAGAGGTTTTGTATCGAGGGTGTATAGTTGAATAGAACTTGATTCATAGACTATCTGGCCAGAAGGTTGGAACGGAGTTATTGATTAGACGCCAGTAGAAGAACTGAAGTGGGAAGCAACAACAAGGTTTCAACGGACGAAAAAGGATGTTGAGAAGAACAGGATATCGAAGCAACATCGGGAAAGACGAGACCAAAACACTCCTGAGGTACTACGGAAAAACCCATCCGGGTTTCTAAAGGATCAATATCTACTGCTTAAGGAATAGAGGATCTGCTTCCGGGGCTTACACGCATCCGTTCTCAATCGTGAGTAGGCAACATGATAAATCATGTCACAACCACCTCCATTCCTATGGTCTAGTAGATATAACTATCCTAGAGAAACCAGGATACGTGAAATCCTAACTTGAAAGTTTAGATGAGAAGAGAAAACAACGTTGCACTTCCTTACCAGAAAAGGGAGGGTGGGTGGGGAAAGAAGAAAAAGAACAGAATTCCTACTCTCACGTTTCATTTTTCCTATATAGCTACAAAATAGTTTCTAGACTCAACTGCGACCAGTAAAAGGGATCCTACAGGCAGACAGGCTCTGATACCATTTGTCACACCCAGACTTCTAGGGGATACTCACAGTCCGTTGAACAGTAGATAAATGGCTTACGGGGCATACCGGCACCCGCATCTCAATATGAGTAGGCCAACACGTAAACGTGTGACAACCATTCTATACTATTCATCGTCTGCGCAAACCATCCCATAGAAATCCAGATACTTCCATTGACGTACTTCATAACATACACACATGGTACGTCAACGGCATTTGAAAAAGTGATATCACAACAGATCTCTAAGACACAAAAGATTGAAATAGGTTGCAAATAGCTCTCACTAGAGCAGAGATAGCAAATACAATCATCCAGAGGACATATGTCCCAACAATATCATCATTACAACACAGCGGAAGCATCCAAAATGTCTGAGTACAGACAAAAACCAAATAGGCCTAACAGGCCGGAAACGAAAAGACGGAGCCCATCCACGAAGTCTCGGATCCTGCCCGGGTCCGCTATCTAATCGTCAGCAGCCTCGTCATAATCCACGTAGTAGCCACCATGGGAATCCTCGGAAACGTAGTCTGCGGAAACCACAGCCCCAAAGGGGTCAGTACATAAACGTACTGGCAAGCAAGACTCACAATTCACCAACGTGTGCCCGACAACATCAAGCACAGATGCTTTGGGTTCAACGGAAGAAAGGGTGATACAAAAGATGCGGCAGCGGGCTGCACTAACCAACTACAGATACCTGATACAACTTCCGGCTAACAGAAAGGGGATAAGATAGCGTATCGTAACCAACCTACCAACTATCTCAAACAAACCCATCCTGGATCTCGCCCCTTATCCAAAGAAGCAATCCGAGGATAACTCACACAGTTGGATTAATGATGGTTCAAGTTATTGTGTCAATAAGACTATTACTAGTCAAGTTATCATTAGTTAGGTGTAAGTTGTTCTGAGTACTTGTTAGCCAGTACTTTCACCAAGTCATCCATAACCGCGGAAAACACGGCTTCTCGAGAAGATTTAACCCTGCAGGGGTGCACCAATTAGGCCGTACACGTAAGAATAACCCGCCAGATGGAATGGCCCTTCCACCAAGCGGGGCACTCAACACAACTCAACTCTTCCTCGCATCAAGCCCAAAGAACCACATGCTGTGCGTGCGCAGCTAAGAAAAGGGGGACCCTCATAGCACTCTAAGACCACGCCGCCCTAAATGCCGACTACAAAAGTTCCACCCTGGCGCCAAGGGTTCGCACCTGCACATGCATGCATCAAATGGAAAGCCCGAACTAAGTGTGGCGATTTGGACGAGATGCGAATCGAATCAAATTGAGGGGGGCGCCCATACACGCTTCCCACATGCGGTTAGTGCGCTCATCATGGATCAGTAGACAAGACCCTTTTCCTAATTAGGGTCGACACTAGCAGGCCTCAAAACCACGCCGGGCCTCCTGCCGGTGCCTTATCATCAAATTATTATTAACCATAACATTACCAGGTTGATTGTTTAAACATGGAGCCCCAGAACATAAGTAACATGGTAATAGAAAGTAACTGACAACAGACTCGAGCAAAACAACCCTAAGCATGCTAGTAAGACACGGGCAACAAGCAAAGGGGTTATAGGTGTGGAGGTGGGGCTATATCAGGGTTAAAGGATCACATGTGACAGGTTCGTAACACAAGCAAAGATTCATAGGGCTAGCAGAATAGACAACGGAAAGTATCAGTATCCAATGTTGAAAGGAACACAATGGTTCATGTGAGTGAATACTTGCCTGCAAACTCAGCAGCCTGGTACTGAGCTAACTCCTCAGAAGGGGTGTCGTAAGTCTCGTCTGTCTCAACGTCGTCGTCTATTCGAGAAGAAGCAAACAAACAACGTAGAGAGACAAACAATCAATAACATGGCATAATGCACAAACATGGGATGATGCATGGCATTTTAATTGATGCATCAAAATAAACTAGTTGACAAGATCACATGTTTAAATGGACCCATATGCAATTGGATTGCATATGGAAAGCCCATGAATTATGGTTGGATTAAATGATCTACAACTAAACAACATGTGAAATTGGATTAGCGTGATGCATGGATGAGGAAAACAGAAAGAAAACAACCTTAGAAACAATTTGAAATAAGGTTTACCAAGTTTAGGATTTTAGTTATTAAGTTTTGGAATTTTGGTTCCTTAAAGGTGTTACACAAGCATTTGTTGTTTTCACCAATTTAAATTGTTCAAAATAGATAACAAAGTTCATATTTGAAAACTACACCAAATTTTAGGTGGAATACATGTTTCACTTATTGAAAAAGGATTTAGAATTAATTAATTATGAATTAAACAAGTTTAAACAAGATTTAAATGAATTTAATTCAATTATGAATTTATTTGAATTTTTATTTGTTCAAAACATTAAATGAAGTTCATATTTGAAAAGTTTATACTTTTATGGTTGGAAAACATATTTTATATGTTCAAAAAGAATTTAATTTGACCAAGTTATGAATTTAGCAATTTTAAATGATTTAAACAAGGGTTAAATTATTTAACCAATTTTAATTATTCAAAACATGAAATAAAGTTTATATTTGGAAAGAGGGTTTAATTTAGCATGGCAAACATGTTTTATTTGTTGAAAATGGATTTAGAATGAGCAAGTTATTAATTTGGCAATTTTAAATGCATTAATTAAGAAACAGTTGTTTTCAGCAATTTAATTTATTTAAAACAGAACAAAAAAGTTTATATTTACAAAGTATATGAAAAATGGAATGGAAAACATATTTAGTTTGTTGAATTTGGAATTTTTATGCCCAAGTTATGAATTTTGCAAAATTAAGTGAATTAAACAAGGATTCAAATATTTCACCAAATTAAAATATTCAAAACAGTAAACAAAATTTATATTTGGGTAGAGAATTCAATTTGGTACAGAATACATATTTAAAATGTTGAATTTGGAGTTGGGATGAATTAGTTATGCATTTTTAAAGTGTAGGTATTAATATGCCATTTGTTTAGTAGCTAGGGACTTAGAAAAAAATATTTGCAGGGACCTAGAATAATACTACCAGGGACTGGTGTGCAATTTGGACTTTGTGCTGGACTTAGAAAATAAAGTGGCAAAAGGTTGGGTTTACCGCGCGGGGTGGGATTCGATCCCACGACCTCCTGTTGCGGGCGTGGTAGCTGTAACCACTGCGGTTTGATTCGTTTTGTGATGGAACAGAGGAAGGCGACCTTTTGTGGTACGTTTCCGTCAGTTAAAACCTGACGAAACTGAATACGTTCTGTGACAGAACGCATCCACGACGGAAGCGATGGCGAGGCTCGTCGGGGCTGCTGCTGCGAGCGCGGGAGGGGCGCTGTGTGCGTGTGGTGCAGGGGACAGAGGGAGGGGAGCGTGTGCTCACCGCGGGCGGCGTCGTTGCGAGGAGGAGCGGGCGACGGCGACGCAGATGACCCGACGGGAAGACGAAGCTGTCCGCAGCGGCGACAAAACCTTGACGGCGGCGGCGATGTGGGCCTTCCCTGTCCGCGCGGTGAGGCCGTGGAGGTAGAGGGAGAAGAGGGGGTCCGATTCCCGCCGTGGAGAGCTCCCGACATCGACCCCTGCGACCACTACACCCTCTTCAACACGCGGCCATGGTGGTTTTCGGTGGGGTTCAGGTTCAGTGATACAGAGAGAGGTGCAGAGAGGAAAATGGAGGCGGGGGAGAGGGAGAGAGGAGGGAGAAGGGTTAGGGCAGAGGGAAGAGGGCACGGGCTCGAGCTAGGGTTTTAAGGGGGAGGGGGAGGAGCTCCCGGCCGTTCGCTGCTGCTGCTGGTCGACGTGGACAGCAGCAGATTGCTGCCGTACGAGGGAGGAAGAAGGAGTGGGGGGGTAGCAGGCCAGGGGAATTGGTGGGCTGGCCCAAATGGGCTGGCCTGCCCTTTCCCCCTCTCTTTTCTTTATTTTTTTGTTTCTTCTGTTTATTTTTTTTTTGCTGAAAAGGAAATAGGGAGAAAAGGAAAGGTTTTTGTTGATTAGAAACTTTAGGAAAAATTGTATGAGTTACTTATTATAAAAACATCAATTTGCAACCTTTTGTTTCCCAATAATTTTAATTTATGTTGCTGTTTGGAAATTAATTGAATTTAAGTGAATTTGATATTAATTCAATTATAGAACTTAAGCCATTTAATAGTTTGAATGGTATAGTTTAATTATGGTAGCAGCAACATTGCAAACTTTTGTTTTCAAAAAATTGAATTATGGTGCTGTTTGTAATTTCAATTGAAATTGAGTGAAATTTGATATTAAGTGAATTATTAAAAGGAACCATTCAAATAGTTTGAACCCTCAAGTTTATTTGAAACAGATGATGGAAGTGTTTTGTAATTTTCATAAAGTTCAAAATGGTTGCTGTTTTGGAAATTTAATTGAATTTGAAAATGTTTTGGTATTAAATGAATTATTGATTAGAAACAAAACAACAGTTTTGAAATTACAACTTTAATGGAAACAAACAATTGTTTTGATTTGAATATTCATTTGGAAATTGTAACATCACAAGTATGAAACAAAAGGTTTGAAATTCAAATAGAAAACAAAGGAAAACAAATGAAAACAGAGGAAAACAATTGGAAAACAAAGCAAAACAAATGCAATGAACATGATGTCATGATGCAAAACATAAAATAACAGAGAGCAAACATTCTAATGGATGTTTTTCATACTTGGGATGTTACACTCCTCCTCTGCCAGCTGCGAACGCCGCTGTGCAACCTGCTCGTGCACCCGCTGTTCGGCCTCCAGGTTTCCCGAGAAGAGAGAATGTGAACCAGGTGGCTTTGGGAGCCAACCTCCACTTCAACAACGATGGCTACCGCAACAACAACAACAACTACTACTACACCCGCAACAACAACAGAGGCAACAACAACAACAACGACAACAAAAATCAAGGTAACAACAACAACGGCAACAATGATGGCGGAGATCGCAACCGGTACCAAGAGCATCACGAGAGCTATATGATCTTCACCTCTGAGCCCGTGGACAAGCAGTCTCAGCACAGGCGCGCCATGGAGGTCAATGCTGTGATCCCTGCTGTTCCTCACTACATGCACTGGTGCAACCAGGAGATCACATGGTTCAGAGCGGATCATCCTAAGGTGATGCCCAATCCGGGTAGCTATGCCCTGGTGCTGGATCCAACTTTCTTGGGTCCACAAAAGAATGTGAAGTTCAGCAAGGTTCTGATTGATACCGGTAGCAGCATCAACATTGTGTACAGAGACACACTGGAGAAGCTCGGTTTGGCCGAGAACATGTTGCTACCCAGCAAGACCACGTTCCATGGCATCGTGCCGGGGGTCTCTTGCAACCCGATTGGCAGAGTATGGATAGATGTGCTATTCGGCACCAGGGAGAACTGCCGCACAGAGAGCCTGCAGTTCGAGGTGGTTGATCATCAGAGCCCTTATCACGCCCTACTCGGCAAGCCGGCTCTGAGCAAGTTCATGGCCTCTACTCACACTGCGTATCTGAAGATGAAGATCCCTGGTCCCAATGGTGTGATCACTATCTCTGGTGATTACAAGAAGTCCATGGAGTGTGCCTCTGCTGGTTCTTAGTTGGCGGAATCTATGGTGATTGCTGCCGAGAAGAATAAGATACATGAAGTGGTGGCTATGGCGCAAGCAGCACGAGGTGGTGCGCCTGGGATGCCGAGTTCCCAGCACGGGACGGCATTCCAAGCATCCCAGGAGACGAAAAAGGTCCAGGTTGATCATGAGACCGTGTTGCCATCATTGGCTCAGGGTTGGCGGAGAAATAGGAAAGCGCGCTCATCCACTTCCTCCGTGAGAATCGGGACGTGTTCGCCTGGTCCAATGAGGATTTACCAGGTGTCCCGAGGGAGTTGGTTGAGCAATCGCTACATGTGCGTCCTGACGCCAAACCAGTGAAGCAGGCTATGCATCGTTTCGGAGATGAGAGAAGGAAGGCCATTGGTGATCAGATCACCAAGCTGCTGATAAGCAATTTCATCATGGAGGTGCTGCATCCGGATTGGCTAGCCAACCCGGTCATGGTCGAGAAGAAGAAGGAGGATCCCAAGGCTGCTACCGCGTGGCGCATGTGCGTCGACTACACCGACCTGAACAAGGCATGCCCCAAGGATCCATTTCCGCTACCCCGCATCGATCAGGTGATCGATTCCACTGCTGGTTGTGAGCCGTTGTCTTTCATAGATGCCTACTCTTGTTTCCATCAGATAGCTCTCAACCCTGCTGATCAAATAAAGACTGCTTTCATTACCCCGTACGGGGCTTATTGCTATCGTGTCATGTGTTTCGGGTTGCGAAATGCGGGTGCTACCTATCAGAGATGCATGCAGAAATGCCTGCATGATCAACTCGGCAAAAATGTGCAGGTGTACGTAGATGACATTGTCATCAAAAAGAATAAAACACATACTCTACTTAGCGACCTTGAGGAAACTTTCGCTAACTTGCGCAAGTATAAGATGAAGCTGAACCCGAGTAAATGCACCTTTGGCGTCCCGGCTGGCAAACTACTCGGCTTCTTGGTGTCCAGTCGGGGCATTGAGGCCAATCCTTCAAATATAAAAGCTATTGAGAGCATGTCTTTGCCGAGATCCCTGAAGGATGTGCAGAAATTCACTGGTTGCTTGGCGTCTTTGAGTCGTTTCTTGGGCAGAATGGGCGAGAAGGCTTTGCCTTTGTACCAGTTGATGAAGAAAAGCGACAAGTTCGTCTGGACACCGCAAGCGGATGTGGAATTCAATGAGCTGAAAGCAATGTTGAGTAGCGCTCCCATCTTGGCTAGTCCGCTACCCAAGGAGCCAATGCTGCTGTACATTGCTGCTACCAACCGGGTAGTCAGTGTGGTCATTGTGGTAGAACGAGAAGAGGAAGGCAAAAGTGTGCAGCGACCCGTGTATTATCTCAGTGAAGTGTTGTCCAGCTCCAAGCAGAACTACCCGCACTACCAGAAGATGACTTACGGCGTGTACCTAGGCGCCAAGAAGCTGAAGCACTACTTTCAGGAGCATCCTATCACTGTGGTGAGCTCTGCTCCCATCTCGGATATCACGGGTAACAAGGAAGCAAGTGGCAGGGTAGCCAAGTGGGCAATCGAGCTGGCCGCGTACGCTCCCGCATATGCGAGAAGAGAAGCCATCAAGTCTCAAGTTCTGGCAGAATTTCTTGTGGATTGGGCCGAGGTGCAGTATGAGCCTCCTACCCCGGTTTCCAATTATTGGAAGATGCATTTCGATGGCTCCAAAGTGAAGGAAGGCCTTGGCGCTGGCGTAGTGCTTACGTCACCCAAGCGAGATCAACTCAAGTACGTGTTGCAGATCCATTTCAAGGCATCCAACAACGTAGCAGAGTACGAAGTTGTGGTACATGGCTTAAAGGTAGCAAAGGAAGTCGGCGTGCAGCGTATCGTATGCTATGGCGACTCAGATCTGGTGGTGCAACAAGTTTCTGGCACTTGGGAGGCTCTGGATGCCAACATGGCATCATACCGCTTCCTGGTGCAAGCTATGACTGGATTCTTTGAAGGCTGCGAGTTCCAACACATCCACCTAGCAGAAAATGAAGCAGCTGATGAGCTGTCCAAGTTGGGGTCGTCTCGGCAATATATCCCAGCTGGGATTGCCTTGGAGCATTTGAGAAAGCCATCCATCAAGCCGTCCCCCAACTCGGAGTCTATTTTCGTTCCTTCTCTGCCTAATGAAGAAGCAGTTCCAATGGAGATTGACTGGGAGAATGCAACAGGGAACCCGGGGACTGCAGTCTCCATCCCGGGGACTGGCCCTCCCTACTCGGGGACTGCTGTTCCCTACTCCGGGACTGTTGTTTCCTACTCGGGGACTGCCGCTCCCTACTCGAGGACATCCCCTCTCAGCTCGGGGACTGTTGCATTCCTGGAAGAAGTCCTTGCAAACCGTTCAGGCCCGCAGAGAATCGATCCTAACTCAGAAAGAGATGCAGCAGTAGTTGTTCCGATGGAAATGGACGATACAGTGTTTCCTGCACGGGAGACGCCGAGTTGGGCTATGCCCATATTATCCTTTCTAAAAGACGGCACCCTCCCAGATGATGAGGTCACCGCAAGGCAAGTTCAGAGAAGATCCAAGGGCTACACCATCTTCAGAAAAGGGCTGCATAAGAGAAGTCCCACTGGCGTGCTACAGCGCTGCGTGGAACCGGAAGAAGGAGAAGAGATTCTGGTGGAGATACATCAAGGGGAATGCGGGCATCATGCCTCTTCTCGGGCTCTAGTAAAGAAGGCTTTTCGGCATGGTTTGTTCTGGCTCACTTCTTTGAAGCAAGCGGAGGATATTGTGAGGAAGTGCAACGTCTGCCAGAGATTCACAAGTAAGATCCACATGCCTGCTTCCGAGTTAAAAACAATTCCCATCACTTGGCCATTTGCTATTTGGTGCCTGGATATGGTTGGTCCCTTCAAACCAGCTAGAGGCAACATGACACACATCTTGGTCATGGTTGATAAGTTCACCAAGTGGATTGGAGTGAAGCCTATTCGGAAGTGTGACGGAGCTACGGCTGTGAGTTTCCTGAAGGATGTGATCCTGAGATACGGCTACCCGCACAACATCATCACGGATAACGGTACAAATTTTGCTGAGGGAGCCATGGTGAGATTCTGCAGAGATAAGCATATCCGACTAGATGCCGCGTCTGTCGTGCACCCCGCATCCAATGGGCAGGTGGAAAGAGCAAATGGCATGGTGCTTGCAGGCATAAAGCCAAGGCTGATTGAGCCGCTGCTGAAAACACCAGGGTGTTGGCTAGACGAGTTGCCAGCGGTGTTGTGGAGTCTAAGGACTACCCCTAACCGGTCAACCGGCTACACACCATTGTTCTTGGTTTACGGGGCTGAGGCCGTGTTGCCAATCGACCTAGAGCATGACTCCCCCCGAGTAACCCTCTACACTGAGGCGGAGGCGAGAGAAGCTCGAGAAGATGACGTTGACCCGCTAGAAGAAGCAAGAGATCTTACTCTGTCACTTTCAGCTGTCTATCAGCAAAACTTGAGGCGTTATCACAGCCGAAAAGTGAACCCAAGGGTTTTCCGAGAAGGAGACATGGTCCTTAGGCTCGTGCAGCGCACAGCCGGGATGCACAAGCTATCCCCTCCGTGGGAAGGGCCATTCATTGTGAGCAAGGCTCTACACAATGATGCGTACTACCTTGTAGATGCGCAACCATCGTAGAAGAACAGGCCGGACAAAGCTGGGGAGGAATCCAAGCGCCCTTGGAATTTAGCTCTACTCTGTCGCTTTCATTCATGAGCAAAAATGTGTATGTGTTTTCTTATCCGAGTTAAACTCCTACTCTGCAATCTGAAATTGAACTCAGGGACTGCCCTCGTCCAAAATTGTTCTAAGTGTTTCTATCCTGCTGTATCTTTGTCTACTCGGTTGCTATGCTTAGAATTCCAGAAGCATACTAAGTAATGTGTTTACACTCACCGGACACTCTGCGACTTAGCTGCTGTCCGCAACCCGGCTTCATGGCAAGCCAGAGAACAAGCCAAAGAGTCAATGAACACATGAAAAATTGCGAAAGGAAGGATGCGTATGGCAACCGAATAGAGTGTTTTTTACTGTTTTTGGTTAACTTGTTTTCCGGCTATGTGGTGGGTAGCGTTACTATGACTGTTTCTAAGTGGCTAAGTATTTGAAACTCCAACTTTGAACTCTTGTGACTCGAATACCAAAAAAGCAACAAGTTGCAGGTAAGAGCTGAGATAAAAAGGAGGAGTGAATGAGAAATGCAACTCGGGGACTCGCATGATAACGCAACCCGACATCGAGCCAGAGCTGCTCAGATTACTAAGTATAAAACATCAAATGAGAATAAAAGCTGAGTAGCAACAGAAAGGATAATTGTTTTGATACGTTTGCACCCGGCATCCCGGGGATCTGATAAGAGTTTTCGAGCATAAGTGTTGCAGGAGATAATCAAGTGGAGGTACCAGTGTTTTCTATGTTGGCCTTGGCAGCATCGGCTTCAGTGTTGGCCTTGTCAGCGTCGGCTTCAGTATTGGCGGCGTCTGCTTCGGGGTTGGCCGCAACTTGATCTGAGGTGGCGGTGGCCACTGAGATGGGGTCCGTAGCGGATGCAGAGGCATTGGACTGAGAGCGGGGTTGCGCCGTGTCGACGAGTGCCACGCTGAGGACGAACCCAGCTCGGGAGCCGCACCCTGGGTCGCCAAATCGGCAACGATGATGGCATCCTGGCTCTCGACTTCCTCGTCGCTACCCGCGGCAGCCTTTCCCTTCCCCTTCTCGGCACCTGTGTTCTCGAAGCAAGCCAAGTCATCCGACTCGGTTTCCTCGTCCTCATCCTCATCCTCGCCCTCCGCTTCAGTGTCAGGCTCGGTGAGGCCTTCGATGAAGCGCGCGGTATCCGCGTAGGAGGCAATTTCGTACGCGACTGCCTGGCGGCGAGTCACGCACTCGGGGTCATTCTCCCACTTCGATTCTTGGCGCATCTCACGGATGAGGTCGAGGTCGAGATTCTCGCACCAGCTGCAGATAAAAAGGAGGAGCATATCGGCACCTGCCCGAGCTCCGGATGCTCGCCATTGCTTCAACTCGGTTTTGACACCGTGCAGCTTCTCAGCGAGCGCGCGGATAGTTCTTGGAAAAGGATCTTGAGGCCAGAACAGCGAATGAAGCTTGAAGGCCATGGATGCCAAATCAGTGCCCAAGCCCCTCAGACGCTGAACTTGTCCCTGCAGATTTGTGAAGCTATCTTCGATCGAAGCCTTGGTGTCCATCGGCAGTCCCTTCTCGGATCGAAGTTCTTGTGCCTTAGACAGGGCAGGCTTGGAAGCCGAGCAGAGGTCGGGGAAGATTTCTTAAAATGCTATCAGAAAAGATTAGAAAAAGAGGCAGAGGCAGAGAAGAGATACAAACCAAGTCACAAAGAGGAAGGAAGAAACTGGAAGGCGCAGAGAAGCGAGAATTTACTGTTCAGGTTGCAGAGTAGCGATTGCAGCTTCCTCTTCCATGACTCCTCATCCGCGACGTGCTTCTCTTCAACCTTGCGGAACTCGGCCACCTGGCTCATGAGGTCCACATTGCTTTTCTTCAGCACTTCATTCTCCAACTCGAGGGCCCGCTGCTTGGCCTTGAAGGCTGCCTCCATCTTATCCTTCTCGGCAGCAAGGTCTAGGGCGTCCTGGAGGGCAGACCTCAATTGAACTTGCAGAGGTTCCATCTCGGTGAGGTGTCTCTTCTTGAAATCTACCTCAAGGCTCTCAACCTGCTGCTTCACCTCTGCAGGCTTAAGGCAGTCGAGATGCTCTTCACGAAATTTCTTGTAATCTTCTGCGGAGAGAATCACACGGTCAGCAGAGTAGCAAAGAAGAAGAAGGAGAACAAGCCGAGAAGACGGCAACTCACCTTCCAACTTCTTAATGGTGGTCTCAGCGCTTTCAACAAAGACGTGGTAGTGCTTGTGCTCATCTGCTAGCGCCTTGATTTTGCCTGCAGAGTACAAAGAATTAGAGCAGAAAACAAAACAGGCGTAAACACAAAACGCATAAACCGAATAGCCAGAAGCTCACTCTCGAGCTCAGAAAGTTGAAGGGTGCGGTCCACGGCCTCCTTCTCCGTCACAACATCACTCTAGCGCTCCGCTTCCAGGGCCTCAAGGCGCCTCTTGGCGATGGAGTGGTTCCAGAGCAGCCGCCAGAAAAGGGTCGTTCTCTTCAAAAGGCTATTCTGAGAAGAAGAAAGAAAGGGGGTTAGACAGTGTTTTGAAGATTTGGCCCGAGAAGGCGGCAACTCGGTCGAGTACCCGTCTACTCGGCCCGAATCTCGGGGACTGGATGGTGGTTAAGGAGAAAGAGAAGAGTAGAAGAAAAAGGAAAGCGCAACTCAGAACAGGCAAATACAACTTACAGCATAGGTTTGCTCGAGGTCTTCTGCAGCTTTGCGGTGGACGAACAGTTTCGCGGCCAGCGTGCTAGTGGCGGACGAGATAGTCATTGGATTGTAGCCAATGTCCACCTTGTTCCAGTCGGTGCGCCAATGGTCCAGCGAGCCCAAGGTCATGCCATCCCAGGTCGGGCTGCCAAGGAAATCGCTCTCCCACACCGCGTCGATGAAGCCTGCCCGGTCGATTATCTGCTCGAGCCCTGCGGACTGCACCTCAGTCTCTTGGGCCTCACGCGAGAAGATCGAGAGGGCCTTCTTCTTCTTTTCCGGCAACTTGGCAACCACAGCTGTGGCCTGCTTGCCCTTTGTAAGCGTGGCCTTCTTCTCGCCCGCGGTCAGCTTGATGCCATACTGCTGGGCCGTCCGCACCATGTAAGGCAGGTAGCCAGGCGGATCCTGAGCGCTTGATCCTGCGCCTACGCCAGCGGAACTGCCGGAAGCACCTGCGCCAGCAGAACTGCCAGGAGCGCCAATGGTGAGCTGCCCGGCTTTTGCGGCAGGTTTCGCGGGTAGTTTAGGCGGCGGCATCTTGGCAGAATCCAGCGCAGCGTTGCGCGGTGGGTTCTTGCGGACTGCGGCATCAGGCTGAGTAGCCTGCTTCTCGGCAGCATCGGTCTTCTCGGTTTTCTGTTTGGCTGGAGGGCTTGCAAGGATCTTGGTCTTCTTCGCTGGAGGGCTAGAGGCGGTAGGTGGAGCAGCCTGCTGAGTAGGCGCCACAGGGGCCCGGCTACCCAGCGCAGCGTCTTGCTGCGCTTGGCCCTGCGAGTCCTGCTCCACCGCAATCGTCTCTACCCGCGGCTGGGCCGCGGGATCATCTCGGACGGCAGCCTCTGCTTCCGGCTGCTCCTGGTTCTCCTCGTGCTGTTCAAGGGCAGCACGATCTTGGTACTCGGGGTCTTGGTCGGCTTTCTCCCCAGCTGAGGCAGCTGGAGGAGAAGGCGGGGTCTCATCTTGAGCAACATCCTGTGCATCTTGTTCTGCGCGGGCCTGCTGCTCTGTATCCATATCTTGGGCGCCAGCGCCCGTATCCTGGGTATTGGTGCCTTCTTCTTCTTCCTCCTTCGCGGGAGAGGACTCACGAGTCCTATCCCGTGCGGCTAGCTCCTCCTTGTCCTCGTCAAGATCGATGAGCGACTCGAGGTCGACGGGTGTTTTCTTCTTGGACTTGGCGGGGGCAGCAGCAGCATCAGCGTCCAAGGGAGCGCTGAAGAGAAAAAGAAGTTCAGAAAAGGGGAGGAGAAGAAGAACACCAGGAAGCATTGGCGAGATGTAAACCAGAGGGAAACAGTTACCCCTTGCGGGAAGGAGGTAGCCTTCGGCCTGAGACCTGCTTCTTCCTCTTCTCGGCTTTCGGCTTCTTGGCGGGGGGCTCTTGAGCACCGCTACCCGCCCTCTTCCGAGTGGTGGGAGAAGAAAACGCAACCGGATCAGCGTCGAGAACGTCCTCGTCCTCTTCGTCGACATCAACGTCTTCTGCAGAGAAGAGAAGAGAAGGGTTGAGAAACAGAAACGAAAGTTAGAATACGCTACTCACGACTAAAGAGGTGAAATCAATCACCTTCTTCGTCGTCTTCGGACCAGTCCCGAATGGACGTGTCGGCATGGTGCTTACCCTGCTGCTCGGCGTGAGGGATACAGAGGGTATCAGCAGTATCGTACGAGACCTCGTCGTCCTCCTCTCGATCCTCGCTCCAGTTGGCCTCGAAGCACTCCTCGCTCTCAGCGAGCTGGCGAGCAAGGCGCTGGAAATATAAGCAAGCAACACGAATCAGCTGAGCAATATAAGGCATCCTACTCGACATGGCGTGCAAAAAAAAGCACACGAAGCCTAACAGATCCTAGAAAGTGTCCTACTCGACATGGCGTGCAAACACAAAGCACACGAAGCCTAACAGATACTGGCAAGTGCCCTACTCGACATGGCGTGCAAACATAAAGCACACGAAGCCTAACAGATACTAGCAAGTGCCCTACTCGACATGACATGCAAACACAAAGCACACGAAGCGTAAGGGATACTATTAAGTGTTCTACTCGGCACAGAGTGGGAATACTAAGCATACCTAGCTAGAAGGTTATCTACTCGGTATCACTATGCAGGAAGCGAGATGTGAAGTACTAACCCGCTTAATTGGCTTCGTGCGGCTGTACGGCACAAAGCCGTACTGCCAGTTGTCAGCGAGGCCGGTGGTCATGATGGAGCGCGCCCAGACGGCCAATTCCGCGTTGCTGAGCTCGAACGTGGTTGTCCGGGTGCAATCTCTATTGCCGCCCATGTAGCACATGAGGTGCGCACGGCGCTGCAGCGGGAGCACTCGCCTGGAAATCCAGCAGGCGATGGGGTCGTCATTCTTGAGCCCCAGTTCCTTCAGCTGGGCGAGGCGTATGTTGATCTGCTTGATGTCACCCTCTAGCGGAGGCTCGTACCCCCAATTCTGCCCGGTAGGAGCCGCGTTGGTCCACGTGGGGAGATTGATCTGGTCCATGGGGGGCTCGCCTTCATTGACAGAGATGTTCTTCACGTAGAAGAAGGATCTCTACCACTTGCGCACGGAGTCAAGGCCTTTAACGCGCGGATGGTTGGTCCCACTGCGCTGCACCATCATGGCGCTGCCGGTCTCGGACACGCCACGGCCGCTCTCCGTGCTACCCGGCTTGGGCACGCTCTGCTTCCTGAAGAAGAAGTAACGTGCCCAAGTCATCGGCGTGGGCCGCACGCCCAAGAATTCCTCGCACACCACGGCGTGGTATGCGAGCATCACCATGGCGTTTGGCGGCAGGTGGTGCGGCTGGATCCCGAAGTGGTTGAGGAAGGAACGGAAGAAGTCGGACACGGGCAGCCCGAATCCCCGCGCGAAGTGCGCGAGGAACACCACGTGCTCGCCCGCCTCCGGGGTGGGGACGAGCTCACCGTCGGTATGCCGGCAGCGGACGCCGGGAGGAACGCGCCTGGTGTTCACCAGCCACTGGCATTCCTCTGCCGTGACCTTGGATCCAGCCCATCCGGCGCGGGCGTCATCATCGCGGGCCATCGAGAAGGAGAGGAAATTTGATGGAGATTTGGTAGGAATTGGTGGAAAAAGCTAGCCTTTCGGCGTCGCGAGAGCTTGGTGGCACAGTGAGAAGCACGGCGGCGAAGAGCTCGGTGGCGGCGGAGATGCGAAAGGGCAGGGAGAGAATGAAGGCAGGAAGAGGAGAAAGGAGTTACCGAGGGGGAATTTATATCTCCCCTCGGGTTGCCATTATAGTCGAGGTTAGTGGGATCAGTCGTGGCGAAACTCGTGCGACGTGGGGTGTGTGGGCCGGTTAGAAACGCACACAGCGCAGGACGCGCGCGTAACGGCCACAATTGATCCCACGACGCGATCGTGGGTAATTACTGCACTTGATGGGACCTAACGGGCCAGTGGGCCCAGGCCGCGGAAAGTGGGGGCGTGGCCTGTCAGATCCCGGGCACCGAGGCGTCGGGGGTGTGACAGTGTGACACGCGTCCAATTGCGGGGCGGAAAGGTGGATTTCGCTCTGCCACACAGAGATTCTGATTAGGAATTTTGCAAAGTCTTTTTACTCGGCGGCAGAGAAGAAAGGTGGTTCTACTTGGAAGAGAAGAAACTCAAAACGAGATTAAGGGCTACTCGGAGGTTTTCCTCGGTATCCTGAAGATCAAAGACAAGATTGGTTTTAAGCTGGCAGAGCCCAGTGAACAAGTTCGCAGGACTCTACCAGAGTAAGGGCAAGATCAAAAGAGGCGTTTGGCAGAGTAGCTGGCTACCCGGTACTCGCTACCCGGTCGACTGCTATTCGGCCGTACACACTGATGGCCAGGAGGAAGAATCAAGGAAGTTATTCTCCTCCGAGTAGAGGAAGTGGTCCGAGTAGAAATGGAGGTCTCCTACTCGGGCCAGAAGTCAAAGGAGCCGTTCTGACACAGGATCCCGCGTATCCTGGGTCCGTACTGGGGCACTGTTCATCTGCAGAGCGCGTGCTTATCCGCGCCAGGGTGTCAGCAGGCCGTCGCAGGTTAGGAGGGGCCTACCCCGTGACAGTGTCAGTGATAACAGATCAGCTTCTTGGTTTTGCACAACGACTTTCTACATGGAGACAAACTTGGAAGCCAAAGCTGTCAGCGGGAAGCTGGAAGTGTACAGTGTGCACACTATGTCGACATCTTGGCTGTATTCGGCTGGGCACCGGTATATAAGGTGCCCTGCCTCCTCCTGCGCGAGGGACGACGACACGACTAAGGGCTACAGTTGCATAGAGAGAAGTGTGGCTACTCGGTTGTAAGCAGAACTTGTAGTGTGGCTACTCGGTGAGACAGAAATACAAAGAAAGAAAGGCAGGAGTAGGGGTTTTACCTCCGCACGAGGGCCCTGAACCTGGGTAGATCTTGTTGTTCGCACTGCTAGTTTCGATCCTCACGCGGCTATTCGCTGCGTGATCCCTCCCCGAACGCCTCCAGCGTCCATCGTCTCCACAACTTTAGCCATCCTATGGCATCTGCCGTGACACCACCACGACAAGACCCCTTATGAGATTCTCACGGGCAAGAAGCCATATGTTTCATACTTCAAGGTCTTTGGGTGCAAGTGCTTCATTCGTAAGAGAGGCAAACGCTTGTCGAAATTCGAGACTAAATCTTATGAGGGCATCTTTGTTGGTTATGCCACAAATGCTCACGCCTATAGAGTCTACAACAAGTCCACCGGACAAGTTGAAGAAGCTATAGACGTGGTGTTTGATGAGGAGAATGGGTCCCAAGGGCGCCGTATAGATCATGGTGTTGTAGGAGATGCAATTCCTCCCATCGTCATAAGAAGAATGGGGATTGGTGAAATAATCCCCATTGAGGGTTACCGAATGACGGAGGGAGAGGGACTATGCTCCACTCAAGTGGATTCATTGACTACACCAGTTGATACTCAAGCTACCCAACAAGATGCACCAAGCCCTCATGCTTCAAATCAAGGCCAAGCTAATGATCAAGATCATTCCATAAATCAAGGCCAAGCTAACACTCAAGGCCAAGCTCATAATCAAGGCCAAGCTCACAATGAAGAACAAGGACAAGATGCTCATATTGATGATAGAACTCGTCATATAATCGATCCCTCCCCCCTTGATGAACAAGATCGAGGGATAGGGGGACAAGGCTCCAATGATGAAGGAGATGATCAAGCCATGTCCAAGGAAACTTTGTAGGATATGCTTGCTCGTAGGGCAAAGAGAATGCTAGATAATCTTGCTCGTGCCGGTCACACGGAGGACATGATTCTTGGACAAGTTCGGGGAAGGGTCGTCACAAGGAGGCAATTGGCGGATTTTAGCAAGTATCATGCTTTCGTCTCTCACATTGAGCCCAAGAAGGTCTATGAAACTCTTGAAGATCAAGATTGGCTTGAGGCTATGCACGATGAACTTACCAACTTCGAGCGCAATAAGGTGTGGAAGTTGGTGCCAAGACCCAAAGATTGCAAGAACGTCATCGGAACCAAGTGGATCTTCAAGAACAAGAAAGATAATGATGGCATTGTCATTCGCAACAAGGCAATATTGGTAGCTCAAGGTTTTTCTCAAGTCGAAGGCGTCGATTTCGGTGAAACATTAGCTCCCGTAGCTTGTCTTGAATCAATTCGTATCTTGCTTGCATATGCTTCTCATCATAACTTCAAGCTACAAAAAATGGATGTTAAAAGTGCATTTTTAAATGGTCCCATCCACGAGTTGGTCTATGTCAAGCAACCTCCCAGTTTCGAGGATCCCAACCACCCCGATTATGTCTACAAACTAGATAAAGCACTCTATGGACTTAAACAAGCTCCACGTGCGTGGTACGAGCACCTTAAAGAGTTTTTAGTGGATCGTGGGTTCAATGTTGGTTTAATAGATCCCACCCTTTTCACCAAAAAGGTTGGAGGTGACTTGTTCATATGCTAAATCTATGTGGATGATATCATTTTTGGGTCTACTAACGTTGCATTCAATGATGAGTTTTGCAAGCTTATGACGGATAAATTTGAGATGTCTATGATGGGCGAATTTGAGTATTTTCTTGGCTTTGAGATCAAGCAACACCCCGAAGGCACATTCATCAAGCAAGCTAAGTATACTCAAGATATGCTCAAGCGTTTCAACATGCATGATGCCAAGCCTATGAAGACTCCCATGTCCACGACTATTGACTTGAAACCCGACCCAAATGGTAAAGAGGTAGATAAAAAGGTATACCGTTCCATGATTGTCTCTTTGCTCTACCTTTGTGCATCTAGACCCAATATCATGTATAGCGTAGGTAAATGTGCAAGGTTTCAAGCCTCTCCGAGACAAAGTCATTTTGAAGCGGTTAAGCGCATCTTATGATATTTAGTTCATATCCCCAACTTTGGTCTTTGGTATCCCAAGGGTTCAAGCTTTCAGCTCATTGGATATTCAGATGCGGATTATGCGGGCGAGAAGACGGATAGGAAATCTACGTCCGGAGGTTGTCAATTTCTTGGTCGCTCATTGGTATGTTGGTCCTCCAAGAAGCAAAATTGCATCGCCCTCTCTACCACCGAGGCCGAATACATCTCCGCGGCGAGTTGTTGTGATCAATTACTATGGATGCGGCAAACATTGCGAGATTATGGCATCGACTTCGACAAAGTCCCCCTCTTGTGCGACAATCAGAGTGCCATCAAGATCGCCTACAATCCCGTTCTTCACTCCAAGACGAAGCAAATTGATATACGACATCATTTCATTCGGGATCATGTTGAGAAGGGTGATATTGATCTTTCCTATGTGCCGACCAAGGATCAACTCGCGGACATCTTCACGAAGGCCCTTGATGAACCAAGATTTCGGGGTTTGAGGAATGAACTAAACGTTATCGATGCGTCTAACTTCTCTTGAACCCTTGCATACTTACCTTCACTATATGTGTTATCTAGGTGTAGATGTAGGCATGGACATAGGGGGAGCGTATTTCAATTCATGAACCAACACTCCACCTATCATGCACAAAACAATCAAAACTTCACGCATATCTAGTCATTTTGTGACTTATTGTGCTTAAACGTGAGTCATACTTTTGGGCCCAAGATATATCTTCACGGCTCCTTTGTATACACTCAAACACGGTGGCTCCGGCCACCAACATTTATCTTCGTGTTTTGTTTGGGATTCATTTGTGTTAGTCTGTTCGTCGCCTTTGTTCTCATTTGTTCGTTGTTTTCAGAGGCTCACTTATTTATCCATTTTCCACCAAAACTCGGAGTGCACGGGAACCCCGGAAATTCCGGCCTAAGGCCCGGAAAATTCCGGCCCCCATGATGTTTGCCTCAGAAATTTTTCCCATTTCCAAGGTGCCCGCTCACAGAAGGCACCCCAGAAATTTGGGCGGAAATTTCCGGCGCAAATATCCGAGGGGGGGGGGCGGAATATTCTGTGTCTTATGCCCCGGAAATTTCCGGGGCTCGAAATTGTCTAGAAAATCAACCCAAACATCCAGTGTGCCCGCTCGCAGAAGGCACACCGGATATTTGGGGCGGATTTTCTGGTGCAAATTTCCAGCCTTAATACCAGAATATTCTGGTCTGGTTGGCAGGGGGCTATAAATAGGCGACGGGAGGGGCAGTTCCTAGCTGTTCCCCTCCCCTCGCGTCCACTCCGCCCCCAAATGCTGCCGCCGACTCCGATCCGTCCGGGAGGCCTTCTCGCCTCCCTTCTTCGTCCTCCGGTTTCTTTTTGCGGATTAAGAGACCGCACATCCGTTCCTCACCCATGGATCCCTGTATGTGTTCCGTTTTCTTCGCAATCTAGGGTTACCGGATGATTAGATCTCGTTTTCTTTCATATTACTTGTGTTTTGGGGCGGAACATTCATCCACTAGTATCACATATCTCCCTAGTGTTCCCCCTAGTGCACTTCATCCAAGTTTTAGATTCATGGCAGGCCTTATTCTCTGATCTGATGTGAAAATTTCGAAGGGCGGAAATTTCCGCCCCAGACCGGAATTTCCTCCCCCCGGGAATTTCATCTGAGGCGGGAATTTCCGCCCCAGGCCGGAATATACGGCATGCCCTGAATCTCTAACAGATATCTGTTCTTCCGTTTCAAAAAGATGTGAGCCCCCGTTTTGATCTTTTTATTTTTGTTTTCTTTGCGCTTTCTCTTGCTTTTCTCGCAGATAGTTCAAGCTCCAGGCCTCCCAAGGTGACTAGCTCGCGCAAGAGGTACCGACACTTGAGGGAAGATGATGAGGGCACTTTAGTGGATGAGGCGGAGACTCGTCGTCGTGAGAGGGATGCTGAGAAGGAATATGAGCGTGAACATGATGCTTCCAGGGCAGCTCGCAAGGCCAATAAGCAGCAGGGGAAGGCAGCTCTCAACTTGGCCACCATGTCTATCTCTGAGTTCAAGGCATGGCGGGCCAAGGCCTGGTACACTGAGGGTCCTCAAGACCCAACTATTGACTCCTGCTTCTGGCACGTTGAGCAGGAGACTCTCTTCAAGCAGGTGTACACTGTGATGAGCAAGCCGGTTTGCCCTATGAAGTTCATCAACTTTGTGCACATGGCTGCCAATCCCGCATACTTCAACAACTCTGTCCAGCTGGCTGAACTTCTGGGTCTGCGTCACCTCATGGAGACCCAATGCTCCTACAACATCACTTTCATCCAGCAGTTCTTCTCCACTCTGGTCTTCGATGAGTCTGAGGATATTGGGATGTCCTGGATGTCTGGCCCCTACCTGCTCACCGCCACATTCCATGACTTTGCAGCTGATCTTGGTTACCCCTTTGCTGGTCTCAACACTCCTCAGGGTACTCGCATGCACATTCACGGGATAGAGTACGAGAAGAACAGGCTTGCTGAGTTGTATGGTCCTCTTGGTGTTGTGGGCTCTGCAAAGGGTCTCTTCCCCATTTATGACATCCCGCTGCGCATGTTCAGAGCGACTATTGCCCCGAGCGCAAGCAATAATGATGAGATTCGTGGCGGCTTGGTTAATCTCATGTACCATGCCTACCTGACCTTCACTGAGAGAGACATGACTGATACGGAGCGTCACAAGATTGATGTGATGGATTTCATCTTCAACGAGATCCACTTTGCTCTCTTCAACCGCAAGTTGCCCCCATATGCTCCATACATCATGAAGCTCATCAAGTCTCGCTACCCAACTGATCTTTGTGATGATCTGGAGTTAGACTGTGATGACCACATGGACGTCAAGCTCTACAAGAAGGCCGCCCATACTCAACAAGCTGCTCATAAAGTTGGTGCCACTGGTTAGGGACATCGTGATCCTAGTATGCGTCCAGCTCCTCTAGGCTCCAAGAAGCGCTCATAGATCGTTCGTGCTCTTGAGAAGGTCATGTGCATGAATGTGTGCATCCACAAGGAGAACTACAATGCCTATGTTGAGCGCCGCAACATCCAGGAGAATCAGCGCACCATCATGACTGCCCTCAACATTCCCAATGTGCCCGCTCCTCTTCCTGACAGGATTCCATACAAGAACTGGAACAGCCGCGACGTCGACTGGGATCTAAGAGTGGATGATGATGAGGACATTGCGTCTGCTAGCGAGGAGTAAGAAGAAGATACCCAGGCCTAGGGTTTGTTCTATGGGACGTAGTGATCTCTTTTCTCTTTTTGGTATCCTGATGCCAAAGGGGGGAAGATCTAGTGATCGCGGGGATTTGCTAGGGTGGGCATCGTTCTTTACCGTTTTTTATCGTTCGTGCGTCTTTTTGAACTTTTTCTCATCGTGCTCGTTATTCGTGAACTTGTTTGTGTGAACTCTTATTATTAGGAGGCATGTCTCCTATATATGTTATCTGTGATGTTTACTTTCTATCGCATTGTTAGATTATCCCCATGCAAATACCCGTAATGTCATCACTCACCAAAAAGGGGGAGATTGAAAGCTCATGATCCCTCTAATGATTCTGGTGATGATAACAACGCGGGAATCCTATATCTAACAATGTTGTTTAAGTGTATGCAGCTGGCCTCTCAGATGATTATTGATAATGCTCTCAAAAAGTTCAAAGAGGATTTCTGAAAATGATCGATACTGCTACCGGATTTTTCTGCTGCTGACCCCGGAATTTCCGGTGGATATGGGGCGGAATATCCGGCCCTTGCACCGGAATATTCCGGCCCCTCTGGCCACTTCAAATGACTAAGTATCTTCTCCAACTGCCCGCGCACAGAAGGTAGGGCGGATATTTGCACGGAATATTCCGGGGAAAATTTCCGTCCCTCTGGTCCTTAGCAGTTTTTGGAGATTTCTCAGTTTCCCGCGCGCAGAGATGGGGGCGGAATATTGGCCGGAATTTTCCGGCCCTAGATTATTCAAAAATTAGCCCCTGGGATAATTCAAATATCCGGCCTGGTCCTTAGCAGTTTTTCAGCGTGGTGCTGCTGCCCGTGCATAGAGATGGGGGCGGAATGTTGGTCGGAATTTTCCGGTCTTGGAATATTCAAAATTCTGCCCCCCCCCACCCAGATATTTTAAATATCCAGCCTTGCTGCACCGGAAATTTCCGGTGCTAACCCCAGAATATTCCGGCCCTGGCGCACTACAACGGTCAGAATTTGGAGGAGCCTATAAATAGCCGTCTTCTTCCTCTAGATAGCTTGCTCGTCCATTCCTCTCTCTCCTCCATTGTTCAAGAGCTCAAAACGCCCTGATCTCCCTCCTACTCCAACCAAACTCGACGCCCTTCAAGGATCTCGTGGAGGAGGCCTCGATCTACCTTTCTACCAAGCCAAAAATTGTATTCCCATACCATACCTGATGGAGGGATGATAACCCGGTAGGCCAACGCCAAGGTGTAACTCGGCCCAAAGGGAACCGTGCAAGACCCGGTGATGAGGGGATAGTAACCCGGTATGCCAACTCCCAGGTGTAATCCGGCCCAAACGGCGGATGGACCAAATCCGGCTAAGAACAAAGAAGCTTCAGAAAGGCCCAGGGCTTGTAAGGATCGTAACCCGGATTGTGGGTTATGGTAAGGAAAGTTAGGTTTGTATATAGAGTTCGAGTAGGACTCAAGGAGCGCTTTGTATGGCAAGCCAAAGGGGGTATGAGTACTATATAAACCAACCCCTAGGCTTCGCCTGAGAGAGATTCAAGTCATAACTGTAACACCTATTATCGAGTATCCAGTATAATCATATCGAGATCCGGCGAGTTGTTTTCCGGCTCTTAGATTGCTTTTCGCCATGTCTTCCTTCGAGCTAAACCCTCTCCCAAATACCTGTGTCGACTTGCCCCTAGATCAGTTACCCCCGGTAACATCTGCCGTGATTATCCCACGACAGTTGGCGCCCACCGTGGGGCCTGCGTCCAAAGGTGTTTACATCACGGGAGAAGCTCGGAAGAGTATGGAGAACTTTGTCGTCGGCGAGATCTACTCCAATGACGAAGGAGAGCAGATAGTGGACAATTCCGGGTGGGAGTTGGAGCCGGATCACTTCGAATCCGGATCCATGGTGTCAATCGGCCAAATCAATATCTTCATCGGCATGGTACGTACGCTCAATTTGAAAGGACAATATCATGTGCATGTTACAGGGACTTCCAGCAGGGACAAAGGGGCGTTGAAGCAAACAGTGGATCCAGCCTCCTCGGCCACTTCGGGATCCTTGAGATGGGCGGAGCAAGAGGTAACATGGAGCAGAAGGGATCATCCGGAAGGAATAAAGCACCCCGGAACCTTGGCATTAGTGGTGGCACCCCAGGTCAATGGTTACGAGCTGAAGAAAGTCTTGATGGATGGAGGGAGTAGTATCAACATCCTATATTGGGAAACCTTCTTGCGCATGAACCTCAAGGAGTCCCAGCTACAAAAAAGTTCGACGGTGTTCCATGGAATCGTGCCGGGTCATTCGGCACGCCCCGAAGGAAAAATTGCGTTGGAAGTAGCCTTTGGAGAATCGGTAGATAACTATCGGGTGGAGTGGCTCACGTTCGAGGTAGTCAAGCTGCACAGCCCCTACCACGCTCTGTTCGGAAGGCCGGCTTATGCTAAGTTCATGGCTAGGCCGTGCTACGTGTATCTGCAATTAAAGATTCCGGGCCCCAAGCAGACCATCACTATCCATGGAAACCGGGATATAGCAGCCGAGTGCGATGAGGGAGATTCAGTAATGGCCGAACAAGCCTGCAGGAAGGAAGAGCTTCAGTATTACCGGTCGCAGGTGGATCCGGATGATGGTACAGCGTTGAGAAGGCCAGATGCTGAAGACGAAAGAGTGAAGTTCAAGGCAGCTCAAGATACCAAGAAAGTAGATTTTGTGGAGGGAGATCCCACCAAGCAATTCACTATAGGGTCCAATCTAGATGATGCGCAAGAAAAGGCTCTGGTGGAATTCATCCGTTCAAATGCGGATGTGTTTGCTTGGACACCCAGCGACATGCCGGGTATTCCCACTGAGTTGGCAGAGCACAGTTTGCACGTGGATCCCAAGGCCAGGCCTGTGAAGCAAGGTATGAGAAAGATGAATGAGGAAAGGAGAAGAGCTATAGGTGAGGAAATCGCGCGACTATTAACCGCAGGCTTTATCATGGAAGTATTTCACCCCGACTGGTTAGCAAACCCGGTTCTTGTGATGAAAAAGACAAATGAATGGAGGATGTGTATCGATTTCACGAGCCTCAACAAGCATTGCCCAAAGGATCCGTTCGCACTACCAAGGATAGACCAAATCATAGACGCGGTAGCCGGAAGCGACTTGCTGTGTTTCCTGGACGCATATTCGGGGTACCACCAGATTAAACTCAAAAGGGAGGATTGGGAGAAAACGTCATTCATAACCCCTTTTGGGGCCTTCTGCTACAAAACCATGACGTTTGGATTGAAAAATGCGGGCGCAACTTACCAACGATGTATTCAGAAGTGCTTCGAGGACCAAATTGGGCGCAACGTGCACGCGTATGTGGATGACGTGGTTATTAAGACCCGGAAGGCAGAAACATTCATTGATGATTTGAAGGAGACATTTAAAAACTTGAGAAGGTACCAGATGAAGCTTAACCCAACGAAGTGCGTATTTGGAGTCCCGGCTGGGAAGTTACTCGGCTTTATAGTCTCCGAGAGAGGAATCGAGGCAAACCCGGACAAAATCAAGGCCATCCAAAGTTTGAAGAAACCGGAAAATTTGAAGCATGTTCAAAAGCTCACGGGCTGCGTAGCAGCCTTGAGCCGGTTCATATCCAGGCTTGGAGAAAAGGCAATACCCTTGTATCGGCTTTTGCGGAAGTCAGATAAGTTCGTGTGGGATCAGGAGGCAGATGAGGCGTTTGAAGCGCTAAAAAAGCAATTGTCGGAAGCACCAGTACTGGCAGCCCCGGGTCCTAAAGAACCTATGTTATTATACGTGGCCGCCGGTCCCCGGGCCGTCAGCGCGGTAGTTGTCGTAGAACGCAAGGAGGATGGGAAGGGATACCCGGTCCAAAGGCCGGTTTATTATGTCAGCGAGGTGTTATCGGAAGCAAAGCAGCGTTATCCACATTGGCAAAAGTTGGTGTTTGGGGTCTTTATGGCCAGCCGGAAGTTGAAGCCATATTTCCAAGAACATCCCATAACAGTGGTTAGTTCAATACCAATGTCGGATATCATCAGAAACTCGGATGCAACGGGAAGAATAGCCAAATGGGCAATAGAGATGGGAGATTATCATATCAGCTACGAGCCCAGATCAGCAATCAAGTCACAGGCTTTAGTCGATTTTGTTAACGACTGGACACACACTGGAATGGCTACTATAGTCCCAAATTCCGAGTCATGGACCATGCACTTCGATGGATCAAAGCAGTACGAAGGGTCAGGAGCCGGAGTGGTGCTGACGTCGCCAAAGGGGGACAAACTAAGTTACGTGCTACAGATTCACTTCGATTGTTCAAATAACGTGGCCGAGTATGAGGCCCTACTGCACGGCTTGAAGATAGCCAAGGAGATGAACATCAGAAGGATACGATGCTTTGGGGATTCGGATCTTGTGGTGCAGCAGGTATCAGGAACCTGGGATAGGAAGGACGCCACTATGGCAGCGTATCGCAGAGAGGTTGATAGGGTTGCCGGGTGTTTCTCCGGGTATGAAGTAGAGCACATAGACAGAAGAAAAAATGAGGCAGCGGATGCACTCGCCAGACTCGGCTCGCGTAGAGAGCCGGTTCCACCTAATGTTTTCCTGGATGAGCTATGGCGACCGTCGGTTAAATCCGAGTCTGAGGAAGAACTAGCAAATCGAGACCCGGATGAGGAGTTTGTGGCTACAATACGTACTGTTCCCGAGTGGACAGAGCCATATCTGGCCTATCTATCACGGGGCGAATTGCCAGAGCAGGAAGTATTAGCAAGACAAATCTTGAGGCGGGCAAAAGGATATACTATTATCAATGGGGAGCTGTACAAGAGAAGCGCGACAGGAGTCTTTCTGCGCTGCGTGACACCGGAAGAAGGCCGACAAATCCTTAAGGAGATCCACGAAGGTGATTGTGGGCATCATGCGTCCACAAGATCCCTTGTGGCTAAGGCCTATCGGCATGGGTTCTTCTGGCTCACGGCCTTAACAGACGCGGAGCGGATAGTGGCAAGATGCGATGGATGTCAAAGTATAATCACTGACAACGGAACCAACATGTCCCTTGGAGAGATGGAAAAATTTTGTGGCAACAATGGAATCAGGCTTGATGTGGCATCAGTGGCACATCCGCAAGCCAACGGGCAAGTGGAGAGGGCGAACCAAGAGCTACTTCGAGGATTGAAACCGCGGCTAAGGGTCCCTTGTATCAGGGCCGCTGGAGCGTGGGTTGAAGAACTCCCTTCCGTGGTCTGGGGTATCAATACTACACCTAACCGGTCCACCCAGATGACGCCTTTCTTCATGGTTTACGGCGCAGAAGCAGTATTACCAAGCGACATCATTCATGATTCACCAAGAGTGACAGCCTACGTCGAAGTGGAGAACGAGAAGAACCGGCAAGACGCCGTGGACATGTTAGAAGAACAAAGGGAGCAAGCCTTAGAAAGGTCAGCCATATATCAGCAGGATTTGCGAAGATATCATAGCCGGCGGGTAAAAAGCCGGGTCTTCCAGGAGGGAGACTTGGTCCTGCGCTTGGTTCAAACAAACGAGGGAAAACACAAGCTATCGCCGCCATGGGAAGGACCTTTCATCATAAGCCGGAGTCTACATAATGGGTCATATTACTTGATAGATGCAAGAGAAGAATCGGCTACAGTCAACGACACTGCTCATACTACTGCACCTATGCAAGAAAGAGATAGACCATGGAACGTGGCTCAGCTACGTCCATACTATACTTAGCAGAAAATGATGTAACAGGCAGCAGGTTTCAGACGCACTCTTTTCCTATCCAGGGCACCCTTGGGGACTGGATGGGTTTTTAATGAGGCGGCTTGCTGGCCTAATTTTCTCATATCAAATAAAAAGGGGATTATCGAGAAAAGAGACAATTGTCATTTATACGGCGTAAAATATTTAGGTCTTGAGGGCTAGTTGCTCCTACAAGCACAGCTGCAAACTCAAAAAAGACCCGGCCTTGATGCCAATGAGTTATAGGGGCCGGCAACTCGAAAAAACGAGTGCGGCTACAATCTTATAACCGGACAAAGAAGTCCAAAATTCTCGTCTATTCTTACTTAAGCTCGATGTGACTCGCAACAAAGTGGCATGATCTGTTCGCCTACGATTACTATCAGTCATGAGACCCAAAAGGGACTTGTTTGACCCAGTTTTCGTATTGATGTAACAACATGGTATCCACGCGAAAGCCGGCTTATAGTACAAGATAGTCGAAAGGGTCATCTAAACCACAGGTTATGCAGAGTATAAGGCTTACAGCCGGAAACTCAACGATTATCAAGCATAACTTCAAACCTCATAAAAGCTGTCCTGAAGTTTTGGGCATCCAGCGATGGGCGATTCGTTTCCTTGAAAAGAAACAATCATGTGTCCTAGACGCGGAAACCCGGGCTGGGGACTTATGAGCTCTAATGAGGAAACAACATCATCCAGCCGATTAAATTACAACGAGCCACGCATCCGGGTCTCAGACGAAACCCGGAGGACGGGCTTTGCTAAGAAAAAAGAAGTATAAGTTATCGAGAATAAAGCAAGTGGATATCAAGAATAAGAAAACGCAAAGATACATTCATCAAAAGCCCAAAGGGGCGCAAAGTGCATCGGGAGTTTAACTCAAAGTATTACAATATCATAAAAGTATCAAAAGAGCACAGGCGCTCTGCTTAAACGAATAGTAAAGCTGTTGTAAACGACGCTTCGCCGATTGACGCATGTGGAATGATAAGCGTTACTTCAAGCTGCAGGATCCACCTTGGCCTTGCCCTTGGTGCCACTTGGATCAGTAGTAGTCTCGGGCTGCGCAGCAGAAGTTGCAGGAGCAGAGTCGACCTTGGCCTTCTTGGCGGCTTCTTCCTTTAACTTGATCGCTTCCTCCCTCCAACGGACAAGCATATCGAACGGCTGGGGGCGGTCAGCCTTGACAACCTTGTCATTAGCATCATAAGCCGGAAGAATCACATCAATTTCTAAGGCATCAGCGATAACACTAGCCGGATGACGGACTTCTTTCTGAATAGCCTTGAAGTCCTTTGGCAAAAACTTGGACCCATCCAAGTTGAACTCTGGGAATCCGCTCATAAGCTTGGACAGCTCTAGCTTGGGAGCGTAGGCCTTAGCTAACGCGAGTCCCCGGGTTACCCCAAAGCGGCAGGAGGACCGTTTCCAATGCCAAATCCATTCGGGGATGGTAGAGCAGCTTTCTAGTAACTTCTTCATGTTATCTGGCCTGATACCCGGCAGACGTAACTCGTCAAGTATCCAACTGACTCCGCTGCAAAGTTGGCGAAGAGTATTCTTGATGGTTTTAAGCTTGGCAGCATCATCTCCTTCGGGGGCAGCGTCATGTGGCCCTGCTAAAAAAGGCAAAAGAAGCAAAGATAGTAGGCAAACAAGTGCAGTTGTTCAAATCAAAGTAATCCGAGTCACAAAAGGTGAAATTCAAAAATCTTACCAGTTGCGGTACGATAAACACCATCAATTTGAGCAGAAAGAGTTGTCAGTTTGCCTTTTGCCTTACGAGCTCTCTTCTTGTACTTTTTCGTCATCTTCTGGCACCTGTGAGCCTCAGTCTCAGCAGCTTCACGAAGGGCCGCTTCTTTTTCAGCAAGCTTGGTGGATTTGGCCAGTTTCTTCTCCAACTGTGAAACATAGTCCTGTAGGGAAGCATGAAGAAGGGTCAGCCAGAAACATTATGCAAAGTTCCAAGCAAGCTACCTAGTAATTTACTCGGAACTTGGGGACTATATATGGAATCAATTGGTGTTAGTCGGGATTACCTCGTGCTTGAGTATTAAGGCATCTAGTAAGTTTTCTTCGTCACCCTTCAAGGTATGAAGGGCATCTAGCATCTGAGCAAAGGTCATGTCTTCAGGACGAAGTTGAGAAGGGCCGGAGGATTGGCCCTCTTGTGGAGGAGCTGTTCCGGGTCTGGGGGTCGAAACCCGGGTCGTTTGAACGTCCGGGTTAGGAGAGCCCGGCTTGGTCTCCAAGATGATGTCTTCGTCCACTTCTTCAGAGGGCTGGGGTGATGCAGTTTTCGGTGGAATTGGGTCCTTGAAAGGGTCTTCTTCTTTTCCGTCCTCGGCCTCGTCTTCAATCTCAACGTCCATGTCATCACTCGGCTTCTCCTCTTCCTGTCCTTCCGGTTCAGGAATATCCTGGTCGCTCAGCGTAACTGTGGCGCTGAAGACAAGAAGGAGGACATGGATCGGTGGAAGGTACCGAAAAAGGAAAGGTAACAAGTACGAGAAAATGCAAATAAAGGTAGTTACCCGGTATTTACGGCGTAGTCCGGAGGAAGTTCGCCACTGGAAGCGGATGACGTTGGCAAGAGCACTGGCTGCGGGACGCGAAATTGCCCGGCAAGTGGATGAGTAGGAGACGGGTGACGCTGAGGAGATTGGGAAGGTTGAGCTGGAGGGGTACTGGCTCGATGAGTAGGTGAAGTGGGAATACCCGGGTTAAGGGGATCATCCCCCGGAGAATTCCGGGTCACCCTACGTTTAGTCGGAAGAGGATCCTTCAAGAAGGGTGAATGTGATAATCGCTCGTTAAGTTCATGCATAGCAGCAAAGGAGTAAGGCGCACGAGACACAGAAGAGAAGGGAACCTTTTCAACTACCCCTCTAGCCTTCCTTTTGTTTCCAACTGGAGGCTCCCGGTCAGACTCGGTGGCTTCCGGGTCATTTTCTTCTTCCTCCTCGTCATCCCCCGACCCTGAAAGCCGAGTAAGTATCAGATAAGGGAGACAGCACAGATAAAAGGCAGGTATAAAGGTTATGGAGGAATACCCTCATCATCATCCACAGACTCGACCTCTTCTTCGGGGTCTTGAGAAGGAGGAGAGTTTTCGACTTTCCAGAAGGGATCGTCAGCCTGTAAACAGGTAAATACAAATGATGGTTAAAGGCTGTAGCGGACGAAAGTACTGAAATAAGAAAAAGGGGGCAGGACTCACCGCTGGGGCGGGATTCTCCCGAGTAAACGGGGGTAACCCGGCGGTGTTCTTTATGACGTCCAATCTCTCCACCAAGAAGCCCTTGATGGTCTTGATGGTGTTACCGGCAGGGAAGTTTTTGGTGGAGTAGCGGAGGGAGTCTGTGATATGGCCCGAGTATTCGTGCAGCAGTTTTGAACGAATGGAGTTGGGTTGAACCCGGAACTCCACCCAGGTCTTTACTAAGTTGAGCCCGAGAAGGCCATGGGCTGAGAAAGCTGCTAATTTGGCCAGAAGGGGCTGAATCGCTTCCCTATCAGGATCAGGCGCAAAAGCATTGAAAGACGCGGAGGGTTCGAGGGGGGTCTCCGAGTAACCCGGCAATTTCCTCTCGCCATCCGGAGAGGTATCATGGCAATAGAAGAAGGATAGCTGCCAATTTTTGGCGTGGGAGTTCAGATTAAGGGCTGGCATCAGCGAGTGCTTGCGGCGTTGGATAGATACCCCGCCGCAAGTAAGGATTGCTCCGTCATCGCTCTCGCGGCACGGTTCACAGTAAAATAACTCGGTAAAAAGAGCTAGGCTTGGTTGAATGCACAGGTAAGACTCGGACAAGACTATGAAGTGGGTGATGTTCAGCATAGAGTTAGGCCCTATGTCGAACACCCGGAGGCCGTAGTGGCTTAGGATTTCTCGGAAGAAGGGGTGACCCGGAGGACGGAACCCCCGGATCACGTGTTCGGTAAAGCAGATTACCTCATTCCCGGTAGGAGTGGGACGGGTCTCATCGCCAGGAGCCCTCCAGTGTATTTCCTTTTGGGAAGGAAGGATTCCTAGCTCGGCCATCCCATCCAGTTTGGCCTTCGTTGTTGAAGACCGGCCCCAGTCGGCAGAAGCGGTTTGGGAGGTCTTTGCAGGAGCCGGGTGTTTTCCCTGTCTTTTAGGAGCCATGGAGCTGACCTGCAAGGGACAAGAAATGTGTGGGGTAAGATTCGGAACATCAACTCATTTGAATCTGGAGACATTAAGACGCTGAAGGCTAAAACAAGACCCGGGTAATGCGCTACGAAGCTAAGTGCTGAAGATTTTCCGGGTGTCGGATGAAGTTGAGTAAATTGTTAATTACTTACGTATTGAGGTGGGTTGGGTGAACATGGATGGTTGCCCATACCTTACTGAGGAGGGATTAACTGGAAAAGAAGGATTATCCGGGTGTTAATGCGGCAGGCGGAGAAAACAAGGCGGAACGGATCTAGAATCGAAGGACTTGCAAGTAATCTTATATGAAGTTTAATGGTTAATAAGGGCGCGGAAATGAGTGGTGATTGCGTATCAGGTGCTTGAAGAAGCTAAGGACTATCGAAGCGGACTAATTTGATGGTTCCCTAAAATTGATTTGCGGGTTGACTCAGATCCAATCTTGGTCAAATTGATGAAATTGCCGGTTTCAGTTGGATGGTTGAGAGGGGCTTACCGAAGGAGTTGAGGTCCGAACTGAGGCCGGTGCGCAGCGCGGCTTGAGTGTCTCACCACAGTCCTTGATGAAAGAAACAAGAGCGTGGCGGCGGGGCTCGATGGCGGCGCTGGAGAGCTCGAGGTCGGGTGCGGCCGGAGGTGGCCTTATCTCTGGAAGCGCGCGTGAGCCCGGCGGCCGGAACTGTGAGGGAGCGAGGAGAAAGAAATGACGAAACGAGGTGAATGGTTTAGGGTTACCCTCTGCTGATATTTATAAGGGAGGTGGTGAGCTCACCCGCGGCCAGAAAGCCGGAAATTGCGGAACAGTAATTATCCGCGCGGATTTGGCGTTGTGGGCGTTCGGAGCAAGGGTTCAAATATGGAAAGGCCCATTAGGCGTTCGAGGAAGGATCGAGCTATCGGGATAGCGAGCGCCTCAAGAATGAATCCATGAAGCCCGCGCTATCCTGGGGACTACTGATGAGGGGATAGTAACCCGGTATGCCAACTCCCAGGTGTAATCCGGCCCAAACGGCGGATGGACCAAATCCGGCTAAGAACAAAGAAGCTTCAGAAAGGCCCAGGGCTTGTAAGGATCGTAACCCGGATTGTGGGTTATGGTAAGGAAAGTTAGGTTTGTATATAGAGTTCGAGTAGGACTCAAGGAGCGCTTTGTATGGCAAGCCAAAGGGGGTATGAGTACTATATAAACCAACCCCTAGGCTTCGCCTGAGAGAGATTCAAGTCATAACTGTAACACCTATTATCGAGTATCCAGTATAATCATATCGAGATCCGGCGAGTTGTTTTCCGGCTCTTAGATTGCTTTTCGCCATGTCTTCCTTCGAGCTAAACCCTCTCCCAAATACCTGTGTCGACTTGCCCCTAGATCAGTTACCCCCGGTAACATCTGCCGTGATTATCCCACGACACCCGGCTCAAGGAAACGGAGCTTCTAGAAGGCCCAAGAAGTAGTGTAGGCCTCGTAATCCGGCTTTTGGGTTATGATAAGGAAATCTAGGGTTTGTATGCGGTGACTGGGTAGGACTCCGAGTGTGCCTTGGATAGGAAGCCAGGGGGCCGGGTAAGATATAAAGCGGCTCCTAGGCTCAGAAACAACACGAGCTTTTTACCAGATATTCGAGTTTCCCTGTAATACGAGAGTTGAGATTGTAACCCTAGATCGGAGACTCGGCGACTTGATTGCTAGAGCTACCAGATCAATTGTTAAGCATGATTTCCCCTGAGCTAAACCCTCTCCCAAACACCAGAGTCGAATTGCCCCAAGATAAGTTACCCCCGGTAACGTCTGCCGTGATTATCCCACGACAGTTGGCGCCCACCGTGGGGCCTGTGTCCAAGGGTGTTAACATCACGGGAGAAGCTCGGGAGAGCATGAAGAACCTCGTCATCGGTGAAATCTACACCAACCCCGAAGGAGAGAAGATGGTGGACGATTTTGGTCGGAGGCCAGAGTCGGATTGGCTGGATACCGGTTCTATCGTCACAATTGGCCGAGTCAACGTCTTCGTCGGCATGGTACGTACGTCCGGTTCACTTCTTGATAATGTTGAATATGATTCCGTGTCAGGAGGAGCGACCTGCGTTCAGTCAGATGGGGAAGAGTCGGTCGGGACGATCGATCCGATAGAAGAACCCACCACGAAGAGGGAACAGCCGGATGAGCCGGCATGGACCCCGCGTGGCCGGGTCATGAGGGAGGATGATACCGAGTCCATCCTGCACCTGCTGGAGGATCGGTACGAAGAGGATAGCTGTGATGAAGAAGAGTACGAATCTGCACCAGGCATCGCGCGCCATGTCGCGGTCTACACGGCCCCCGCAACCAACCTCAATCAGGGGGACGTGACTACGGCCGCGTTCGGAGCGGCGCGAGCGCTGGCTCAGCAACAGAATTCGGTTGATGGAAACCCGGTCATAGCCCGGGCTGATGGAGAGTCGGCTTCGGTCACCAGCAATACCCCAGAAAGCGAATTGCAATGAAACATGTTTGGGTTCATGAAGAACAGAACGCCAGGAGCAGGGCCCTCAAATCCGCGAAATCCGGCTATGTTCAACAATAACCTGATCTTGGATCCTACGGTGCTAGCAACGGTGATAACCCCGGAAAACGCAGCGGCACGCGCTGCGGATCTGGATGTGGCCCGTCGTGCATTGGATCAGCAGAGGAGAGATATGGAAGCTGAAAGACAGGGGATAGCAGCGCGCCAGCGCGAGCTGGAAGCATTGGAGAACCGGCTCCAAGTTCAGTCGACTAGGATGCACAATCAGAGATATCAGTCGAGATTACCTGCAGCGGGTGGAACTATAAACCCGGCCGCACTGTTTATTACACCTCAGGACCAACCTATTCTAGCTGTGCATCAGGAAACCGGACATCAGCCTGTAACCTTGGGAGGACAGCCGGCAAACGTACAAGCCGAGTTACCCACATTGCAAACAGGAATCGTAACTGGCAATACAACACCACCACCACCACCGGCACGATTTCACACTCCACCAGGTCACTTCAATAACCCCATGGATAATGTATATGCAGCAACATTGACATTGGATCGCATCCCCGTAAGAGAGTCACCCCATGTGGAGGAGACCCGGCGGGCGATAGATCTATTGCGCACAGCAGTGGCTCAGCAAGCCAATTACCCAGATAACAGGAGTGGAATGCATGGAACTCCGTATGTTAGCCAGCATAATGGAAATACCGGTAATATTCAGACGAGCTCAGCACGGCGGAGGGCAGAGCAGCAGCAAATGCCGCCTCCTCCCCGTAGACCAGCAACACCTGCAGTATCAGCGGCGCAAGCTATCGTGGACAGTTCTCGAGCCAGGCGCGCGGCAGCCGGGTCTGCGGTACGAGGGCCGGTAGTGGTTGCACCCTCCCGCCATACCGGCAGCCAGATCACATGTTTCCCGGGTGAGGCCAGTATCGGCAATTTTAGCCGGGCCCAAGTGTTTGTCGGACGCCATCAGAGCCGAGCCTTACCCGGATAAGTTCAAGGAACCGGGTAAAGTGGTCAATTACGAGCCAACCATAGATCCAGAAACCTGGCTGAGTAGTTATGAGATGGCCATGTCGATTCGCAATGCATCTGAAAATCTTCAAGCCAAGTTTATGTACCTGATGATGTCAGAAGGAGCAGCAAAATTATGGTTTAATAATCTACCCGAAAAATCCATCAATTCATGGAGCGAGCTGAAAACGGCCTTTGTCAAGCACTTTCATGGAACATGCAGGAAGTTGTTCACAATTGACGATTTAGAGCGATGTGTCCAGAAGAAGGGAGAGTTGGCGCGCAGTTGGGTGCGCCGGGTCATGGAAATACTCCACTCGTCCACAGATATTCAACCAAAGGATGCATTACAGGCTATGACGAAAACATGCAAGTATATACCCTTAGTGCAAAAGCTGACGCGCATGAAATCTAGTCGGAATGCTTCAGAGGTCACTATGGGAGAGTTGATGGACGCGTGCAACAACCACGCTGCCACGGATACCACAGAGGAGGATGTTGATGATAAGAAAGCAAAAGCTAACGCGAGCAACAGTGGAAGACCCGGCAATGGATCTGCGCTGGGTAACAATGGAGGAAATAATGGAAACAACCAGAACAAGCTGTGGATATCCTAGAAGAACACATATAACAAGCTTTGGAGAGATCGGCCATATATCAGCAGGATCTGAGGAGGTATCACAGCCGGCGAGTCAAAACCCGGGTCTTCCAGGAAGGAGACCTGGTGTTACGCCTGGTACAGTCAAAGGAAGGAAAACATAAGCTATCTCCACCATGGGAAGGACCGTTCATCGTAAGCAGGAATTTGCACAATGGATCATATTACTTGGTAGATGCAAGAGAAGAGTCGGATGCCGTCAATGACACCGCTCATACCACTTCATCTATGCAAGAGAGGGAAAGACCATGGAACGTGGCTCAGCTACGTCCCTACTACACCTAGACTAGACTAGGCTCACAAGTGGAACTACACGATGTAACAGGCAGCAGGTTTCAGATGCACTCTTTTCCTATCCAGGGTACCTAAGGGGACTGGAGGGTTTTTAATGAGGCGGCTTGCTGACCTAAGTTTTCTCATATCAATAAAGAGATGGTTAAACTATGATGTTGTTTCTTTCTTATGCGTTTTTTGTTAAGTGTTTCGTGTTCCTGTTTTCGTTTTCTGTTTTTGATGTTTTCAGTTAAGTATTAGTCCTTTATTTATAAGTACAGTAGTTTTCTAAAGATTACATATATAGGTCTTGGGGGTTGATTGCTTGAATAGCACAGTTGCAAACTCAAAGACCCAGCCACGATGCCATTAAGTTATAAGGACCGATTACTTAGAATAAGTACGGTTACAATCTTATAACCGGACAATAGAGCCAAATTCTCTTGATTTCTCTTGCTTAAGCATGATGTGACTCGCAAGAACGTGGCATGCTTTGCTAGCGTGTAATTACAATCAGTCATGATGCCCATGGGGACTTGCCTGACCCTGTTTTTATACAGTTATAGCAGCATTGATTATCCACGCGAAAGCCGGCTTACAGCGAAGAGGATCAAAAGGGTCATCCAAACCACAAGTTATGCAGAGTACAAGGTTAACAGCCGGAAACTCGCAATATATCAAGCATAACTTCAAACCTATGTGAGTAACTCTAGGGTTTGGGCCTTAGCAGAAATAGTTTGCTCTTTTGAAAACTCCAAACCCCTAGACTCAGAAATTCGGGCCTTGGGGACTTGGAAATTTGAAAAAAGTAACAAATTGTCTAGCTATTAAGCTTCAAAACCCAAACATCCGAGTCTTGGGGACTTAGAAAAAATCCACTTGTCAAAACCCCCGAGACCCGGAAACCGAGTCTCACAAAAGGAAAAATAGCGAAAGTCGGAAAACCAGCAACGAAAAGTTTAAAGCTAGTAAATATCAAATCCATGCAAAAGGCCAGAAGCGCCACGGAAGCTATTAAGGTTTTAGCGTATTACAAACCGACGGAGTAGTATCGAAAAGTGCACAGGCGCACTATTAAAAGAATAATTGTCTTAGATGCCCATTGGCCGAATAAAGTGTTCTAGGCAGCAAAAAGTGAAACTTCACTCGGCGTCCTTCGCTGAGTCTTCAACGTTGTCCTTGGCAGCCGGGTCATGGGTTTGCTCTTCAGCGGTCTTCTCAGCACCTTTACCTGGATTGGCAGCAGAGTCGGCGCGAGCTGGTGGACGGGCAGCCGGTGTAGAGGAGGAAGGCTCAGTGTCGGCCTCCGCCTTTCTCTTCGCAGCTTCCTCCCTCTTCTTGGCAGATTCCTCCTTCCACTTCTCCATCATATCAAAGGGCTTGGGCAGATCCGCTTTGATCGGCTTATCCTCAGCATCATAAGGCGTAACAATCCTGTTTAGCTCCAGACTGGCGGCGATCGTGCTCGCCGAGTGACGCACCTTATTTTGGATAGCCTTAAAATTCTTGGCGGAAAATTTGGAGCCGTCGAGGTTGAATTCGGGAAACCCGGCCACGAGTTTTGCCGGCTCAAGCTTGGGAAAATAAGCCTTGGCCAGCATAAGCCCGCGGGTTACCCCAACCCGGCATGAAGAACGCTTCCAGAGGTCGATCCACTCGGGGATAGTGGAGCACGCTTCCAGCAAAGTGTCCAAGCCACAATAGCCCGTAGCCGGCCACTGCACAGCCTCCAGAATCCACTTGGTGCCGGCAGAAAACTGCTGGATAACTCCTTTCAATGTCTTCAACTTCTCAATGTCATCTTCGTCTGGGGCAGCATCACCCGGACCTGCAGTATAAACAAAAAATGTTAAAGCAGTAACACCCGGGTATCGTGCGTAATGGAAATCCCGAGTTATGATTAGCGAGTTATAGATCTTTACCAAGAAGAGCGCGATAAGTATCGGCAATTTGAGCAGAGAGCTTCTTCAACGTATTTTCGGCATTGTGGCATTTCTTCTTGTACCTTTTTACATCTTTATCAAGGTTCTCTACTTCAACCTCAAGTTCTGCCCGCAGCTTTGTCTCGGTCTCAAGAAGCTGATTGGTTTTGGCAAACATCTCCTCGGATCGGGTCATTTGTGCCTACGAAGAAAGGAAAAGGAAAGATTAGTTGGATATAAGAAACAGCCGGATATAAAGGGAAGTACCGAGTAAACTATGCCTAGTCAAACTCGGAACTTGGGGACTAGATGAGTATGTGCACAATGTTGATCAGGATTACCTGGAGCTCAGCAGCCATGGCCTCCAGGATATCTCGCTCGGTGGTCTTCAAAGCAAAGAGCGCGTCCATCATTTCTTCATAGGAGAGTGTCGAGACATCGTAGTAGTTTTCATAGACGGGGGTGCCATGAGACTACGGTAGAGACGTGGGGTAACGGGATCGCGTGGTGAAGGATGAACACAGGATTAACCAGGTTCGGTACGTCGCGACAGTACGACGTGCCTACTCCTGCACTTCTCACTAATCAGGACTAAAGCCTGTAAAACAGGGTTACAATGTGAGGGTGTAGATCTAGCTACTCGGCGAGGATGAGCTTCTCGGCGAGTTGCGTAGAACTTCTCCGTTGTGCGGTAAAAAGCTTATCTTAATCTATCTCCCGTCCGGCTTTATATAATAGCCGGATTAGGGCTTACAGAATAGGAAACCTAGAAGACTATGATAACTTGTAACTTGGAAAGCAAGGAATCCGTCTTCTCCTCCAAGCCAGATCACGTGGGCCGTGATCCGGGTTCTTCTAGAATCCGGCTTCCGCGCGTCGGATTACTGGACCGCCCAATGGACCTAAGCCCACTACCACTTAGGCCACCCTGGTAATCCGGCCCTTTGTCTACCATCTTCTATACCCCTAGTTGGTATATATCCGACAGTAGCCCCCAAGAAGGATTAAAACTCTGATTCTCTGTCTTTCGCCAAATACACTTTATCCGAGAAATATCGATTCAGTAGTCTTGATTCTTCTTATTTTTCTTTTTGAAAGAGATGGTAACATGAAACTCGGAATCCTGAAAATCCGGCTTTTCTCTCACGATCCTTCGCGGAAAAGGAACTTCTGACGTCAGCGCTTTAATCATGCTGACGCAGGCGACGCTTGGTTCCACACGGGAAACCCTGCAACGTATCTTTGACAGATTCTCACGAGAAACGAGGAGATAATCATAATTTCCCTGTCGTTTCATTTCCCGGATTTTCCGGCGAGCGACACGCGTCGAGCATCCAACGGTCAAAATAGCCGTTGGCACGCATCTAAACGGTTTTCCGGCTATAAATAGCCGTCTTCGTCCTCAACGAAAACTTTCCACACTCCTCACTGCCCACGCCATTGACGCGAACGAGCTCGAGAGCGAAGCACCGTCCCAAGCGCACTTAGCTTCCAAGCACGCAGAACGTAACGCGCCATCACAAGATGGCCTCCTCAGCGTCCTCGCCCACTCGCGCCGCCATCGACAACCTCATCGGCGACTTAGATCCGCAACTGGGATCGCCAAAGCACACCGGCAGCGAGCCGGAGAAGACCGCGGCCTCCGCGGCGGGCGGAGAGAACACTTCCGCCGCCGCGGACATTGCGGGATCGAGCTCCACAGCATCCCCGCTGTTTGCTCCTGAAACGGCGGAGGAAAAAATTCAACTCCTCGGCGACGAGCTCGCCGCCACGGAGGCCGCCGCCGCCGCCGCCACCGGAGCGGACGAGGAAGCGGAATCTGCAGGCAATTGGATTGCTTGCAGTATTCCCCCAGCTCTCCTTCCAAACATGGAAAAGGAGGGCCTGGTTCTTAAGAAGAAATGGCGGCTTCCAGAAGACGAGACCGAACCAACGCCGAAAAATGGCGAAAGGGTCCTTCTTTCTTCCCACCTTCTTCGAGGTATGGGACTTCCACCTTCTTCCTTCTTCCTCCAAATTCTTTCTCACTACAACATCCAGCCCCATAACCTTCCACCCAACTCTATCCTCTACATGGCCGGCTTCCAGGCTTTGTTCGAGGGGTACTTAGGGCTAGAACCTAGGTTAGATTTCTGGACGTATTGCTTCGGGGTTAAGCGGAACTCTTCGGAGGGCGCACTCCCGACTTGCGGAACCATATCTTTCACTCTTCGGAGATTCCGAGAAGATTGGTTCCCCAAGATCAAAACGTCAGAATCCGTCAAATTTTGGACGGGTTCTTTCTTTTATCACCCCGACGTGCCTTTTCCTAAGGAAGCCGTCGGGGTTCCACCTTTCGTGAACTCTGCCGCCGTTCCCCAAGACAACTGGGGAACGGAAGCCGTCCAGGTTCTGCCACCAGATCTGCTAAAGATCAAGAAGCGCATCGCCAAGCTCACCTCCTTAGATCCGCCTCTAACCGGCATGGACACGGTCCTATGCTGGCTGACTAGGCGAATTCAGCCATTGGCCAACCACAGCGGTCGTCTCCTGTGCGAATACACGGGAGTCAAGGATCCAATGCGGACAACCACCAAAGATTGGCCCGCAAAGGAACTTAGACGGCGCATCAACCAGTTGGTCGCATCGCGCGACCAATACGTAGCGAGTCGGCCGATGTACACGGCCGACAACCCGGTTCCCAAGGTAATTTTTCCGTCATTTGGGCATAGTTTCATTATTATTTCTCGGATAATCTAACTTCTAATTCCGATTGGTTTTTTCCGACAGTTCGCGGATCTTCCAGACTCGGAGTTGGCCTCCGAGGCCGAGCTGGACACGCTGCGCGCCGCCGCTACAGGTGGACGCAAGCGCAAGAAGATAACTTCCTCGGAAGAAATTATCGACCTTGACGGAATTCCCGTCGCCACTTCCAGGTTCTTTCTTCTGGATTATTTTTTCTTTTATGGGAACTTTTCATCCATCCTCGGTGTTTTAACTTTTCCGGGTTATTTGTTTTTAGCCTGCCTCCCTCCAGTTTAAAACCAAAGAAACTGAAGAAACACAAGGTTGTTTCCAGCCGAGGCGGCCAACCTTCTCCCACCGTTGCCCCGGACACGCCGTCCACAATGGCGGAAAAGCAAGCTGCAGCCCCCACGACCAAGCCGTCAGAGCCCAGCCAGCCCGTTGTGTCGGACACGGACACGAGGGAAAGGACGGCTCCAGAGGTGGAGAAATTTTCTCGGACTTTCGACGAAGAAATTCCCACCTTTGACAAGGACTTCAAGATTATCAACGACGGCCTAAGCGCGGCCGGAACTGCTTTTGCGGAATACGCAAAAGAGTTCAAGGAAAACTTGGCAGGTTTGCAACGCATGAGCCAGGTATATAACTCTAGCCCCCAAGCATTAAACAAAATGCATGCTTTTTGCTTTGATGTTTTTTGTAATCAATCTTTTCCTTGCTATGTTTCAGCAAACCTCCGAAGCCATTAACATGGAAGTTTTCAAGAAACTCACCATCAAGAATAAAGAAGTTAGAAGTCTTCTTTCTATTCTGTAAGAAAGAGAGGCAGAGGTGGAATCGTCTCAGCTCGCGCTGTCGGAAACAAAAGGTAAGCATTTTCCTTCTGAAATTTCCGATTCAGTCATTTGCCTAAGTATTTTCCGGGAAGTTAATTAACTCGGATTTTTTCTTGCTTTTCAGCTGCTTTGGCTCAGGCCAAGCAAGCAGCTGAAGATTCTGGCAATGCCGAATATCTCCGCAAGGAGAACGTTGAGCTTCACAAGAACCTTGTGAAAGCACAACAAGACTTGGAAGCCAGTAATCTGGCTCTTGGAGTTTCTAATTCCAAGGCTTCCGAGCAGGCGGAGAAGGACAAATCCATCATTCAGGATTTGGAAAAAGCTCTGAATCTTCGCCTGGAGGAAGTTTCCGAGATCGACAAACTTATCGGTAAGTTTCTTATTCATTTACCATTTTTCCATGTCTTGCTTTCTTTCTCTGTTTTTTCTCCTAACCTTTTTGGATGTTTTGTTGAAAAAACAGGGGATACCCCAGATGGTACTCGGATTGAAGGAATCCGAGCCTTTGGGAAGACATGGTCTTCGATCAGGGCTGCTGGAATGCAGCTAGTCGATAAGTTCCTTCCCGCAAGGTCTGGGGAGTTCTCGGAAGTTGAAAAACTTCCGGGTGCCATCATGGAGGTGGCGGAATCCAAGGAGTCTCTCCTTCGCTCCGCTGCACGGGGTGGTGCGCGCATGGCTCTCGGCCTCATGCGCATGCACTACCCAAGTGCTAAATCTTGGCGCGTGGCGTCCGGTGTCCCTCAAGGATACACGGATATTCAGCGAAACACAATTTTTAGTGAAGTCAAAGGCCACGCCACCCAGATTGCCTCCATGGTAAATATCTCCGTCAACTATCCAGAAGAGGAGATCCCTCCAATCCCCGAAGACGAAAGCAGCGAGGAGGAATCAGATGCTTGAAGGGTTATCTTGAACCTGGATAGCAAAAGTAGACAATAGGAGCATTACTGTTCTTTCAATGTAATCCAAAATGTAATGCTACTTTTTGTATGAATGAAACTTCCGTCTTTTGCAGTTTTAAACTATGAAATTCTTTGCAAGTTTTTGGATTTTATCATTCCTTTATCTTCTAAGTTCTCTGGTGTATATGCTTTAACTGTCCTTAGTGTTTGAAATGGCTCAAATAGCAATATGAATCTTCATGCCGAGTAACTGGGGACGAACCAAGCAGTTTTGAAACTCGGAAACATGGATCATGCTAAAGGCATTTTTACTAACTAGTTCCAGTAACCCAACACACACAATCAGATAAGACTTAGAGAAAACAAGGAAAGTTTTAAGTGAAACTTGGGCACGCAGGCAATTCAAGTTTCCCTTAGCCGTTAACAGGCTGAAAAATCATTCAGTTTTGTAACGCCGAGTACGCAAGCACAATTCGGGTTAACGTTGAGAAATTTGTAAGATCATTGGGAAATAGATGAGGCGGAAATACTTTGTACTTATAAAGAATATGGATGACAGCATTCCGACAACTTTATTTCATGATCTCAAAAGATGTTTACATAGAATTGAACTAAGTACGGAAAGGGACATAACTTGCTAGACGTTCCCAGGTTTCCGCAATCCTCTTGACTTTGTCGGATTTCTTCAGCAGCTTGTAGAGTGGTAAGGTTTTATCCCCCAGCCGACTAATAAATCTGCTGACGGCTGCGGCGGAACCCGTCAATCTTTGGACATCTTTTACGCACGTAGGTTTTGAGATGTTCAAGATTGCCTTGATCTTTTCCGGGTTAACTTCTATTCCTCTATGGGAAACGATGAAACCCAGAAGTTTTCCTGAGGGAACCCCGAATACGCACTTAGATGGATTCAACTTCATCTTGTAAGTGCGTAAGTTCTCGAAAGTTTCTCGCAAATCCTCAAGGAGTGTATCTTTTTCCTTGGTTACGACGGCGATATCGTCCACATAAACATGAACGTTTTTGCCAATCTGACTATGCAAACAGCGTTGCATGCAACGCTGGTAGGTTGCACCTGCGTTCTTCACGCTAAAAGGCATGGTTATGTAATAATACGTCCCATATGGGGTTATAAAAAAAGTATTGATTTGATCTTCCTTTTTCATGCGTATTTGGTGGTACCCGGAGTATGTATCCAAAAAGCATAAAAGCTCGGAGCCTGCAGTGGCATCTATTATTTGATCGATCCGGGGTAATGCGAACCTATCTTTCGGACACAACTTGTTCAATCCTGTGTAGTCTATACACATTCTAAGAGCAGTGGTGTCTTTCTTCGGCACTAATACCGGATTTGCGGACAAATCAGTATGGATTACTTCCTTGATGAAATCCGCTGCTAAAAGCCGGATAATTTCCTTGTCAATAGCCTTCCGTCTTCTTCCGTCAAATCGACGGAGACCTTGTTTGACGGGTTTTGATCCAGGAATAACCTTGAGTTGGTGCTCAGCAAGTTCCCTGGGTACGCCTGGCATGTCAGCTGGACACCAGGCAAAAATATCCCAGTTGTAACATCCCAAGTCTGAAAAATAGCCTTTAGAATGTTTGCTCTCTGTTATTATGTTCTGCATCATGGCATCATGTTGATTGCATTTGTTTTGTTTGTTTTCCATTTGTTTTCCTCTGTTTTCATTTGTTTTCCTTTGTTTTCTATTTGAATTTCAAACCAAAAATTCAAACCTTTTGTTTCATCCTTGTGATGTTACAATTTCCAAATGAATATTTCAAATAAAAACAACCATTTGTTTCCATTAAAGTGTAATTCCAAACTATTGATTTGTTTCTATCAAAAATTCATGTAATATCAAACCCTTTTTCAAATTCAATTATGATTTTCTTCCAAACAACAACCATGTTAAACTTATGATAATTACCCAACAAATATAATCACTTTGCTTCCAATTAAAACTATATGTTAACCCCATTTAAAATTGGTTTACATTAATCATGTTAATCTCAAAATCAGTTGAATTGGTATCAAATTTCAGACAACACCCAAATCCAAATTATGAAAGTCACCAAAACACCTTTGATCATATGTTCCATTTAACCAATAGGGTTCACCCTATTAAACATGTTGCTTTTACTAAAAATCAATTAATAAGCAATTCTTTCAAATATTGAATTAAATTACAAAACAGTAATTTCAAATTGAACTTTTGAAAAACCCAACTTGGCAAGTGATTGTTTTTAACCTAACTAACTCACCCAATTTTTTGCCCTAATTTACCTAACCCAAACACCTATCTTTCTCTTCCTATTCCAATTCAGCAAAAAAAAAAAAAACAGAATAAAAGAATAAAAGCAAACAGCTCAAGAGGGGAGAGAGAGGCCCAACTTCCCCCCAGCCTTTTCCCCCCAGCCCAACTAATTCTTTTCAGCCCGATACCCCTTCCCACTTCTTCTTCCTCGTACGGACGCACATCGGAGTTGTCCACGTATGTTCAGAGAACCAGACAACGGCCATCACCATCCCCTCCCTCCTATAAGTCTACCTAGATGCCCTAGGGTAACCCTAGCCCTCTCCTTCTCCCTCTCCTTCCTCTCCCCAGCCGCCATCTCTTCTTCCTCCCTTCCCTCTGCTCTCTCTTTTCTCTGTAACTCCACCTAACTGAACCGAAAGTTAGCCTCCTTTTGCACCGGCGATCACCGGAGCTCCGGTCCTTCTACGGCCAGGGAGGGGGCAAAAATGGAACCGCCCCATCAAGCTCCCTCTTTGGCGTAGGCGCCGTGGACCGAGGAGGCCCCGGGCGGCCGCGCCGTCGAGGTTTCCGGCCGGCCACCTCCCCTGCATCTCCCCCCTGTACGCTGCGCTGCTGTCCGCCCCGACTCCCTCGAGCGCTCAAGGTGAGACTTTCCCCCCCCGATCGCTACTCCCTCTCCCTCTCGCCCCTCTACCTCCTCCCCTAGCCGCACCCGCACCAGCCTCGCTCCTCCTCTCCGGCGAGCGCAGCCAAGGTTGCTGCCATCGCTGACGTTTGAATCCCTGTCGTGGTACCTGTTCGGTTCAGTTAGAGATTCAGTTAACCCCGAAACAGCAACACATACCCCCCGAGGCCCCCCTTCCTAACACAACTCGAGCACCAGCCCAGTGGTGCTGTCCCCTTTGCGCGTCCAGGAGGTGGGGGGATCGAATCCCACCTCCTGCAGTATAAACCACCTTTTTTATTTTACATGTTTTTGGTCACAGAACTTGTCAGTAATCACCAATAGGCCCCTGGTAATTAATCTAGACCCCTGTAAAAATATTTCCTAAGTCCCTAGATGAATTAAAATGGCAGATTGCACCCTAAAATTGTAAATTGCATAACTATTTCATTTTAACTCCAATTTTCACTTTTTAAATATGTTTTCTGTCCCAAATTGAATGATCTATCCAAATATAATTTTTTTTTACTGTTTTGAATATTTTAAATTGGTGCAATATTTGAAAACTTGTCAAATTCACTTAAACTTGCAAAATTCATAACTTGGGCATAAAAATTCCAATTTCAACAAACTAAATGTGTTTTCCAATCAACTTTTCATGTACTTTTCAAATATAAATTTTGTTGGCTGTTTTGAATAATTTAAATTGCTGAAAACAACAGTTTCTTGTTTATTGCATTTAAAATTGCCAAAATAATAACTTGCTCATTCTAAATCCAATTTCCACAAATGAAATTTTTTTTCATGCAAAATTAAACCCTCTTTCCAAATATAAAATTTGTTTCATGTTTTGAATAATTAAAATTGGTTAAATGATTTAAACCTTGTTTAAATCATTTAATATTGCTAAATTCATAACTTGACCAAATCAAATTCTTTTGGGACATATAAAATATGTTTTCCAACCATAAAAGTATAAACTTTTCAAATATGAATCTCACTTAATGTTTTGAACAAATAAAAATTCAAATAAGTTCATGTTTGGATTAAATTCAATTAAAACTTGTTCAAACTTGTTTAATTCATAAATAATTTATTTGAACTCCTTTTTCAGCAAGTGAAACATGTATTCCATCTAAAATTTGGTGTTCTTTCCAAATATGAACTTTGCTATCTATTTTGAACAATTAAAATTGGTGAAAACAACAAATGCTTGAGTGACACCTTTAAGTAACCAAAATTCCAAAACTTAGTAAATGAATTTCCAAACTTGTTAAACCTTATTTCCATTTGCTTCTATTGTTGTTATTTGTTTTTTTCCTCATCCATGCATCATGCTAATCCACTTTCACATGTTGCTTAGTTGTAAAACAATTAATTCAACCATAATTCATGGGCTTTTCATATGCAATCCAATTGCATATGGGTCCATTTAAATTGTGTTACCATGTTAGCAAGTTTATTTTGATGCAACCATTAACTTGAAATGCATCATCCCATGATTGTGCACTATGCCATGATATTGATTGTCTACCTTTTCTGCATTGTCTGTTTGCTTCTTCTCGGATAAGCGACGACGTTGAGACCGACGATACTTACGACACCCCTTCTAAGGAGTTAGTTCAGTACCAGGCTACTGGGTTTGCAGGCAAGTTATCACTCACATGAACCACTGTGTTCCTTTCAACATTGATTACCGATACTTTCCGTTGTTCTTTTCTGCTAGCCTTAGTAGTAGTTGTTTCTGTTACGAACCCATCACATGAATCCCTTAACCTTGATATTGCCTCACCTCCACTCCTATCACCCCTTTGATTGAGCCAGTGTATTACTAGCATGCTTAGGTTGTTTTGCTCGAGTCTGTTACCCGTTACTTTCAGTTACTATTTTTTATTATGTTCTGGGGGCTCGATGTTTAATCAATCAATCATGCTAATGTTATTGTTAAATAATAACTTGATGATAAGGCACCGGCAGGAGGCCCTTTGTGGTTTTGACGCCTGCTAGTGTCGACCCTAATAGGAAAAGGGTCTTGTCTACTGATCCATGATGAGCGCACTAACCGCATGTGGGAAGCGAGTATGGGCGCCCCCCTCAATTTGACTCGATTCGCATCTCGTCCAAATCGCCTCATTTAGTTCGGGTTTTCCATTTGCTGCATGCATGATCTTGCGAGCCCTTGGTACCCGGGTGGAACTTTCGTAGTCGGCATATAGGGGGACACGTTCTTAGAGTGCTATGAGGGTCCATTTTCTTCTGGGCTCGATTAGCCGTGCGCCCAAGGTTCTTTGGGCTTGATGCGAAGAAGAGTCGAGTTGTGTTGAGTGCCCCGCTTGGTGGAAGGGCCTTTCCATCTGGCGGGTTATTCATGCGTGTACGGCCAAATTGGTGCAACCCTGCAGGGAAAATCTTCTCGAGAAGCCGTGTTTTCCGCGGTTATGGATTACTTGGTGAAAGTACTGGCTAACAAGTACTCAGAACAACTTAAACATAATGATCAAACATGTTACACCCAATGATTAATAACTTGACTAGTAATAGGTTGATGACACAATAACTTGATTCACCTTTATGACAACTGTGTGAGTTATCCTCGGATTGCTTCTTTGGGATAAGGGGCGAGATCCAGGATGGGTTTGCTTGAAGTTATCTTTCAGTTGGTTACAATACTCGATCTTATCTCCTTTCTGTTAGCCGGAAGTGGTAGAATCTCTGTAGTTGGTAGCGCAGCCAGTTGCAGCATCTTTTATATCCCCTCTTTTCCGTTGACCCAAGGCATCTGTGCTTGGTGTTGACGGGTTACACTTTGGTGAACTGTGAGTCTTGCTTGCCAGTACGTTTATGTACTGACCCCTTTGGGGCTGTGGTTTCCGCAGACCTACGTTTCGAGGATCTACATGGTGGCAACTACGTGGAGTATGACGAGACTGCTGACGAGTAGATAGCGGACCCGGGCAGGATCCGAGACTTCGTGGATGGGCTCCGTCTATTCGTTTCCGGCCTCTTAGGCCTATTTGGTTCTTGTCTGTACTCAGACATGTTGAATGCTTCCGCTGTGATGTACTGATGTATTGTTGGGACATGTGTCCTCTGAATGATTGTATTTGCTATCTCTGCTCTAATGAGAGCCATTTGCAACTTATTTCAATCTTTTGTGTCATAGAGATATGTTGTGATTATCATTCGTTTAACGCTGTTGACGTACCATGTGTGATTGGTATGAAGTACGTCGACAGTAGTGCCTTTGATCTCTAGTGGATAGTTTACATCGACGATGGAATAGCAGGGCTTGTGTTGTCGCGCATAAGCGCAGGCCTACCAGGAAGCTGGGACGTGGGAGCAGTTATGCCCCATAATCCAAGCATCTGCTATCCAGTTCGGCCCGATGAGTATCCCCTAGAAGTCAGGGTACGACACCAGTTCTCACGGAGGAACTTGATGAGCTCGCCTTCCTATTTGTCGGTCATCCCAGTCCCTACGATGACTAATTTTGTCGGATCTTTGGGATCTAGGATTACTTGTCTTGTATTCTCGGACGCTTTGAAGCTATCTGTTGGCTTCCGAGTTTCTTTTCCTGCCGGCATTTCTTTCGGCGATACCTCCTTGGCTAATTCCTTCAGTTCTTCATTTGCTATAACTCTCTGAGCGCAAAGGGAATTTTCTTTCTCCAACTCGTTTGCCAGCTTGAAATCACCGGCTATGGTGATTACTCCTCCTTTGGGTCCTGGCATCTTCAGCTTGTTGTAGATATAACAGGATCTTGCCATGAATTTGGCGAAAGCTGGACGTCCGAGTATTGCGTGATACACGCTTTCGAACGGCACTACCTCGAAGGATACTTTTTCCTGCCGGAAGTGATCTTTATCTCCAAAGGTGACATCTAGGGAAATTTCTCCTAGGGACCGTGCTTGCCTGCCAGGAACAATGCCATGGAAGCGTATATTGCTGTAGTTGAGCTGGGACTCGGAGATCTTCAAGTGCTTCAGTGTATCCAGGTACATTATATTAATGCTGGATCCTCCGTCCATCAGCACTCTTCTTAGCCTAGTGTTTTGAACAATAGGGCTTACTACAAGAGCTTGTGTGCCGGGTTCAGGGATGTTTCCGGGATGATCAGACTGATCCCAGATTATTGGTGTGTTGGAGTACTTCAAGAATTTCGGGGTTGCAGGGATAACCGCGTTTATTTCCCGAAGTGTTCTTTTGGCCACCTTTGCTGACGGAGTTGCTAAGAAAGTTAGCATTGCTTCTCCATCAACTCTCAGAAATTTGGGTTCGCCCTTTCGCTGTTGTTCCTGGATTTTTTCATCAGTGTCCGATTCACTGTCTTCTTTGTCAGCTCCTGGCTTTTGTTTGGCAGGTTTCCTCTTGGAACCCTTCCCCTTACTTCCGGATCCTGCACTGCCTTTCATATGCTTATTTAGCCGTCATTGCGCGTTTGTGTGGGTGGGTTTCCCAAATTGCGAGTGGTGGACACAGGGTTCCGACTTAATTCTCTCCCATTCTTCGGGGGTGTAATTGATTGGATCTTGGCTGCGTCCTTTCCACTTGTTCCCCTTTTCTCCTCCAAAGGCTATGTTGACCTCTTTGGGTTTTCTCGTTGATTCTGGAGTTCCTTTTTTGTCAGAACGAGGAGTTTTCTTGGCGAGTATTAGTGACTCAATATTGCCTCCTCTTGCTCTGATATCATCTTCGGCTGCAGCACGCTCGTTAGCGGTTGTAAGCATAGATCCGAGATCTTTGTGCTGTTTAGAACCAACCATGAACGGTACAAGTCCGGGTTTTAGGCCATTGACGAAAGCATGCATTGCTTGTACGTCAGTTACTCCAGAACAACTATTCTTCATTGAAGTCCATCTGGAGATGAAATCCACGTATGGTTCATCCTCAAATTGGGTGCAACGGTTCAGCTGGTTGATGCTGTTTGGGCGTTTGTATGTTCCCCGAAAATGCTGAGTGAATACTCTAGCCATATCATCCCAGCTGTCGACAGTTCTTGATGGTAAACCATTGATCCAATCTCTGGCTCCGTCTAGCAACATTAGGGGAAGAAACTTGACAGCTTCCAGGTCTGTCCCATTGTTGATCTGGACGGCTGTGTAGTAGTCTGAGAGCCAGGTATCCGGGTTTGTGTTGCCGGTGTATTTTTGGTAGGTTGGACCAACTTTGGCGAAGCCAGAATGCAGGGTTATCCTTCGGATACTGTCAGTAAAACACTTAGGACCGAAGTACAGATCGTCCTTTTCTGCTCTATCAATGTGTGCAGAATATCTTCCGGCTGAATGGACAGAAGGGGATCTGCTCCTTTCTTTTCCATTGTTGCGCGGACGCGCTTTTCCGGGGTTGTTTCTATCTCTTCCGTGGTCACGTCCTTTTGGGTTAGGCGGAGTTCTGCTCCTGTGCCTTTCCTTATCCTTAGGAGGTGTCCGGGATCTTTCACGTCTGTGAGGTATATCATATCTTCCAGCTTTCTCAGCTGGGTTTCTCGGAGGTAGCATTATTTTGCCGTCATTCCGGTGTTTGTCTTCCCGATCATGTGGTTTATATCCATCTTTCGGGAGATGAGGTCCGGTTCTAGACGCTGCATCCCGGTTGTCGGGGTTTTTCTTGTCTTTTCTCGGATCCTCATCTTTATCCGAATCTCCGGGTTCTTCCGGTCCAGGTGCTCCAGCAGCGCAAGTAGCTGTTTTGCAGAGGGCGGAATTATCATGCAGCCTCCGTGATCGCTCTTGGCCTCGCTGTTGCTGTTGTAATGTTTTTCCTAAGAAAGCATACACCCCTTGGAGTTTTTCCCCGTTAGAGTACAGATCGTTGTTGAGGATGGCGAATGCTGCTTCCGCGTTTTCTGCTGCGGTTTTGTATATTGGTTCGCCCCTGGCATCTTTGCCGTTTACCTGCTTTTGCCAAGATGGGTTATGAAACCTTTCTTTTGGCGGCAGTTCTTCCGGTCTTACAATTCCGGGTAACCTAGTAGGTTTTAATGCAGATCTATTCTTTCTCTCGTACTCCTCTATTTCCTCCTTCATGATTTTGATATCATGCTGGGTTTGTTGGAGATGTTGCCGAGATCGGAGTAGATGTTGCTGTTGCCGTTGGAAAGCTTGTCTCCTGGCTTCCAGCATCTCAGGGGGTTCATCTGGTCCCACTGGTGTTTGTAATAGCTCTTGCTCTTCCTGTTCCGTCATTGGCGGAGCAGTGATTTCCTTAGATTTCTTCTCCGCAGGCTTTGTTCCGCTAACATCTCCAGCTTCCAGGTTTTCATCAGCAAGATCAGCTGATTTTTTCTTCCGGATTTTGTATTGGAGTTTTTTAGCAGCACGATGCTTTTTCTTGGAAGAGGGAGGTTTTTTGACAGGTTCGTCTTCTGTCATCTCCTTGACATTGGGAAATACCGGAGAAGTTTCTCCGTCTTCTCTCTCTTCCTCTGGCGGAGGGGTTTTAGAGCTTTCCTGGGTGCCGGCGCCCGTGGTATCAGCCGGTTTTGCCATTAGCACTTCATGGAATCCCTCCTGAAAGGACTTAACCTTTCTTACGAAGGCATCCTCGTCTTCGTCTTCGGAGTCGAAGTTATCCGATCCGGTTTCCGACTCCAACCTCGCCTCAATGGCGGCAAGCACGGATTCTGCTTCCGAGTTCATCGTCTTGTTGACGGATGTCGGATCTTCCGCCTCTGTGACGGGTGTTTGATCCTCCGTCTCCATGACGGGTGCGTTGTTATCTGCCTCTTGCACGGGATTTTCGTCATCCGTGTTTTCGGCGATTTCGGATTGCACCATGCCGATAAAGTGTGTATCACTTTTTTGTCGGCGATCTGAGCAGAATCCGGCATCATAGTCGTCTTCGACTGGGTATAGGGCGGGTGGGATAAACTTGCTTCCTCCATAAAACCCCATTGCTTCTGCGGTTAGTCCGATAAAGATGTTAGCAGATCCAATCGGTAACACACAGGCACTTACCAGGTGATTTTGCACCGGTATATAGGATCCATTGTCGAGGAAGCGTCCGACGTCGTCGTCGAATTCCAAGCTTCCGACAGTAATCGATCTTCCAATTCCGCCGAGTATCCCAGATCGGAATTTCACGCCTGACGTCGTTTGCCCCACGGTGGGCGCCAACTGTCGAGACATCGTAGTAGTTTTCATAGACGGGGGTGCCATGAGACTACGGTAGAGACGTGGGG